>LR812519.1:40676690-40986892 GCA_903798195.1 Danio kyathit | reverse complement strand
AGCACAGGTGAGGAGAGATTATCTGGAAGAAGAGCTGTTTCAGGGAGATCACGTGATCCACCGATAGCAATGGCTGTGTAGTCCGATCGCTCCCTGACTCGATATCCTTAATTTACCTATCCTCACTAAAATCATCAACACATAGTAAGTGCTTTGCTGCTTTTCTAACGTACTACTGGATAAAGATGGCAAAACGTCAATTGATGTTGGCTTCCCCTGAGAAAAAACGAGTTAAAGAGCCGAATTATGCTCCTGAGGGGGAACTTCGCGCCATCGTGGCAGACGAGTTAAAATCGCACCTTAGCCTCATAAGGGAACTGTTTAAGGAAGAATTCACTCCGATCTTAAACAGACTTGAAACTGTAGAAGAGGATGTTCGCCTGATAAGAAATCACTTTGACAACATGCAAACAGCCCTTCGCCATGCTAAAAAAGACACCGTGGAAGTTAAGCTAGCGGTGGAGTCTCTTCAGGAAAAGCTAGCAAGAGTGGAAGATAAAAGCCGACAATCGAATATTCGTCTAGTGGTGTTGAAAGAGGGTGCAGAAGGAGATGATCCTTTAGGATTTATACAGAAACATATTCCTAAATGGATCCCCTCTCTTGCTGGCAAAGTAATAGAGATTGAAAGAGCACACCGTATATACAGCGGGGAACGCTCGAAATCAACCAACCGCACTTTTATTTTCAAACTGCTGCGTTACCAAGATCGAAACGCAATCCTGAATGGCGCTCGGACCACGGGCGAAATCCTTCATGCTGGAACACCGCTTCTTTTCTTCCCGGATTATAGCACCCACACGGCTTCCAAAAGGAGAGCGATGACATTGGCGAGGAAGAAGCTAACGCAGAATGGAATATCCTCTTTCTTGCTCTATCCCGCGACAGTGAAGGTTACACACCGAGGAAAGATTTCTCTCCTCGAAACACCGGCAGAGGTTGAAAAGTTTGCTCTCAACTTGAACGCCGCAAAATCCACTCTACAAGAAGTAACGTTTGCACCACGAGAATCTGAAGTGAACGAGGATGAATCTACAACCCCTATGCAGGACCTTAGTGAGGATGTTTGACCGTTTCTTCATCCGGAAAATGACTGGGTCAGGTGTTGATGGTTGTGCAGGATTGCTAGACTGGTCACGTATCCAAAGACAGCTACCTTGAGGGCAGGTAGAAGAGTAGGTTTTAACTCTTTGCTTACTGCCCATTTTGTTTTTGTTTCTGTTACTGTTCTTGTCTTTTTTCTGTTTTATGCCCGAGACCACCCACGTAATTTTAAATTTTTAAATGTATCTCTCCTTTCTGTTCCCATAATTCTGATTAATAGATCTATGGATCGTCTTTCTTTGATATTATATGTCTATAAATATTTTGTCATGGAACGTTAATGGGTTAAATAGCCCTATTAAACGAACCAAATGTTTAGATTACCTAAAATGTAAACATATCTCTATCGCTCTAATACAAGAATCTCATTTAAGAATAACTGATGTACAACGTTTTCAAAATAAATACTATAAAGTAATCTCTTCTTCCTCAGCGGTTAACAAAACAAAAGGGGTGTTGATAGTTTCAAAACGCAAACCTGATTTTTCAGTGATAAGATCTGGTGGAGATACTGAAGGCCGAATCACTTATATTGTTATCTCAATAAATGATACCAAGTACGCCTTGATATCTGTATATGCACCCAATGAGGGTGACCCTTTATTTTTCCACAATTACTGCAGTTAATTGTGAGCTTGGAGGGCTGCCTTGTGATACTAGGGGGTGATTTTAATTCTGTATTGAATCCCAAATTAGATAGATCTCATGCCTCTAAGGCTGATTCGGTTATGTCAGGAAGCTTTAACTCATTTTTACGACACTCTAATATATGCGATGTCTGGCGTATACAAAACGACGATGCTAGGGATTACACATTCTTCTCCGCACGTCATAAAAGCTATTCAAGAATTGATTATCTACTCACATCGCCTTCTCTCATTCCCTTTATCAGTGAAGTCACTATTTTGCCTATTCTTTTATCAGATCACTCTCCCATTATCACATCCTTAGCTCCTATATCATCGGGCACCAGACGCAACCGCTGGAGATTTAATACCTCATTATTACAAGATCAAACTTTTGTGGCAGATCTACGAAGCTCCTTAACAGAATTTTTACAGATTAATAGAGATTCAGCATCAGACCCCCAAATATTGTGGGAAACCACCAAATGTTTTATTAGAGGCAAGTGTATAAGTTTTTCATCCTTCAACAAAAAGCGTAGAGAGAAAAGCAAAACTGAATTAGAAAAACAAATTGATTATTTAGAGAAAGAATTAAAAGAAAAATTTTGTGAAACCAAAGCCAAAACGGTAAACATTCTTAAATCAAAATTAAAATCAATATATTTACAGAGAGCTGAATTCATTATACACCGCACTAGACAATCATATTATTTTCATGGAGAACGCCCTTCTAAACTACTGGCATTAAGATTAAAAGATAGTGAATCTAAAGCTAATATACCAGCTATTAGACATGATGGCTCAGTGTACACCCAACCTAAGGATATCAATATCGTATTTAAAAATTATTATCAACATCTATATTCCTCAGAAGGGGATTTGGACTCCCAAAATATAGAACTATTTCTAAAACAGCTAAATCTTCCCAAACTAAATGATTCTCAAAGAGATAAATTGGATAGCCCCTTGACTATAGAAGAATTGAAATCTGCTTTAGATTCTATGAACTCTAATAAGGCACCTGGTTTAGATGGGATCCCCCCAGAGCTACTGAAGATGCTATGGGATCTAATAGCACCCCTGATCCTTAACTCTCTCAATTTTGCATTAGAAAAAGGTGCGCTACATAGGGATCAAACAACAGCATTAATAACTTTATTGCTTAAGAAAGGAAAAGATCCACTCGATTGCTCTAGTTATAGGCCAATTAGTCTCCTAACCACAGATTCAAAATTGTTGGCTAAAATTTTGGCCTTAAGATTAGAACAGAGTATAGGAGACTTGATCGGTTATGATCAATCAGGTTTCCTTAAGGGAAGATATGCCGCTGATAATATACGCAGGCTTCTTCATATTATTCAACAAGCTGAATCATATACAGTTTCCTCTGCAATCCTTTCACTGGATGCAGAGAAAGCATTTGACAGAATCGAGTGGCCTTTTCTATGGTCAGTACTGAAGCATTTTGGGTTTGGATCATTTTTCTTAGGAGCTGTTAAAACTATTTATGCTAAATGTTCTGCCAGCGTGTTCACAGGATCCTACATCTCCCCTTCCTTTCACCTTGGCAGAGGTACTCGTCAAGGCTGTCCCCTGTCACCTTTTCTTTTTAATTTATCATTAGAACCTTTAGCCCAAGCAATTAGACAATGCCCTACAATTGCTCCAATAAGGTATATGAATACACTTCATAAAATCTCACTTTACGCTGATGATATTTTACTATATATATCAAATATCACAGAATCTGTTCAAGAATGCCTAAAACTTATAGATGCCTTCAATAAATTATCTGGTTACAAAATTAATTGGAATAAATCTATACTTATGCCACTTAATTCATCTGCAAAATCAGAGATTCAGGCCTTACCCACCATGATCCCTGTCAACACCCAGTTTAATTACCTTGGAATTCGAATTTCGCCTTTGTTATTTAACATTTCCAAATGGAACTATCAATCCCTTTTTGAAAAAATTAAAAGTGATCTTCGATGTTGGTCTCCACTTTGTTTGGCTCTTCAGGGAAGAATAGCCACTATTAAAATGAATATTCTTCCTAGGCTAAGTTTTTTATTTTCAACTTTACCATTGGCACCACCTACTGGCTATTTTAAAGAACTTAATACAGTAATATCACAATTCTTGTGGAATAATAAACGGCCTAGAATTCGACTTAAATCTATGCATAGACTAAAACCTCATGGTGGCTTATCCTTGCCGGATTTTTCATCATATTATTTAGCATACCAAATGAAACCACTTAGGACTTGGTTGGAAGTTGACTCTCCTGTTCCATGGCGGGTCTTAGAAGCAAATATTATTCATCCACTTCGTCTACAGGATTTACCTTTTACTAAAACATCCAAAAAATTGAATGAAAAATTTGGTCCAATTATAGGTCACTCTATTAAAACCTGGAAAGCAGCAGAAAAGATTATGGGAGCATCTGATTGTTATTGTGACTCCACCCCTATCTGGTATAACAATAATATATGTACTGGCAACAAACCATTTATATACAAATGCTGGGCAGAAAAAGGTATCTTTGTGTTAAAAGACATATACAATGATGATGGACTTAAATCATTTCAGATTTTGAAAGAGGAATTCTCTCTCCCAGGATTCTCCTTTTTCTTATATTTAAGATTGAGGTCAGCGCTGAAAGCATATGGAGTACCTTGGTCGTTCAAAATATCCCCTCATCCTATGATAGAATGGATAGATTCTAGTTTGGACTCTAGAGGTATTGTAAATATAATTTATAAATCACTTATAGTACGACAATATTCAAATATATCAATTGAGAGCTTCTGGGAGAGAGAACTCAATACAGTTATTGATTGGGAGACTGTCTGGGAGAACTGTTTTGTAACTTCAAAAAACCCAGCTCACCAAATGATTCATTATAAATTAATTTTTAAGGCTTATGCCACCCCCTACTTGTTATTTAAAATGAAAAGAAAATCAGACCCCTTTTGTCACCTATGTAACAACTCTACACAAGGTACTTATTTACATATGTTCTGGGAATGTCCCCAAATTGCAATATTCTGGACTAAGGTACGAGACCTTCTATCAGAACTACTGGAAACTCAGATCCAATGCGACCCATTGCTTTTTCTCATACTGGACGATTCATCACTTTCCCTATCCATCAACCAAAGAAAGACTCTGTCAGTTGTTCTGACTGCTGCAAAAAAAAACAATCCTGAAACTATGGCTGGATCCATCTGCTCCAACTGATCTATCCTGGAGACTCTATCTACTGGACATTATTAGTTTAGAATACACCACAGCCAAAATAAATGGGGCCAGTAAAAAAACTGTACAATTTTGGTTAAATATGAGAGAGACTGTGTCAGATATGTTTCAATCCTGATTTTGTACCTATTATTACAGTATTGCTGTGTTTTTTAATTCTATTCTATTTAATTTATTTATTTTATTTATTTATTTTTTTTTTTTTTTGGGGTGTATCTCGGGCTTTGTTCAAAATCAAAATGTTCAATAAAAAAAGAATCAAAAAAAAAAAGAAGAGCTGTTTCACCTGTAGCCTTGCAAGTTAGCTAAATTTTTTTACTTTTAAACAGTGTAAATATTGCATTTGACTTTGAACCTCTGGATATGATGGCAACCATTTTGTTTAAATATCTTTATATTAATTATAATATCTATACAATCTTAAATGTTTGGCCTTCTTCCTCCTTGTGTTCACAGTCGCAAAGCTCCACGATGGAACGGGAAATGGGCAGGTCCAGGAGCAGCAGAACTCAGTGTGGTCGATCTGGTGGAAAGAGAAGGTCCAGTGGAAGAAGGAGATGTTGCAGAAGTTGCAGGAATTATGCGCTAAACTGCCTCAGCGAGACTTCCCACACTATCAGCGATGCGTCTGAACGGTAGCGGCAACATCTCCAAGTGGCTTAAACGGGTGTTCAAGTGTCGCAAACTCTGGTGGTGCATACCCAGTTGCCTTTCCAGCATATTGAAGCCAGCCTACTGGAGTGCAAGGAATGGGTGGTCCTCCAGGTCGGTGTTTCTGCATCGAGCTCTGGGTCTTACCTCTCCTCTCAACCTTGATGGTTATTGCACGGTCTCTTTTCCTTCTCCCTCCATAACTACCTCCTGCTCCCACCTACTGGGCCTGGCCACTGAATCTTCAGCCAGCAGAGCTGCATAAGATGTAGTTAATTCACTTTATGATTGTTGCTGAATAAATAAAATAGTTTAAATACAATTTATTCATAAGAACATTGAATGTTTTGTACAAATAGTTTTTACTTTTTTTTTATTTTGGTTCATTAAGAATGCATTACCTTGGAAGCCCACCTCTAAACCACCAAACCCTCCAATGGCCCAATTGGTCAAGCACTGAGAGTAGAGGCAGCGATGTCCTCTGCTGGCGTAAAGTCAAAAATGGCTGTAGGTGGTCCTCCTCCGGTGGTCACTTGCTGTTTTTTATTAGTGGCAAGCTTTTTTTTCCCCGTGTTCTGACATCATTGTACCTTTTTCAGCATTGTACAGCCGTTCTTGTGATGCCAGAGGACGAGGACGAGGAACTCCTGCGGGAGTTAAAGCTGGGGATTGAGGGCCTAAGCGGAAGGAAGAAAGTAGCAGAATAATCAACGCTGAAAGAAGACAGTAAGCAGAGAAAACTCGACGCTGAAAGAAGAAAATTAGTGGAGGAATTGAAGCTAGTGGGAGAGGGGATTAAGATGTAGAAGGGTAAGGATAAGGGAAGAGGTATAAAAAGGGGTAAAGTTAGCGGAAGCACTCAACGCTGTAAGGAAGTAAAGAGGGGGCAGATAAGTGCAAGAAGAGAGATGGAGGAAGAGGCAGAGTATCTTGACGCCGGAAAGAAGAAAAGGAGAGTATATGTGAAATAAATATATATATTTAATGGCCGGGGAGGGGCCGTGAATGTCTCCTGCGGGAGTCGAAGCTCGGGGTAACTCCTGTGGGAGTCAGAGCTGAGGGGGGGCATTTCTCCTGCTGGAGTCTGGGAAAGGAAGGGGGCAGTGGAGACTACAGCAGGAGGTGGCCGGGGCGAGACTCCTGCGGGAGTCGAAGCTCGTTTTAGGCACTCCTGCGGGAGTTAGAGCTAAGAATTGAGGGCCTATGGGAAGAGATAATTGTGGCGGGTTAACTCGCCGGAAAATGAGATGGAGAAAAGGGGGCAGAGAATCACGACGCCGGAAGGAAGAAAAGAAGAAGGGATAACCACGCATGCGCACGTATGCACACACACACATGCAAGCCCGCGCACGTGTATATACACGCACGAAACGCACACGTAAATGCACACGCACTCACATACTCATACATACACACTTGCATACAAACACATTCACATATATATGCATATATACATGTGTATACGCATTCCTAATGGCCGGCGGGGGGGCAGTGATGACTCCTGCGGGAGTCGAAGCTCGGAGTGACCCCTGCGGGGGTCAGAGCCATGGGGGGGATGGGATTCGGTAGTAGTGGGGAGAAAGGAAGGTGCAGTGATGACTCCTACTGGAAGCGTGACTGTGAAGGGGTGGCGGGGGATGGGCTTGGAGTGACTCCTGCAGGAGTCGAAGCTCAGGTAAGACCCCTGCAGGGGTCAGAGCTGTTGAGGGGTAAGAAGGCAAAGCATAGCGGAGCTTGGAAGCAGAAAGGTAGCTACATACATATGCGAACATATACACATACATACACACACACACACACACACATACATACATATACCCACATGTATACATACCTACATACACATATATGCAAATGTACATACACATATATACACACACATGTACGTACACACCCACATACATATACACATGCATACACACACATATACGTGTATACGTATACACTTATAGAGACAGGGTCGTGCTCGAGCCCTTAGTCTTGAGTATGGCATTAGCTGGTTAGATGGAGGAGGGAGGTTAGATTAGAGTCAAAGGGAAGGAGTAAAGTACTAGGAGAAAACAGCGGAAGCACTCAATGCTGGCAGGGGGAACAGAAAGATGAGGTGATAGGTGAGGCTCTTGTGAGAGCCGAAGCTCTTGTTGACTCCTGCGGGAGTCTGAGCTTAGGGTAATGCTAAGATGGAGGAAGGGGTTTAGATGAGAGTCGAAGGCAAGGAGTAAAGCAGTAGGAAGGAACAGCGGAAGCATTCACCGCTGGCAGGGGGAACAGAAATGTGAGGTGATAGATGAGGCTCTTGCGAGAGCCGAAGCTCGTATTGACTCCTGGGGGAGCCTGGGTTTAGGGTGATGTTAAGGTGGAGGCGTCATTTCTGGAAACGGAGGGACAGGTGTTGGGTTAGGGTCCGCTTCTGGAGCCAATGACCAGATTTTCTGGAAAGAAAAACAAGTCAGTGATTTGGTTTGCAACATGGCACATGTTCAGCAGACATAATACTTAATGAGGGCATGGGCTACTGTGAATGGAAGCGCCTTTTGTTAATGCATGGTTCGATAGCTTCGTAGACAAAATGCAAGAATGGTAGAGGTGGGCATTAATTCCCCCATAGGAGGACAGATTGATAGAGAACTGAAGATATGAGGCTTGGCTTGTCTGATGGTCCTGGAAGTACTTCTTGAAGACTGAGTAGGTGAAGTGATAGTGGAGTGGAGTTTAAACCCTTTAGTGATATAGAAATCTGTTTAAAATGCAAATGTATCTAAAACAGATTCGATGGATGAAACGTTACTCCATTCATCAGGAATGTCCTCCTCCCATTTATAGCAGTCAAGCGGGAAGTTTGTTTCTTTGCTGTTTTACATCCAACAGACTTGCTATTATGAATTAACAAATGACACTTGTGTATGAACATATGAGACACTAGCATATTACGATTGGACTTCTGAGCTCGATGTGTTGAATGTTTTTCAATAGCTGGGTAAAAATTTTTCCAGAAGTTAAATGGCTATCAGATGTGGCAGAGGTGTTTTTTTTTTTTTTTTTAAATAAACATCAACTGCTAACATCTGTCACCACAGTGTTAATGTTTATTTTAATCCATAAATAAATAACGTTCCGTTTGGAATCCTAATGTGATTAAATTCACAAGCATATCTGGCCCAATTCATTCATAAAGTCAGAGTCCATTCTTAACCTGACAAGAGAGGACCATCTCAAGTTTTTTAGAGCTCAATGGATGGTGACGATTCTCTTTTCAGCTATTGGCTCAAAGGAGTGTCAATCAAAAAGGCTGGCGGCCATTGTTGACCAGGATCACTAGTATTATGACTAGAGATGCTACTGAACGCACTCCAGCGAGTAGTTTAGATGATAACAATTCATTCCATGAATATTTATCAACGTATGGATATGCTGTGAACTAATATTTTGCGGATTGGACTCCCATGCAGACAAATTACTTCATGCTATTAAAAAGATATGGATCTGTGGACATGCGGGAGGCTTGAGAGGTGAGTTCCTGGTAAAATGTTTAGTCTTGGAGAGTGGTTATTTTTGTGAGGCTTCCCTTTGAAGTGTGCTATGTACATTACCGCGGGTGCACCGCTAGGAGAAGGGTGAGAGTTTGGCTTCATTGCAATGGCTTGAATCGCCGGCGTCTTGAGAGTTTAGGCGGAGTTTGTAGACTGTGATCTTGCTAGGAATTGGGTTGAAGATACAGCGGATGCGTTGTGTGAGGCACTTTAACCTCCAGGGGTCGAAACCCACGTATACGCGTTTTGAAGCATCATCAACTCAGAAGGCTGAAAAGAACTTAAATTACACTTTCAGTTTTAATCGTACAGATAAGGTCAATACATCAATCGAATCTGTTAAGTGTCTAGTTTTTATTGTGTACACTCACAATGGCAACAACTGTAAACAGTGTTGGCATTTTCTCTTTTCTGTCTCTGCAAACTGTTTTTAGAAACGCGTCAGTAAAATCTACTGAAACTGCGCTAAAACAAAACACACAGACATGAGACATATATCTATAGAAAGCTTGAAGTCTACTTTTAAATGCAGCGGTGCATGTTAAAAACAAATATTGTTTGATAAAGTTATCAGTATGAAACCAACGCTATATCTAGTTTCTCAGTCTGAGCTCATTAGCGTTAATGCTACCACGCCCACGAGGCATTGTTATTACAATCGTATGCATGACACGCACGCAACAGGCAGACTGTGTCAGACAAAACACGTCAGTAAAATGAACTGAAACTCAGCAAATACTCAACAAAGAGACATGAGAGATCTATCTATAGAAAGCTTAATACATCTAGTTTTGCATTAACCAATTGAAGTAGAAAACTAATAATCCCTTTTCATGTAATCCGTATAAAAGTAAGGACTGTACGAATTTTCCTGTCGCCTCATTACAGTGAACCTGATCCCGCCCTCAGTGAGCGCGCAGTTCATATGGAAATGAACCAGGTAGTGGTGAGCCAGGTAATAATGTACACGCTTCCCGAGACATGGCATAAATGACAAGCTTTATTATAGTTACTTACTTTCGTTTAAATAATGGCCTGCTAGGCTGCTACACAAGTGAAAAAGCACGGTACTGAACAGCGACGAAGAATTTACTTTCTCCTCAGAGGAAGAGCGCAACTCTGATGACGAGCGCATACATTTTGAAGAACGTCTTGAGTCTAGACCCAGTGGAGGATAGAATTCTTGTCGAGTAAGTCTTTTATTCTTACCTTCATGATTTATAAAAAATATGTCCTTACAGACCACTTATAGTTTCATTGCTATACAAAGTGCATCCTATAACTTGTATATAGTATATGTGAGTACGGTAAACTTATTTGCGGTTGATAGTGTTAAAATATAGTCTCTGTTATTTGCATTCTGTTGTCCCATCAAGTATGCATATGCTAAGCTATTGTGAAAAATATACTGACAGTTGTTTACAAAACAGGTGCTGTTCAGTTTATAATTCCTGTGTGGTAACTGTTTATTAGGTAAATTAGTGCTAGTATCAGTGAACATCACAAAAATGTTAATATTGTAGTTTATTTAATCAGCTTGCTTACTTTTTTTTCCAGATGTGAAAACAACAGCGGTAAAGAGAGACTGATGCTGACATGGCTCCACAGGCTCTGAGATTCCTACCTGTACAGCTAAGACCATGTGATGCTCACACTGGGCTTTTACAAACCTTACACCCTTTATTATCTTACACTCTTAAAATTTACATTGTTGATTTTGCCCTGAATGTGTATTGTGTACACAATGTTTCATGTGTATATTTAAATGCATGCCTGAAGTTATATGTAAAGTGTATTTATAAGTAACGTTATCAGTAGATTTGCTATATGTAAGTTTATATAGTTTTCAGAGTTTATACAGTGTACTGACTCTCACACGTGTACCTCGAGTTATTTTGTGTGTGTTAAATATATTTTAAATAAACTGCTATCAAAAAAATATATAAACTTATTTTTCCCTCAGATTCTTTCTTGAAACTCTTCCCTCTTAGTCACATACCTGTCTGATGGCTCATTTATGCAGCTCATTATGCAGGTCTTTGTCTTCTCAGGTGTAGATCACTGCATTAGTAATGATAGTTCACGCCTTCTCGCATAGACCATTTTCACTCAGAAAGTGACTTAGAAATTTTAATTCAATATTTTGTTTTCTGTGAGCAAGTAAACAAGATGATTCTCACATCATTTTGAAGCAAAAACACTAGGCTACAAGATCCAGTTCTCAAAGGTCTTGTGAACAAGTGTTCTCTATGTGTTTCATGGCCTTGTTTCAGTGACTTCAAAATTTTTGTTTTTCACTAACCACGCATTAACGTTTCTTTCTTAAAAACACAAACACATACATACATGCTGCTTAGGTATTATTGTAGCCCAGCTTGTGCTGTTTACAGTGTTATCACACATTAGCCATTAATATGTTTATAAGATACTGAAAACAACACAAATGTCAGTGCATGTCAAAACTTGTCCAGGGCCCCAAAACACCCTTAGGCCCCTGGGGGTTAAATTGGAAGGTTTTGATGTTGCTGTTGAAGTTGTTGAGTGAGTTATAGTTGAAGAGTAGTTGTTTTTTGAAGTAGAAGTATTTGTTGTTATTGTAGCAGCAGTAGCAGCTGATGCGGAGCAGAGCTGTCTTCAAAGCGAAGATAGCGGTGATACGTAACTTGGGGTATTTGTAGTAGCTTAGGGATCGTCTGATTGGTGCATAGTGAATTTGGATAATGTGGATCCAGCCGCTAGCAATCATAAGCACGTGATACTCTCGAAATTAGTTTATAAATAAACTTCCCTAAGAGAATAAGCACAACCCTGTTAGACCATGCTCTGTGGCGCAGAGCGTATTTTTCCATCGTTAAAATAGCAAAAGTGGATTCGGACATGTCCTAAATGTGTTTGCGCCTTGCGCTTTAGACTTGTTGTCTAGATCACTAAAATAGAGGCCAAAAACACAAAAAGAGAAAAAGTGAGAAAATAATGATGCAATTAAAATCTGATTAATAATAAAATATACTCTTCTTATTTTTAGATGTACTATATAGTAGTGTTTGTTATAAACAATGTATCTGTGCAATTAATTATTTTGTAAAAAAAATAAAATAAAATTCCTCAAAATCTTTAACCAAATATCATAACCTTCTATCGCCCCTCAAAATGATTTTTCTTTAATTCTGGTCACATTGACATGTCTTTCGGAAGGGGCTGTCAGGGCATGTCTCATTTCATCCATTCATAAATCTTCTTTCATTTTGTTAGCAACACTCATCTTCCAACGATTCAATCAGTTCACTCTGTACATGTTTTTGTAATTTCAGGACCGTTTTAAGTAGATGTGTGTCTCGATAAGAGTAAAAAATGACAATCGTAACTTTAGTTTCATGGTGACTTTAAGTAAAATAACAAAGGTACATTAATTGCATTATTTTTCAGATGCAACATAAATTCTATTTTTTATTAGAACAACAAACCACTGCTTTACTGCTTTTAAAAGTTTCCCAAATGTGTACCTTGGGGGCCATACAATTCCAAACAAAATACTATTTTATAGAATATACTGTAATCTTTTTTTCAATACCTCACCCTCAAATTGGTGTAATGCCTCATGATATGTTTAACTTAACCATCCTTCTCCAGAGCTGCAAAAAGGATGAGTAATGTAACATAGCAGTACAATCTTTCATTGATTTTTTTCTTCTTGATAAATTATATATCTGCTGTTCACGGTTGAAATATCCAGTAATGTACGTAGGGGTAAACGTGTAACGTATTGACTAATGTCTCAAGAATATCCAAAAAATGTACATTTATGGAAACTGAAATCACTGAAATATTGTATTGGAGAAGGAACTAACACAAACCAAGGCCATAAATACACTGAGCAAAAAAGGAAAAACAAGCAAAATGAAACATGTAAAAATCAATTAGTGATTTTGGAAACTAGCTATAGTGTCAGGAAACAAAGAAAACTAGAGCCATTTTTCAATATGCAACAGGCCTACGGTTTCAGTTCAATTCAATTCTTTCGAAGTACAGTTCAAATCCCAAATGTGATCTTGCTATGCCTCATTTATTGAGGATGCATCAGAAAGTGACTTAATTGTGCCTAGTTTCTCACAATATAACTTTTTCAGTGGTCGGTAAGTCCTGCCAGAAATGTGCAGATTTTTTATCTGGTCTTGATAAAAACTCACCTGCCTGAAGTTTGTAGTAACACTCAGACCTTGATTGGTCTGTTCAGGTATATTTGATAAAAGTCTTACCATAGCTAGTCCTGGATCTGATGTCTTCATCTTTTCTTACACTTTGTAGTTAAGCCCAGTTTATACTTTAGCGTTTTGGTCACTGTACCCCACAACAAATCCCCTAAACATAGGGGACACCATTGTGAACATTTATACTTCTCTGTTGCTCTGCAATGAAATACTTTGCTTATAGGCAATGGGATTTCTCTATTCCACTGTGTTTAATTACAATGCAAATTTTTTGAAATTACACCAGAAATGCATGGGATGCTACTGTAACAGTAGTTCAAACTCCCCTTCTTGTTGGATAAAATAAACACAAAACAAAAGTATTCTTTGGAGCTTGTCAACTGGACTCAGGACTTGTTAAACATGCCCACCACCAACCTCGCTCTGTTCCCATGATTTTCAGCCCCATCCACTCAGCAAACATCCACAGCTATACCAATCTAGTCAATCACAGATCATCACAATGTGTAATTACATTTTTTGAAAGTGTGCATCAGGGTCCACGAGAGGGTATGGTAAAAAGTATGCAACTGTCAATGCTGCGTTGGACCTACCTTGTGCCAATATCTATCTAACACATGGCAGGGAAAAAAGGGTAACACTTTATAATAACAGTACATGAATAATGATGTATTGATATGTAAACTAAACATTACTTTATTATGAATTAGTTCATGTGTGAATTACGGCTACTTTAATTACTTGTTAGTACATGATTGTTTGTTAATTAATGTATTAATTACCACATTAGTTTATGCTTAATTTAACCATCATGAACTCGTGATATGTAAATATATAATTATGTTGTGACTTTACTTGAAGGGGCACATCATCATTAACCCATTCTTAACTACTCATGAACTCCTTATGCACGTCCAACTAGTCAGTTTACACTGAATAACAATAGAAAAGTGTTCTGTCAACATCAGCATGAACAGGAGTTCATGAGTAGTTAAGGATGAGTTAATGATGATGTGCCCCTCCAAGTAAAGTCATGACATAATCATACATTAACAGCTCATGAGTTCATGTTGGTTACATTTAGCTTAAACTTAAATGTTAATTAATACATTAATTAACAACATGTACTAACAAGTAATTAAGGTAGCCGTTATTCACACATGAACTCATGTTGTAGTTCAAGTTAGTTCATGATTAGTGCATACCTTAACTCATCATTAATTCATAATAAAGTAATGTTTAGTTTGCACATTAATACATCATTATTCATGTAGTGGTATTGTAAAGTGTTACCGAAAAAAGAGTAAAGCTACAACACAAAGAATTATGAAACTATAATCCTGACAACATTTAACAATTTCTCTTTATTTATTTTTCTTTGTGTGTGTGTGTGTGTGTGTGTGTGTGTGTGTGTGTGTGTGTGTGTGTGTGCGTGTACGTGTTTTAGTGACATATCAGGACACAAATCTGTATAATGACATAGGTATGACACAGGTATTACAAAAAGCAGGTGAAATATGAGGACATTGGTGACGTCCTCACTTCTCAAAAAGCTTATAAATCACACAGGATGAGTTTTTTCAGGGAGTAAAGCTGTGTCTCCTGTGATGGTTGGGTTTAGGGGTAGTGTTGGGTGGGGGCAATATAATATACGGTTTGTTCTGTATAAAATGAATGGAAGCCTATGTAATGTACCCACTTTTCACAAAAACAAACGTGTGTGT
Organism: Danio kyathit; assembly: GCA_903798195.1. Classification (NCBI taxonomy): domain Eukaryota; kingdom Metazoa; phylum Chordata; class Actinopteri; order Cypriniformes; family Danionidae; genus Danio; species Danio kyathit. Next base: position 40,971,788 of record LR812519.1, on the reverse strand, counting down.
GAGTGATGAACCAGTGCTGTAAAACAGCTCTTTCCTCACACTTATCAGGTAGCTTACTTCAAAGGTCAGTCTAATTAGCTTGTAGCACTGGTTCTAAAGAGCAGTTGAATTGCTCAATTAAGCCTACATGCATTGTGGAAAAAGAAGATTCACCTCTTTATACTGGTCATAGACAACTGGAATTCAGATTTTTCAGGATAATCAGATTTTTTACTAAATCTCTGAAGTTATGATCAGGATTGTGCTTATGCTAGTGTGATCAGCATGAATGGGTATGTAAGGAATTTCTCCTTCAGATTGAAATTCAGTAAAGATAAAAAAGACTAGAGGTAATGGGCGAGTTGTGTAACACAACATTAGCTTGATGCTATGCACTCACTAATGGATTTTCTGATTGCTTCTGATTCTGATCAGACTTTAGTGTTAGATTTGTGTATAAACCACAATGTTAAGAAACAATCTTATGTTTGGGAGGAGGTAACTGGGAACATTTCAACATATTTTCCACACTTAGGCCCAATCCCAATTCTATTTTTGTACCCCTACCCCTTCCCCTTGGCCCTTAAAACCGAGTGTGAAGGGCTTCAAAATTTACCCCTAAAAATTGGGACACCACTACAACACCTGCACATGTCATCATATGTCATCGTAATCTCTTGCTTCATATGAGATCAGACGATGGCGACTGCTGTAGTTATTTCAGTTGTGTTGTTTTGGTATTTATTTTCAGGAAATCACTGAAGGCATATATTATGTTATTGTAAAACTCGGCCCGATGAGGCTTTATAAAGTTCGTGCTTAGCGAGTTTTATCTGTGGATTCTTGGCTATTAACCGGTCTGTTAAGGCCACCAGATAGAAGAGTCCAACTCAACTTCTGTGCTTGGAACGTATGGTTTATTTTCACAGCGTTATTCAGCATAATCTCTGCATGAATTCACAGACTACCCTCGTGCGTCTCTCTCGTGCATCTAGCTCGTGCAACTCTTCCCCTTCACTTTTCATTCTTTTCTTTTTCCTTTTCCCACTGTACACGAGATATCGCGAGAGTAGAATCTAACTTTATTTAAACACATTTTTAACTCTTACCTTATCATAACGATATAATGTGGCAATAAGCTCGTAACTGTACTGTGTATTTACACCGTGGCCATATTCATCTATGGTCTTTCTAAGCCACTAGACTTTTCTGACAGGGTATTCGGGTGTCAAAATGTTGTGGGACTGATATACAAGAGTTATTATTATGGATTATAGATCGCGAAATTTAGTGGTTTTTATTTTAGCATTTTTTCTTATAAAAGCATGACGGTAAAACACGAACGAGGTTATGAATATATTAAAACATATGCTTATTTGTTGTAAAAATACGTAATATTGACAAAAAATACTAATTTGTGGATCTCCTTACTGGGTGCAGTCATGTTCCTGTTGTGGCTGGTGTATTCTGGGAAATGTTCTTACCTCTTGGTTTTTAAGTGTGGTCCTGAAAAATCTCCTTTTGAAGGAGTGTATACCCCTACCTCTTAGCCCTACGCCTTCAAGCTAAAGAGAATTGGGACCATTGTCTTTATCCCTTCACGGGAATGCGCAAAATGAGGGGAAGGGCTACGGGGTAGAATTGGAATTGGGCCTTACATCAGGACTCACTTTGCAAACTTGACACACTCATTAATGTGCTTGCATCAGATAACTAAAATCAGTGGTTTATAGGTTTAAAAAAACTCTATCACTTCACTTCAAAAGACATTAGCTACGTTTCCATCCACCTATTTTTATGCGCATTTTGCATATGCACATACAAAAACGGTTGATGGAAATGCCATGATGCACATAAATTTTGAAAATCCGCATACAAAAACACTGAGCGGATAAACTTACTGAGTAGGATAAACTTTTTATTCGATAAAAAAAGATGAGCATAAACTATGATGGAAACACTTTTACTGCACAAATGCTTAATAAAACGCTACAACTATTTTACTGCAGTATCATCTTTTGTTAAATAATTTGTTCTTAATGACTAAATTGTTTGCATAGGTTTATTATCAACCTTGTTTATAGCTCCATATACAATTTAAATGATATATTTTTGTGAATAACCTAAATATTAACTCAAATAAGTCTTACAGACTTGTAATAAAATAATTACCATCATTGATCCTGCCAGCCTATATTTTTTTTCAGTCAAGCCGTTTATGCACAAGTTTTAAAAGTGACATTGATATACCTGCTCTTTCTGGGAAACTTCTACTTAAAGTGTAGCTCACTTATTTTAGGATTGTCCTGTTCTTCAATCTTTTTGGATTAAAGTGCTTTTAAAAAAAATGCTTTTATTATCCAAAATAATCTTATTCATTGTTTAAGACTTAATCAAAGCACTTTGTTTTGGGTTTTACACTAATATATATTGGAAAGTTTTATATCTATAAATGTAAATATATGCAACCCCATTTTTAGCATGTTGTCACCTTAGAATTATAAGGTTCTATCTGCGTTCTGAATGATTTTGAGATATTGAGCTTCAAAGTTTTTGCGTTCCATAGCAAACAGTTTGTGTGTAACATTCGTTTTTTAAAATGTAAACAACTTATAAAAAAGCATCCCATAATGTAAATAAGTTGTCATTTAATAAGAATATGTCAATAACTTAATTTTGAAAAAAATATCAGATAGAGCCTTGGATTTCTAAGGTGGCGATTTTCAAACAAGAAGTATTTGTCAGGAAAGAGATCGAATTCAATTGCAAGCAACAGTTAGTTTTATTTATAATGGGAATAAATGAGCAAAGCGAGCAGTAACGGGATCGTCCAGCAGATGGCGATGGTGAGCAGTGGGTAGTTCAGACCAGTGAGGATTAGCCAGACGAGGGCGAAGAAGAAGCCTGCCGGCGGATGTTTGGGTCACCACAGCAGCGCGCCGCGATTGCCGGCGAAGACCGGCTTCTTGATCAGCTGACAGAAGGTTAGAGACCGGCACAGGCACAGATGGAGCGAGCAGCGTGAACCGGGAGTGGAGAAAGCCGAGCGGCCGTCAGCCGGGGAACCGGAAGACAGCGAAACCAGCCGGAGAGCAGGAGCCGTAGACAGCGAGCACAGAGATGATCACAGTAAGTGGAGATAACAGGAAACCCTAACATACAGGGGAGACGGAAAGGCAAAAAATAAAACTAAAAGAGGTAAAGCAAAACAGCACTGGAGCCTCAAAACAAGATAAGACAAGACTGGATGTAAACAAACTAGACAGGAGCGATTAACTAGCTTAGCTAGACAAGGATGCGAGCTGGGTCGGCGTGATCAAGTAACGAACACAACGATCTGGCACAAGACAGAGGACACGAGGAAAATATAAAGGGATACTGATCATTGAGTGAATGAAAACAGGTGTGGAATTAGTGGTAATGGGTGAACGAGAGGGTGGGGAAACAAATAACAATGGAGCACATGTTGAGCTGTCAAAACAAAGCTCTGACACAAACAACAACACATAGACAAGAGTGGGACAGACCAGACCACAGTTATGACAGTACCCCCCTCCCCAGGGACGCCACCTGGCGACCTAGGGAGGGTTCACCTTGTCGCCGGCGGAAGTCCTTGATCAACGTCTGATCCAAGATGTCCCGGGCAGGAACCCAGCTCCTCTCTTCTGGACCATATCCCTCCCAGTCCACAAGGTACTGAAAACCCCTGCCGCAACGTCTGACATCTAGTAAACTCCTGACAGAATATACAGGAGAGCCATCCACTAGATGGGGGGAGGGGGGGTCAGGGGTGGGAACAACGGGATTAAGGGTAGAGGTGAACACAGGTTTAACCCTGGACACATGAAAAACAGGGCGAACCCGACCAAGAGCGGGAGGGAGCTTGAGCCGAATCGCCACCGGGCTCAACACTTTTGTGATGCTGTATGGGCCAATGAACCTGGGTGCCAACTTACGAGAGCTCACCCTGAGAGGCAGGTCCTTGGTAGACAACCATACTCTTTGACCACAGACATAATGAGGCGGGGGAACCCGAAGGCGATCAGCCGCTGCTTTAGTTCGTCTAGAGGTCTGGACCAAGACCTTCTTGGCTCTCCTCCAGGTGCGACGGCACTGCTGGACAAAGGCCAAGGCTGACGGAACTGCAGCATCAGGTTCCTGTGAGGGAAACAGAGGTGGTTGGTAACCAACAGAACATTGAAATGGTGACATACCTGTGAATGCTACTGGCAGGGAGTTGTGGGCATATTCAATCCAGGTCAACTGTGTACACCAAGAACTAGGATTTTGGGAGGCTAGGCAACGGAGGGCTCTCTCGAGATCCTGGTTGGCTCGCTCACACTGTCCATTGGTCTGGGGATGGAATCCTGATGACAGACTCATAGAGGCCCCGATCTGTTTGCAGAACTCCCTCCAAAACCGGGAAATGAACTGGGGACCCCTATCAGAGACAATATCCACCGGCAGACCATGAATGCGGAAGACATTGTCAATCACCAGTTGAGCAGTTTCCTTGGCTGAGGGAAGTTTAGATAAGGGTATAAAATGGGCCGCCTTGGAGAAGCGGTCCACCACCGTGAGGATGACGGTGTTGCCTCTCGAGGGGGGAAGGCCAGTGACAAAATCAAGGGCCAGGTGTGACCATGGGTGAGAGGGAATAGGTAGTGGCTGAAGCAGACAGACAGGGGGACGATTAGAAGTCTTGTTCTGGGCACAAATTGAGCAAGCCAACACAAACTGCCTAACATCCGTGGCCATAGAGGGCCACCAAAATCGCTGACGGATGGCAACCAGCGATCTCCTAATTCCTGGGTGGCAGGTTAGTCTGGATGAGTGTCCCCACTGGAGGATCTCTGGGCGCAACGCAGCACTAACAAATAAAAGACCCCTGGGACACTCTCTTGGTATCTCCCTCTCACCACCGGCCTCCCTCACCCGCCGCTCAATGTCCCAGGAAAGAGACCCTACTACCACCTCCCTGGGGAGGATGGTCTCTGGTGGAGCCCCCTCGGGGGACCCAAATATGCGGGAGAGGGCATCTGGTTTGACGTTCTTTGTTCCAGGCCGGTATGAGAGAGTGAAATTAAATCGGTCAAAGAAAAGTGCCCAGCGAGCCTGACGGGAACTCAACCTCTTGGCTGAACGGATGTACTCGAGGTTTTTGTGATCCGTCCAGACCAGAAAGGGCTGCGTTGACCCCTCCAACCAGTGGCGCCACTCCCCCAAGGCCAACCTGACTGCCAACAGTTCCTTGTTGCCAATATCGTAGTTACGTTTAGCTGGGCTCAGCCGATGGGAGAAAAAGGCACAGGGATGCACCTTCCCATCCTTGAGACAGCGCTGAGATAGGACCGAGCCTACCCCGACATCAGAGGTGTCTACCTCAACAATGAACTGCCGTTCCGGATCTGGAATGGAGAGAACAGGGGCAGAGATGAAACGGGACTTTAAGTCATCAAAGGCCGCCTGAGCCTTCAAATTCCAACAGAACGGTACCTTGGTGGAGGTTAGAGCCGTTAAGGGTGCAGCAATCAGACTAAAATTCTTGATGAATCGCCTATAGAAGTTGGCGAAGCCCAAGAATCGCTGCAGTGCCTTGCGGGTGTCAGGGACTGGCCACTCTGCCACGGCCCTTACCTTAGCAGGATCGGCTTTAATCCCATTAGCTGAGATGACAGACCCCAGGAACGTAACTGACGATGAGTGGAACTCGCACTTCTCCGCTTTTACATAGAGTTGGTTCTCCAGTAGCCGTTGCAAGACCCGGCGGACATGCTGAGTGTGCACTTGCAGAGACAGAGAAAAAATTTAAATGTCGTCCAGGTACACAAAGACAAACTTATTAACCATGTCTCTCAGCAGGTCGTTGACCAGGGCCTGGAAGACAGCAGGGGCGTTGATCAGACCAAAAGGAAGGACCAGGTATTCATAGTGTCCCGTGGGTGTGTTAACGGCTGTCTTCCACTCATCCCCCTCACGGATCGGTACCAGATGGTAGGCATTGCGGAGGTCTAACTTAGTAAAGACCTTGGCTCCCTGCAATAATTCAAAGGCAGACGACATGAGAGGTAAGGGGTACCTGTTCTTGACTGTGATGTTGTTAAGGCCCCTGTAGTCAATACAGGGACGCAGGGAGCCATCCTTCTTTTTAAAAAAAAAGAACCCAGCACCAGCAGGAGATGAGGAGGGGCGGATGAGGCCAGCATAGAGGGATTCCTGAACATACTAGTCCAAGGCCTCTCTTTCAGGACCAGTCATAAGGTCGATGAGGAGGCAGGGACATGGCCCGAGACATACAAAAGACCTTATGAAATCTTGGTATTATGCCGGGACCTTGGTCAGGTCAGCTGCCTCCACCTGCAACACAGGAGACACAGAACCAGAAACAGCAGTACCCAAACAAGACGCTAGACATGACTGGCTCCAGGCTAACACAGAGTTACTAGACCAATCCACATGAGGGCCATGCTGTACCAACCAGGGGTGTCCTAAAACTACTGGTGCACTAGGAGAATCAAGGAGGTACAGCCTGGTAACCTCATGGTGATTGCCAGAGACAACAAGACTTACAGGAGGGGGGAGTGAGTAATGGACCCGATGATATGACCATCAAGTGACCAAACAGAAATGGGACGAGGAAGGGGAACAGCAGGAATGCCCCACCGGGCGGCAGTGGCAGTATCCAAAAAGCTGCCCTCAGCACCAGAGTCCAACAGGGCAAGGCAGGAATTAGAGAGTTCTTTTTAGTACAGGGAAATGGGTAACTGAGTGCGTGATGAAGTGGGGTTAAAACAGGGGTAAGCGCCCACCAGGATACGCCGGTCTACTGGCGGGCCTTGTCTTTTAACGGGCATTTCAAGGCAAAGTGGCCGGGCTTTCCGCAATACAGGCAGAGGCCTCGAGTAAGTCTTAGTTGCCTCTCCTGGGTGGAGGGACGCATGCGGCCCAGCTGCATAGGCTCTGGATCTGTCGAAGAAGGTTGAGGTAAAGGGACTGGGACAGGAGGGCCCTCCTCTATCCTTCATGATAGGTGACCTGACCGACGATGGCGTCGGCGCAGAATTCTGCTCTCAATACGGAGAGCTAAATTCATCAGTTTATCAAGGTCCTTGGGTAACTCCTGGAGGCAATCTCGTCTTGGATCTCATCGTCCAACCCCTCCAAGAATCATGAACGCAAGGCCCCGTCATTCCAGCCACAACTGGCTGACAGGGTTTTAAACTGAATACAGTAGTCGGTGACTGAATGACCACTTTGTGTGAGACGACCCAGACGAGAGGCTGCTTCGTCCCCTTGAGCTGATCGGTCGAATAGTCGAATCATCTCTTGACGAAAGTCTTCAAACTGTTGACAAAAGGGGACTTTGATCTCCCAAACAGCAGTCCCCCATTCACGAGCTCTCCCCGTGAGTAGGATCAGAAGGAATGCCACCTTTGACTTCTCAGTGGCATAGCGACGGGGCTGCAGGGCAAAAACAAGGGAGCACTGGGCGAGAAAGGGCCGGCAGGAATTAGGATCCCCATCGTACATTGGGGGTTATTGGCGTGGGGCTCTGGCTGGCGTGATATTGGAACAGGTGACATAACAGGGCTGCTGGCTGCGGCTTGTTGAAGGCTTTCAATCTGAGCACTTAACTCTGTAACTCTTGCAGTTAAAAATTCTACTTCACGTTATGTGCTACTCAACTGGGTCACATGTTGTCCCAATAAAGCACCCTGCTGAGCGAGTGCGGTTCTGACCTGTTCTGCGCCTGCTGAATCCATGATGTGGCCAGATCGTTCTTTCAGGAAAGAGATCGGATTCAATTGCAAGCAACAGTTAGTTTTATTTATAATGGGAATAAATGAGCAAAGCGAGCAGTAACGGGACCGTCCAGCAGATGGCGATGGTGAGCAGTGGGTAGTTCAGACCAGTGAGGATTAGCCAGACGAGGGCGAAGAAGAAGCCTGCCGGCGGATGTTTGGGTCACCACAGCAGCGCGCCGCGATTGCCGGCGGAGACCGGCTTCTTGCTCAGCTGACAGAAGGTTAGAGACCGGCACAGGCACAGATGGAGCAAGCAGCGTGAACCGGGAGTGGAGAAAGCTGAGCGGCTGTCAGCCGCGGGAACCGGAAGACATCGAAACCAGCCGCAGAGCAGGAGCCGTACACAGCGAGCACAGAGATGATCACGGTAAGTGGAGATAACAGGAAACTCTAACATACAGGGGAGACGGAAAGGCAAAAAATAAAAGAGGTAAAGCAAAACAGCACTGGAGCCTCAAAACAAGACAAGACTGGATGTAAACAAACTAGACAGGAGCGAATAACTAGCTTAGCTAGACAAGGATGCGAGCTGGGTCGGCGTGATCAAGTAACGAACACAACGATCTGGCACAAGACAGAGGACACGAGGAAAATATAAAGGGATACTGATCATTGAGTGAATGAAAACAGGAGTGGAATTAGTGGTAATGGGTGAACGAGAGGGTGGGGAAACAAATGACAATGGAGCACATGTTGAGCTGTCAAAACAAAGCTCTGACACAAACAACAACACATAGACAAGAGTGGGACAGACCAGACCACTGTTATGACAGTATTAGCCTTAAACTCCTAAAACGTGTGCTTATTGCTTTGTATTTAATAGGTCTATTCATTTTTATGCTTATATTACCCTCTCGTTTCCCTTTACTTCTCTCATGCATTTGTTATTTAATTAATGACTCCCTTATTGTTTAAAAATGAACTATAGTTTGTAGAGACTGTATTCTGTTTTATTTGTACTGTAAATATTTTGTTGTTGTCAAAAATGATGATGACGCCATGTGATCGGTCATCATGACTGCCGTTGCAACTTTGAGCCCCGAAGTGTCCGGCTGTCCGGCTCAACGTCGCCCCCGCCTGCGCTCGGCTAATCTTGTTGATCACCGGCTGCAGCTGTGCTTCATGTCGAACGCACCTAATAATACAACAGGTTTGGCTGCTTGGACCATACCACCTTGATGTTAACCCCAAGGGGGAGAAGAGGTGAAACCACTGTCGTTTTACAGACTCTTTTTACATTTAAATTGTGAAGACAAAACACTTTTAAATTAACATTAACTAAACAAGAGGAAAATATATTGAAATCAATATACTTGAAATGATCCTGTTACACCAGCATATCTGTGCAAGAAGATCAACTGCTGGAGATCTCAAATGATGCCGGCAATTCACATATTGCAGCATTTCTGTGTGCAAGTTCGTTATTTTTCCACATATTAGGAGTGACATGCGCAAGTGCCGCAACACACTCACGCCTTCCAGGCACACTCAGTTGAAAACATCTTCAAAATGCCACGAATCAGCTTCATATTTTGTATGGAATATACAGAATTCGGTAGACTAGTTATCTCAGACAAACACAGTACACCCAAACAGTGCAGTGCTTTTTCATTTTCCCCATTAATAAAACTTGTATCAGAGTTGCAGCAATGTTTTGTCAACTTTTCATACTATGAGAAAACAGTTAATGGTCACCTAGCACCCCACCAGCCTGCAGTAAAAATGTCAAGTGTTTGTAAAAAAATTACCGCGGTAATGGAAAGGTTGGGGACCACTGTATTAGTGCATTATCATCCTGATACATGTAGTGCTTTACTTATTCTTATGAGTTTATAAAAAGACCCCAAGTGACACATCAGTCACTATATTAGTACAATTGTAGGCATTGTTGGACAACCAAATAAATTTACACCTCAACACATTATCGTAATACTGGAATTAATAAAAATGTGCAGTGGAAGGACCTCATCATCAGTTTAACCTTTGCAGAGAGGACAGCATCATTTGGAAACCACTTTCCCCTTCATTAGAGTAATTTCGAACTGATAATAAGCACTCTCGCTGTTTGGCTTCTTTCGCATCAACCCTGATATGCATGACTCTCCTTGGCCTCAGTGGTGAAGGAGGGTGTTTTAGCATCTCACTGACGGTCAATGTTTGTGTGTGTGTGTGTGTGTGTGTGTGTGTGAGAGAGAGAGAGAGTGGGTGTTTGTTAAGTCAGGATCAAAAAGCTTCTGTTGCTGTACTCCTGCTATACATGTACACCCAAAAGAGTGGAACCATCCATGATCTTATCCTGACTGGAAAACAATACTCAATTAAATGTACTGTATACAACATCCAACCATTAGTATGCAGATCATTTAATTTGCATTTTAATTAGACAAAAGTCAAAAGTCATTCACCGAAGTTGCCTCAACATAAATTTCTAAAAGTGGTAAATACTTTAAAATAATGAAAGTGAATGTTGATTTTCATTATAAATATGTTTCATATGTCTTATGTGTCTTATGTCATATGTGTCATATGTACTTATAAAACTCAAGCAATAGCAATGTATAAGAAACAGACCAATATTTAGCTTGCCATCATTAGTGATGTGCGATACCACTGGTTTCCTACCCAATCCGATACCAAGTAAAATGAAGGCAATGCGATGCCACTGGTTTCCTACCCAATCCGATACCAAGTAAAATGAAGCCGAGTATCGACAATATCCATCCGATACCGATACTGCCCAAAAATGACTGTTTGAGAAATTAAAGTAACAAGTAGTGTACTTAAAAGTGTCACTTCATACTGAATACGAGACATATTACGGGTTATTCTTGTTTATTGCTGAAGAATTATCATACAAAAAAAGAGCCAACTCACATATTTATTGACAGCATCTGAGCATGTATATCTTAAAACGCCTGCCTGAACATCTTAAAAAAACATTCACACTTCTACGTTTAGTGACATGTTAATCTGGTTCCCCTAAAAGTGTTTTGAACTTTTTTTTCGTTGTTTTATCATTGTCACAAAAAACCCAAGACGCCAAAATACAGCCACATCGCCGCATTTTCTCTCTCTGTACCTGGATAGTGCCTGACTTCTGCACCTAAGGACTCTGAGAGCGACGTCTGTCTCACCCTAGCAGCACTCTCCTTTCCTCCTCTTCTGACCGCCTAGTCATGACGTTGTCATATTCTGTCTTGTGATTTATATGTAGATGTTTGATTAGGTTTGTGGTATTACCACAGTACCTCACTGTTTTGTTACATGTGTCACAAACTGCATCGTTTGAGTTTATGGAAGTGAAGTAGCTCCACACATAACTTTGCTTGCGGTCACCCATATCCAATAACAGCGTGACTGAACAACATGTGCCAGCCAGTGGACTGAGTGGCTAGCTAGCGTCACGCGATCTGCAGTTGTTTAGTGCTGTATTACGCACATGACTTTGCAGGCAGAAGAACAAGTAGTTCCGACATAATTGGCATTATTCAGAGAAACTAGGGTAAATGTGGTTACTTTCCGCTGTATTTCTACTTCTAATAAAATACATATTTGCTCCAAATTATTGAAATATTGATATTTTTATAAGATAATCGATTCTAGAACATACAAAGCTGGTATCGGAGATATCAATATTTCAGTATCGATCCGCACATCCACTCTAAATCATCATGTTTTAGAAAGCTATACTATTGTTGTATTTGAAGCTGTGATACACTTGAAAATTCTGTCAACCAACATTTACTTTTATTTGGGTCTTTTGCACTGGAAGAACTTTTTTCACAGTTCCTAGAACTATTAGAAAAACTGTTACAAGACATAAACATTCAGAAAGCTGTAATGTTACCTCAGAGTTAAAGTATTATGAGTCAAAAATATTATATTTCTATATCATCTTAGATTTTATCAATTCCAAACCATTCCATCTTAATAACTAATTAATTAATTGTCTAAATAAACAGTAATATTTGACTTATACTTTCTAATGGGAGCTGTAAGAAAGAAGAAAAAAGCTTTACTTTCAGATGTGCATAATTATTGAGCAACATTTCATAAATAGGTCAAATGACCCCAAAACAAGATTTAACTAATATTAAAAAGTCAAAAAAGCACATATATACAAAATATGTTATTCAACACTTATATTCAATGAAAACACACATTGAGAAGAAAATATTTTAGACATAAAGAATAAATCAGGAAATTAATATTGAATAACATTTGTGTATTATTATTATTTTTTTCAAAACTGCAGTCAATAAATAATAATCTTCATAAGTACTGGTGCCTTGTGTTTTAAGAATCCAGGCTCTCAGAGACATTGCTAATGTACATGACCATCAATTAATAAATATCACAAGACGAAGTGCCATAAAATAGATAAAGAATGAAATCATGGACAGTTTTATTGTTGAGAATGAGTCACTGGTTCAAATCAGACAATGCAATGTGGCAAGGACATCATGGTGTCAGCTGATACTAACAATGAACAAGATGGGTTTTTCAGGACTTAAAATGAATTCTCAGAACTGACAGATTCAGGAGGATAATGTGTTCAGTGGTAAAAGTGGTACAGGAAAAAATGATACTTACCCTTCCATCTTCCACCCTAAAAAGTTAACAATTAAAACTGCTTAACAAGTCTAAATATAAGGCATATTTCACATACAGCGTCAAACCGCTCCAAAGCGTTTATTTTAGGGTGCTTTCACACCTGCCTTATTTAGTTCGGTTGAATCGCACTAGAGTTCGTTTTCCCTCTTGGTGCGGTTCGTTTGGGCAGGTGAGAACGTAGCAATTGCACTCGGGTGCGCACCAAAAGCAGACCAAAAAAGCGTACCAAGACCTGCTTGAAGAGGTGGTCTCGGTACGCTTTCAAACGAACCCTGGAGCGGTTCGTTTGTGGTGAGAACATGATCCAAACTAAAACCGACCCAACCGCAAAAAGTACTGCGCCTTTTTGGACTAATCCAGCTGCCGTAGTGCGATGCGCTGTCTATCTTATGGGGTTTAGAGGAAAAAATATTTGTTGACAGCGCTTTACCAACAGTTTTAAACAGAGAGAGAGAGAGAGAGAGAGAGGGAGGGAGGGAGAAACATTACCTGATGGATCATTGGTGATATTTCCGAAAGATGACCATGTCGCAGTTTAGCTAAATTATTTCACGCCTTCTCCTAATGCTTTCGCCGAATGCCATGCATTAAAACATTGTTTTCCAGCCACAGCCGCGCTTCATTCTCGAAATGTATAGTTTGTCTAAAGTGAGGCATACAAACTACATAGTATACTATGACCAGGGATACTGCGTCAGCCAGCGCAGCGACATTGTGTGTCTGCCGGTTTGTTTATTTGCGGTAGTTCCACGTGAATTCTGACCAATTGAAAAGCAGTTTAGGAAATACGTTCAATAACATCTGGCCAATGAGTGATGTAGATTTTGTCACATGACCGCATTTTGGTTAGTTTCAACTGGTTCGGACCAAAGCAATCAGTGTGGTGTGAAAGGGACCCAAAACGGCAGAAAATTGCTACAATGTATCATTTGCTGCCTTTGGTCCGGACCAAATGAACCGAACCACATATGTGAAAGCACCCTTACACAGAAAATGCAACCCAGTGTATGCCAGAGCACATATTTGCTTGACTTCTCTGTAGTTTCATTGTGTTCTAAGACCAACGGAAATTGTCAGGTAGTCGCTGGAATCACCCAGTTCACCAGGGCTCACATACACCCGTTCCCAATCACCAGATTACTAATTACCATCACCTGCGCACACACAGACACACACTATAAATAGCACCTCCGTTCACGCTACCACTGTCAGTCCTGATACTCACACCCTGAGCTTTACCCGATCCATTCTTCAGTATTTCTCCTGCTCCAGTGTCTCTATGATTTCCCCTGGCTTTTCGTCTTCCTGGGTTCCCTTTTGTGTGTGTCGTGTGTCTGCAACGGATTTCCCCATCTTGTCCATCTTGCCTCAAACCACAAGCTAAGACTTTGCATTTATTGTTGTTTTCAATTAACTGTGCTGAATTCCATACCTCTTGTGTCAAGTCCTCAGTGTGTTGTGACAGAAGGACAGACCAAAGACAGATGTCGGGATGGATCCCAGACACATGACACCCACACCTGTGGACACCCTCATCGAGTTAGTCATCGCACTCAAGGCCTCACTCCTCCCTGCATTACAACCCCCAGCGACTCCCTCTGCCTCAGTATGTTCCAGGGCTCTACCACAATGCTACCCCAAGGGAAGCAGCTGAGTGTAGCGGTTTTCTTCTACAAGTAAATCTGTATGTTGATATGCATCCTGGTCAATTGCACACTTAGGTGCCGTTTACACTAGTACATTTTAGTTTTAAAACAGCATTTTAGAATGAAAATGATCCGCGTCCACACTAGCGTTTCACCCAGCGTTTTTGAACAGCTCTCTGTCTACATTAAAACGTTGAAAACGCGCATCACAGGACCACACACACACTCTCTGGCATGCACTGCAGTGTGCTTTGAGCACACACCCACATGAGAGTTGTGCACATTGAACTGTTCATCACGGATCTCCCGCTGGATCTAATCTCACTATTTTTGTTAAACGTGATATTTAATTCATCTTGTTGTCTATATCTAACGACATATTCCCCGACTTTGGTCTTTTGAATCTATTACTTGTTCTCAGGTAACAAGTTTTGGCTGAGCGCAAAGATAAGTTAATATATTAATTGATGTAACCGCGGACACCGATTCTGCACATCTGACTGATTGCTTGCCTTTATTTTCTCTATTGTATAAACTTATTGTGCTTTTTACTTTTATAATTGCCTTTATTAATTATTAAAACTGATATTTAATGAAAGAGAGGGTATGTTTCGTATTTTCAATGAAAATGAAAGGAGGCAGTAATGTTATAGGCTCCGTTTTGTTATAAATATGCATGAAGATGATGCTCATATTATGCAGTTACACGACGCCTCAACATTTTTAGTGTCTGTTAAGTTGCTAATATCAAAATGAAAATAGGCAGTTCCTTATGTCATGTTTTGCATGCGAAGTCTGAACTTACAAGGAGAGGATGCAGGAACTGTGTGGAGGCTACTTAATATTGAGGAAATTGCCCCAATCAGATAGGCGAATGTCTGCAGCCCCGCCTCCATTTTCAGATGTCTCCGTTTTCCTCCATCCACACTGAAACGGAGCAGCAGTGTTTTAGAATGAAAACGGCCTCTCCAGCGTTTTCAGTACGCTCCGTTTTCGGGGCTCGAAAACTCCGGCGTAGTGTGGACGGATGGCGTAACCGTAGCAAAACTTATGCGTTTTAAAACTAAAATGTATTAGTGTAAATGGGGCCTTCCTAAAGTAGCCTTCCTCATCTCACTGCTATCCGGCAAAGCTCTCCTGTGAGCAAAGGCAATATAGAGCACTAATAGTTCAATAATCAAATCATATTCGGAGTTCACTAACCATTTTACTGAAGTTTTCAGTGTAGCTACAGGAGCGCTCTCTACCTCCGATCAGCTGTTTAATATCTGCCAAGGCAATTCTACTATCTCCGACTACCTCTTCAGTTCTAGACTCTGGCAGCGGCTAGCGGGTGCTTCCAGCACTGCCTACCCTCCAATACCAGAACCCATGCAAATTGATTCCACTCGAACGGGCTGACTGGGAAGACTGAACAGCCCATCGTACGTCACATGGGGAGTGCCTATATTTTGGAAAGACTGGTCACTTCATCAAGGAATGCCTAGTGAAACCTTGTTCAGTGGTGAGTACTATTCATGTCAATAGTGAAGTCTTGAATTTGACCCTCACGTCGCCTGTAATTGTCACGCCTATGTTCTCTCAATCTGTGTTAGCCCTGATAGATTATGAATCCTCTAGTAACTTCATCTCAATCCTGTCTGGAACAGCTCCAACTACCTTGTCTATGTCAACATCCACTAATACTTCATAAAAACCATATGAGGAAAACAACTCGGACAAGGGAAGGTACGATATCACTCCTCCGTGGTCACCCTTCAGATCGGTTGCCTTTATCAAGAGGAGTTGAGTTTTATGGTACTGGAAGAATCAACTATTGATATCATCCTGGGACGCCCCTGGCTGGCCCATCATTTTCCAGATATCAGGCGGGAACAAAGTGAAATTTTACATTGGAGTAAGAACTGTATTGAGATTTGCATTGTACCCATGAAGCCCCCAGTCTCTGTCTATGTCTCTAGTACCCACAGAAAGTCCCACCTAATTTCTTGGCGTTCCAGAATGTTTTCAGTAAACAGGCAGCCACCAAACTACCACCACACCTCCACCCCCAACCTGCTGCCTTGCGCTAAGCTCCCCAAAGGAAGAATCTATGCAGTGGAGGACTATTTGTCTGAGATGCTACAACAAGGATTTATTCAGCCATCCACCCCACCGGCAGCTTCGAGTATCTTCTTTGCATTTAAGAAGGATGGAGGTCTGCGTCCTTGTATTGATTATCGTGCTTAAAATTCCCAACTTATGCCCTAGCCATATCCACTTCCCCTGGTCCCAGCAGCTCTGGAGGAACTATGGGGAGCTTGCATATTCAGCAAGCTAGATCTGAGGAGGGCTTATAACATGGTTTGTATCCGATCAGGGGATGTATGGAAAACTGCGTTCATCACTCTGGCCAGCCACTATGAATAATAAGTGATTCCCTACGGCCTTTCCATCTCACCAGCCGTCTTCCAAACGTTCATGAACGAGTTTCTCCAAAAGTTTCTCCACCATTTTGTGATCGTTTACATTGATGATATCCTCATATACTCCAGGAAACTAACAGAACATCGCCACCACGTTACCCAAGTTCTCCAATGCCTCAGACAGCACCAACTTGTCCTGAAATTAGAAAAATGTGAGTTCTACCGACCATCTGTGCAGTTCCTTGGATGCATCATCTCCTCCTAAAGCCTGATTTATACTTCTGCGTCAAGCAGAAATAAAATTTAACTACACATCGCAACAACACGTAGCGTAAGCGCTGTGATTGGTCAGCCTGATAGCGTCACATGCATTTTTGCTGTAGCGTGGCACACATTTCTGGCTTGCTTATTTCTACCGCCATTTTTAAAAATCTGAAATTCCGAGAAGACAAACATGGATCAGCTGACAGAGAGAATCATAGAAGTGTATGATGCGATGGAAGAGTACCAGAGAGAAATACATTCACCTCCAGAAAAATAAAGTCCACAAGGAGCGGTGATCCTGGAGGAAAAAACTCCCAGCATTTTATTACTTTCTTTCGTGGCTGTCACCGCACGTGAAACACCGGGACACAGAGTCAAACTATAGCGATAAGGTAAATATAACTTGTCCTTTGTGAACCCCTGTGTTGTGTTCAGGTTAGCCATCTATTTATGTACTGACAACAAAAGTCAACGTCAGCTATGCTAAAATGTTAATGTATAAGTGAAATACAAATAAAAATGCATGTACTTTGTTTTGTTTATCCTAGCAAAGCTACGTAGAAAATATATGACTGTATTTGAATCCCTTTGTTATGTTTGGGCCAGCTAACGTATCAGTCTGTCTACATACAATTAGCTAATGAGGCTAATAGTAAATATAAGCATACATATTGGGGTGGATGGCGGTTTAGCACCTTCCTTATGAAACTTAGTTATATTTCAGCTAGCTAGCTATATAAGGTACTTTTGAAATTCTGATTATTTAAAAAACAGGGAAATATAATGAAAGCATGTTCTTTGTTGTTGTTTTTTAACCTACATATTTTTTTAAATCTAGCATTCAACTAAAATAATTTAGCAATACTTCCACATTGTACATTGCATTTGTTACATGCAAAGATAACTTTTTGTTTTGTTAAAACAATCATGTGTTTAAATGGTACGCAAATTCACTATATTTGTAAAAGCAAGTTAAATCTATGTAGTTTTTGGAGCATACAAAATCCATATATTGTTTTCATTATTGGAATGTCATATTTATAGCTCTGTTCATAAACACTGAATGCATCAGCCGTATGAATAATAGGCTACAAATTTACAATATTTTTTTTCTCCTAACAGGACAAAAGTGATTCTGGCACAAATTTGGTGAGACCTCCAACCAACGACTAGTTATTGCCACTGTCCACGCAATCCTCATCTGCATCGACGCAGTCGTCGCCACCGTCAGGGCCGGCACGTCCATAGAAGCGACCTAGGCGGCTGCCTATGGCGACATTTGTTGTCCGCAACAAACCCCGCATCATCTCAACACCCAGCTCCGCCGCCCCCCTCCCCACCCTCTGCCGGCTTTTTTTGGATTGAAGGCAGCATAACCTTCTGTTTGAGGGTGGCATTCTTGTCGTTTGCCTAGAGCGCCAGTTGAGCTTGCTCCGGCCCTGGCCACCGTCCCAGCAGTGCTCATCTACATCCACGCAGTCATCGCCACTGTCCCAGCAGTCCTCATCTACATTGCCACCGTCACCGCCTCTTTCCCTTCAGCCGTCTCCTCTATTCCAAAATCCAAGGATGGCAGAGAAAAGAAAAAGGAAGGAAAAGGACGGCTGCAACAGAAACTGGCCCTAGAAAGCGATGAGAGCAACCGGTTTGGAGGCATGGTTGCTGATGTGCTGCGACGGGTGTCAGAGGAGCACAAGCCTCAGGCCATGTTCGACGTTTACAAAGTATTATTTGAGTGGCAGAAAAGGAAATAAACATTTACATATACATACTTTAAAGTACTGTTGCCAGTTTTTTTTAATTTTTTGTTTGCATCTTTTTTTGGTAACACTTTATTTTAATAGTCCATTTGAGTATTAGTAGACTTTCTGCTTAATATCTGTTGATACTGCTCCTTCAACAGACGTTTAACTGACTATAAGAAACTTTGCAGATACAGGTCAATTTACACTAACCCTAATCTAACAGTCTACTTGTAATCTAATGAGAATTAGTTGGCATGTAGATGCAATGTAACTTAATTCAACAAACGGACCATCAAAATAAAGCGTGACCCTTTTTTGTGCTGCAAAAATGCCTTATCTGCACTTTAAGCAGTATTTAACAGCACATTATAATCTACACTACCTTTACACTCTTAATTTTTGCACATGTTTTAAATGTTTACTTTTGTCTTTTATATTTATGCAATATGCAAAAATAAAGATTTTTATTACAATGTTACATTGCCTTTGGTGTGTTGATTTCTGTTAATTATGCATTTTGTAACACTGCACATTTAAATTTAAGTTTGCACTAGGGCTGCACAATATATCATTTCAGCATTTATAAATATATATATATATATATATATATATATATATATATATATATATATATATATATATATATATATATATATATATATATATATACATATTTGATTATTCAATTTATGTAACCAAATACCAGAAAACCACTCCCTTACGAAACCATCCCAATGAATAACTTTTCAAATAGAGCTATTTAAGTCATCCAGTGAAATTGTATTCATATCGCAGAAAAAAAATATTGCTATGTCAAAATTTTCCCATATTGTGCAACCGTAGTTTGCACCTATTGTTCATTGTAACCTGTTTACAGAGGTTTTATTTTGTTTAGCAATTTCTTTTTCAATGTTCTCTTTTGAAAGAGTTTTAAAATAAATCTATTTCACTGAAGTGCCATATTGCATGCATATAAGTCCTGCATATGTAATTTTTGTCTTGCACAAGTAACAATAACAATATTGTCAGTTATATAATAGTGTTTATTAACATTGTTGTCATTTATACATTTCATAAACAAGGCATGTACAATTAACATAATTATACAGTTTAATGGCCATGTAGACTACGGCACACTATTAGGTTCTGCCATTGCACAGTTCCATGGGGTGACTGGAAGTAGACCATCAGGTCAGTCTGCACATCAATTGCAGCTCTGGTGGAGCAGGCGTGGATCAGGGGGTTCCAACACATTTGTGTCCCCTGCCATAACTCTGCGACATTCTCCAAGCTGAGGTGACCCTGTTGCATCAGTCTGCAAAACTTTATGGGATATACCTGCTGTTGGGTGTGCAGACCTCATCTGTCTATGCTAGAAAATTGTGCAAAACCAAGCAAGCTTTAATAATGTTCACTGCTTTGTCTGGCAGGTATTCCAGTGGCCGCTCAAGGATTCGCCATCTTGCCACCAAAATCCCAAAAGCATTTTCAATCACCCGTCTGGCTCTGGAGCGTTGGCAATTGTAAATCTGCTTTGAGAAGGGCAGATGTAGTCCTACAGTATGTAGGGAAACAAACAAACCAGTAAATTAATGCATATTTGAATAAGAACATCTGCGTACATAACTCCATATATACATCATATATGTGGCCATAACTGTCATCACTGTGGGTGTATACACATATACAGTACACAAGTGTGTAATATATATATATATATATATATATTTATATATATATATATATATATATATATATATATATATATATATATATATATAAACATACACACACGTATACACTCACATAGATGACAGTTATGCTCAGAGACGGTTACATAGAAATAAAACTATGTTTACATACAATTTACTTTCAATGACATACCTGGAAATAGGCGCAGGAGATTGCAGTGTAGGGGAAATAGAATGGGGGTAGATTCAGTTCATGTTCAAGGAGCATGGAACCAAACCGTCTTTCCTTGAAGATACCACCGTCACTCTCCCATCCGTATCTTCCAACATCTACCATGGTAAAGTGATATCTGGCATCACAGGTAGCCATCAGAACAATGGAGTGTGCGCCCTTGTAATTAAAGAAATCGCTTGCGGTGGTGCTTTTATGTTGACGTGTTTGCCGTCTATACTGCCAACACAGTTCGGAAAGTTCCACAATCTCCAAAAATCAGCTGCTGTATTTTCCCACTGCACACCTAAAGGACAAGAAACAAACTCTGGCTGCAGTGCTTTCCACAAAGCTTTACAAACCTCTGACACCATTAAAGATACAGCACTGGCTGTAGCAATGTCTACAGGCATTCTGTGCGTACACTGATGTACAATTATGGCTTCAGACGACATACCAAATCGTTGAATCGATGTGCCGACATCTGAAAATATTTAAAATGCATTTCCTCATCCATTTTTCTCAGTTGCTGCAGAGAAAATTCACCCTTCTTTTACCTCAGCCAATTTACGGGGCGAACTTACGTTTTCTTTCGTTCCTTCTTTTTTCTTTGTCGATAAGCTCCAACTTAAACAAAATCTGCTCTCTCTCAGTCGCCATTGTAGAATACAAAACACCCTCGAAAAATGTCACCACAGTAGAGATAAAAACCCCACTGCCAACTAGTGTGTTGGAAGTGCTACTGCAGAACAACGCAGAAATATAAATGCTCACGACAGGGACGGATAAACAAAATAAATGATCAGAATCCCAATGCACACACTATATATATACCTTCAGATGTCTGCTTTAATTAATCATTAATTAATCATGTGCAAATATGTCATGTTATGACTTGCTGAAGCCCATGACTAATGCATCATCTGTGTTGTCCTTAAACAACTCCATAATAACAAATCCATTCTATGCAAGGTTCTTCACAAAACAGCTCCTTCTATTAAATATTTAAAGCATAACATCTCCGATTTTTAAATCATTTCACGTGCAACAACACAAGCACACTCGTTTTATTATAGGACTTTCAAATGAAATTGAATTCTTGATGGAGTCCTGCTGGTGGATTACACCACTTAGATCCGGGCTCATGCATTCTCTGTCATCAAATATCTAAGCAGTGTTTTATTAAATATGCATGGGAGGAACTTTAAATTGCCTGAAATATGATTTTCTGCTTCACTTACTGCCGGCCAGTCAAGATTTTGGCCACATGATGACTCTCCGGCAAGATTTTACAAAAGCTGTCACGCTGATGGTAATTTTTCCATCAAGGTGGGTGGTGAGGTTGATGGATGAATGGATGGACGGATGGGTGGATAAATCAGCGAGAGAGAACGTGAATGAATTAGCCTGAGTGAAAGCTGTTCTATGTAACTGAACCTAACAACCATTAATATGATGACAGTGTGCGTCAGAAGGTGAATTATGAATAAGCTAATTTATGTAAATGCGTTTATTGGTCTAAGTACCGGTGGAGCGGTGATTTATGTAATGTCTGCTGTGACTTTATAACACGTTGACAGAAGTAGAGCATGTCAGCACTCTGGGAGTTAATCCTGAATTTTTCAGCTTTATATCTCTCTGAGAATGCTAATGATTTGTGTTGCTTTCCCTCAACTAGTCCCCTGAGGCTTCTTATACAGATAAATGAACACACACACATACACACACACCTCGTTCACATGAGACTTCAGTCAACACTCTACCACAGAAGCTCATATTGACAGCTAAATATGTGTGTGTGGTGACAAACATCAAAACATTAGCTGTTAGCAGTCTGCTAAGTAAATATACATGTTTGAGAGCATCCTGTCAGTCAAGTCTTAAGGTGTTGCTCTTGCATTACAGTTTGTCTCTGCATGTGTGCTTACATTTGTGAGTATGTGTGTTTGTGTGTGTTCTCAAGCATCACAAATAACAGCTTGGACTGTGCAGATCATTTGCTTCAGTCAACTCTCAGTAGGCATTCTGAGTCTAACACCAACTCAACCATCACAACCTCATTTGCTCAATGACTTCTGGTGATTACTTTATGCATGTGTATATGTGCCCTGTTTGCTTTGTTTTTCATCACAATTCTTTTGTATTACTGTACCTGCAGAAAGACTGCTGATGTGAACACATTGTGATCACTGCGCTCTACAGGTGAAAGCAGAATAAGAGTTTTGTGGCCTATGCATCCATGTGAGTTAGTTTAAGCTGTGTATACACTGCAAAAAATGCTTTTCTTACTTGGACTTTTTCTCTTGTTTCTTGTCCAAATATCTATAAATTCCTAAACCGAGAAGCCTTTTTTAGACAAGCAATAAAGATTGTCTCGTTTTAAGAAATAATATGCCAAAATTAAGTGAGTTTTTTCTTAAAACAAGCTAAATAATCTGCCAAAGGGGTAAGCAAAATACTCTTATATCAGAAGGAAAAGCAAGATTATTTTGCTTACCCCATTGGCAGATTATTTAGCTTGTTTCAAGGAAAAACTTCCTTAATTTTGGCATATTATTTCTTAAAACAAGACAAACTATTTTGCTTGTCTAGAAAATGCTTCTTGAATTAATTTTTTTTACATATTTGGGCTAGAAACAAGCCAAAAACTCTAAGCAAGAAAAGTATTTTTTGCAGTGTATGTTAGCTGGCTTCTTGACATAATTCACAACACAAACAAAACTCACTTTTAGCTCATATATTACACGGATTTCTAAAATACTTTTCTGATTGGTGATGCTGTGCCATCCAGCGCTGGGGCCTCATGTATCAATGCTGCGTACGCACAAAAACTTTGCGTACGCCAGATTTTATGCTCACGTTTGGATTTACTAACGATGAAATTAACGTGAGAATGTGCGTTGGTCCGCGCCAACTTCATGTCTGGCATACGTGTATTTCTTGTGTGTTTGTTTTATTTCCATTGGTGACTTCTAGAGGCAATTATGTTAAATTGCACACTGCAAAGTATCGCACCAACACATGTGAAAAACATTGCTATTAATTTATAATTGATAATTTTTTTTTTTTACTAATTATGTGATTTAGAACATATAAAAGCATTTGCAAATGTATACAATATTGTGGCAAGGTGGCCTTGGTCAACCCATGATTCATTCATCCTCACAAACGCGCGATGGGTGGCTTCTTGGTGAGTGATGTATTTAAAGATATTATTCCAGCTAAGTTTTATTTTATTTTATTGAGCGTAATTATTTAACTGCACATCAGGAGACCTTGGTTATCCATTAAAGACTTGGCTGTTAACCCCCCTCAACAACCCACAAAAGTAACCAAGAGCGCAGATACAATGATGCCCATTCTTGCATTCAGATGAAATGCCGGTGGCGCTGCCTTGATAAGAGCGGAGGGGTGCTGCTATGCTTCCCTAACAAAGTGTTCCTCTAATACATCTGTGTCTTCTACAGACATGAATACTACTCCAGACATTAAAGTGTTGCCCACAATTGAGGCAACTCTCCTCAAAGGGTGTTAGTTCAGCATCCCCTGTTCCCTCGCCTGTTTGGTCCACACTTTGACAGTGCGCCGCTGTTCTCCTCTTGACCTGCAGCTTAACATCGGACCATTTCTTTTTTAATTAATTCACAGTGTGATGTTCAGACCCCACTGCTTTAATGGCATCAGCTAAACTCTCCCACTCTATTTTTTTTTCCTTTTGTTATTAATTCCGGAAGACAAACTTGCAAATAACACAGTTTTTCTCCAGTCTACCTCTGATAGGAGCACCTCCAATTCACATTCTGTGAAGTTTCTCTTTTTGCTTGCTTTTGCCATTGCTTTTTTGTTTGGTTTTACCAAAGTGCAGTCATTACCATATTCATACGGGGGAGGAGGCAGGAAGGGGTTTTGCGCTCGTGCATGTGCGCTTAGTTTCACGTTAATTCTTGATGTAAAAAGATAATATGCTTGGGATTTCGCGTACACAGAGTTTCATACATTTACAGCTTTGTCTGTACCCAATGTTTTAGTATCAATTCAACGCAAGTCTTTGTACATGAGGTCCCTGGTTATTCCAACGGTAACTTGAAATAATCAGGTTACCATTGAGTGAAAAAAGAAAAAAAATATGAATGGAAAAAAATGGACTTGAAAATTTAACATTACCAGCCAAAATGCAGTTTAAAGGCGTCTATATGTTTAAAGTTCATGTGGGGACTTATTTTTTTAAATGGCCCTTTACCCACAAACCTCAAGTTTTAAGAGAGAAAAAAGGGCATATTGCATTATGTTCTACTCATGGTAGGGGCATTATTTTAGTAAACATTTCTATGGGTTATTAAAAGAAATTGATAAACAGCTTATGTAGTCTTGCTGGTTGGAGAAAAGGTTAGCCAGTAAAAACTGATAAAGCTGTTTTCATACTGATAAAACTGATATACTTGCTTTTCTTCAATGTTTTTCTTCATGTTGGGTATTTTAAAGCATTTTAAGAATATTAAAGACTGAACACAATTACACATTTTTCACTTATAAGAACTTAGACTAGAATATTAGAATGAATATTATTATTATTATTCATTAATTTTCCTTCAGCTTGGTCCCTTATTTATCAGGGGTCACCACAGCTAAATGAACCACCAACTATTCCAGCATATGTTTTACGCAGCAGATGCTCTTCCAGCTGCCACCGAGTACTGAAGAAACACATATGAACACAGGGAGAACATGCAAACTCCACACAGATCTGCCAAATGGCTCAGCCCTGACTTGAACCAGTGACCTTCTTGCTGTAATGCGACAGTACTAACCACTGAGCCACTGTGCTACTCCTATTATTATAAGACAATAGTATAGCCAGAAAAGAGAGTCTTGGTGTGCATCTATAAAATAGATAATTAAACATAGATGTAGTTGGCGATTTATCCCGCGAGGGAGTTTTTAAAATGCGGCTTCTGAGTAACAGTTTGATTTCAGAATTAGTAAAATAATGATGCAATACAAGTGAACGCCATTTGATGGCAGTATTGCACGTGGTACAGTTAGTGCAACCAGTAAATTTAGAACACACTCTCGGATATTACAGTTTTTCTCAGTTGCTTTGGTGCATTTCTCACAACACTATTTACATTTGCACAACAGTTAATGCATTTCTCAAAACAATTAGTCATTTGTGCACATCATAGTAGCAGTTTCTCATTCCTTCCAACAAATTGCAAATGCTTTTGGACATGCATCAATTGCTTTCATACAACTCTCTGCTGTTTTATAACATTATCATTTGCTTATGTCATGTCAGTCAAAATGAACTAAACTTGTGAATGCTGAATAGTCATTCTATATAAAACTAATAGTCCTCATTTCATTACTTGAGTCATTACATACAAAAATGTTGAACTTGTTGTCAAAATCTGTCTAATTGTATATAAAAAAAATAAAATTTTCCTGAAAATGTCTATAAATTGTACAATTTCATGAAGGATTTACAGACCTGTGTATGTAGTAAGTTCAGTTCCAATATGCTCTGCAATATTGTTTACAGTTGTGCACAGCTCTTTCCAAAGGAAGTTTATGTTTGTTGTAGGTGTGTTTATTCTTTTGCACAATACTGTGAATAAATTAGAATTGCAAAAAGCATATGCAGTAAAAATGTGAAACACACATATTCAGTGTCTTGTACTCAGATACCTCACTAAATGCAGTTAGTTCTAACTTTACTGTAGTTTTCTAATGGCTTTGCAAATAGGATATAGTGCTGTCTTGAGCATTTTCAGAAAGTGTCACCAAAATCTGACTTTTTTTTTGCATTGGAGAAAATGTACAGAGTAAACTGTCATAATGAAAACATGACAAAGCCATTTGACTATCTTGTTCATAAAAAATGGTGTCAGGACTTTTCATCTTGATGACACCGACACTTTCATTGACACAAATACTTGCTTTTGAGGAATGAGCTTTCCATTTTGAGCAAGTGACACACTTTTGCAGGTTATCTACTAGGTTTTGCAGTTTGTACTAATTGTTTTGAGAAATGCATGAACTGTTGTGCAAATGTAAAAAGTGTTGTGAGAAATGCACCAAAGCCACTGAGAAAAATTGTAAAATGCACTTGACCGTTAATGACTGAAAATGAGTCAGGCAAAAAAAAGAAAAATTGACTCTGAATGTCATGTGTTTAAGGAAGAATGGACAACAAAATACTTCTTTACCAATATCGGACAAAGCAGTATGTCTAGTTTGTCAAGAAAGTATTGCTGTTTTTAAAGACTACAATCCAAGTCTGCATTTTTTACGCAAACATTCAAATTATTTTTAATGTGTGTGTTTTTTTTTTATTAGAATATGCAAAAAGGTACACAAATTGGGATCATACAAATACAAAGAAAATGAAACATAAAAAAACAACAACAAAAAACAACAACAATACAGTCAGGTACTGGCAAGTGTGTGTGTGTGTGTGTGTGTGTGTGTGTGTGTGTGTGTGTGTGTGTGTGTGTGTGTGTGTGTTCATGTAAAGGTAACATGGTGGACAGGTTAGAGTACATACATAAGGGACAATAACAGTCAATAAATGAAGCAAGTATCATAGATATAAATAAACAGATACAGTAGAAAGAGACTAGTCAGTGGTAAAGAGTGAAAACAATGCTAGTAATGTATGATAGTAATAATGACAGTAAAAAGAAAGGACAACAGTAATAACTGACAACAACAATAATAAATCACAAGTACTACACCAACTACTACTACAGAAAGTTACTAATATTACAACTACTACTGCAGCTGCTACTACAGCCACAACCACTACTACTACTACTACAACAATGTCTACTATTACTGATACTACTACAGCGTCTACTACAACTGATTTCAGAATCAGAAAGAGCTTTATTGCCAGGTATGTTCACACATACGAGGAATTTGTTTTCATGACAGAGCTTCTACAGTGCAACAGAATTACAGAGACAGGACTAAAAAACAGATAATAAATATATTTTAAAAAGGGAATGCAAATATACAAATTGACAAGTGAATGTACAGCTATATTACCATATACAACATAATATGTGCAGCTGTTATGTGCAAATTGGCATGTAAAATGTGTTGTTAAATAAGTGTGTATGTGTATAAAAGTGTATAGCAAGTAGTGATGTTGGTTCTGCAAATTCTATCATCAAGTGTTCATGAGATGGATTGCCTGAGGGAAGAAACTGTTTCTGTGTCGGGCTGTTCTGGTGCGCAGTGCTCTTTAGCGTAGTCCAGAAGGTAAAAGTTCGAAGAGGCAGTGTGCTGGGTGTGAGGGGTCCAGAGTGATTTTGGCAGCCATTCTGCTGATACTACTACAACAACGTCTTCTACTACTACTACTGCTGATACTACTACAGCAATCACTGCTACTACAACATCTACATCGACAACATCTACCATTTCTGATACTACTACACTGACTACTACTACTACTACTACTACCACTACTACACCAACACCTTTACTACTTTTAATGTGTAAATATGAGATTTTTTCTACCAGACAATATCTTTTCTATTCTCCACTTTAAAAATTACATTATCATTATTATATTTTATAAGGGATTATTTTATTGTTTTATGATGATTGATAAGTAAATATAAATAGCAGTGCAACAGGCTTCAGTACATGACTCAATCTAGACTGAAACCTGGGTCGTCGTGAAAACAACATGTCATGATCATCATAACACTTGCTGTGCCGTGCTGGTGCATTGACTTGCATTCCCTTTTTTTTATTTATTAATTGACAGGGCTTGAGACTCATGTAAAATGCCACGTTTTCTGACTCACTCCTGTGTTTGCTTCATAAGAGTGCCTAATATCTCCTTGTCACCACGGGTGACTGGGGTATGGATATTAATACAGTGAGATTAACATATAGTGTGGCAGCAATGGAAGCCCACACTTAAAGCTTTTAGCTAGCTCAAGTCTTAAAGCTTTTTGTAAGAATGTAAAATAGACAGTTTTCATTAAGTTCTAATATGACTTTACTGTGACTTCACAAGCAAATTTTATTTGGTTGTACTTGTTCTTACAAGGTAATGACTCTTTGTCTCAGCAGAGTGTTTTAAAAAATGCTGAAGAATTGGGCGTGTTTAAAGGTATATTGAAGGTCAGCAAAATGTCTTTAGATTCTGATTGTTTTAGTGCACCCTCACAAAGTTAGAAAGCTTCAAGGCTTTCCAGAAGTAAATATTGAATTGGTCAATTACACACAATATCTTATTAAATTCATTTTAAAAGTTTATTTTACATAAACAAATTTAATAGCCCTCCTGTGAAATTTTTTCACTACAGCCAGCAATGTCTCAACATCACTATCAACAAATAACTTTGCTTGATATAGACCTACCGTCAGGGTTCAATGCAGATTAAAGCAGGCTAGCATCTTTACACCTCCGTGAAGTTGGCACCCCATAAAAACAAATAAACCCCAAAACTATGCCATTCGTTTGTGCTACGTTTGTGCTGATTTGTGCCGCAAAAACGAGCGTTTGTGCTGGTTTGGAGTCTGAGATATTAAGCATTATTTTTTTGACCGTGTGACGTCACTTTCCACCCCATGTTGCTCAAATGACTTCAAATCAGCACAGGTCGTTTGTGCTTGATTTGTGCTGGTTTGTGCCATTAAAACAAACACTGTATCTGTTTTCCTCCTTTAGATATAAGCAAAATATTTCGGGAGCCGTGACGTCACTCTTCACCCCATTTCCTCTAAATCGCGCCAAACTGATGTCATTCGTTTGTGCTGGATTTGTGCTGGTTTGTGCCGTTAAAACAAATACTTTATCTATTTTCGTTGTTTAGATATAATTAAAATAACTCAGGAGTCGTGATGTCACTCTCCACCCCAGATTGTCTAAATCACACCAAACTGATGTCATTCGTTTGTGCTGGATTTGTGCTGCTTTGTGCCGTTAAAATAAATACTGTATCTATGTTTATTATTTAAATATTGCCTTATTAAAATATTTCGGGAGCCGTGACGTCACTCTCCACCCCAGGTTGTCTAAATCGCACAAAACAGGTGTCATTCGTTTGTGCTGGATTTGTGCTGGTTTGTGCCGTTAAAATAAACACTGTATCTATGTTTATTGTTTACATATTGCCTAATCAAAACACTTTGGGAGCCGCAACTTCATTTCTTTATTAATTCATTTATTATTAAAATATTGAATATTGAATTAAAGATAATGCATCACCCCAGATGTATGATTTTCTAATGTATTTTAATTTGTTTGTGCTGATAGAATTTTCGTTTGAGATGCTTTATTTTTTAGATATTAAAATAGCCTAGGCCAATATAGGTTATTCTGAGATCTTTTTTTTTTTATCAGAAAAAGCATGAAGCCCGACCATCATTTTGACAGATTTAAATTCTAAAGTGAAAGGGCTTGGCCAATATAAAGATAATTCGCTACAACCCTGCTTTACTTTTGATTTCATGGTCATGCATGCTAATTTACATATTTATTATATTTACATTATTTATATATATATTGTGGTAGGTAGGCCTACCACTTTTGATTAAATCAATTGAGTAAAGCAGCTTTAGTGGACTTATTTAATCAATATTTATTTTATTGGAAAACGCGATTATAGGCCTGTATAACGCACACACGTTTTCTACAGATAAGTTGTTTAATTACAATTATTAATGATAATAATCATATAAAATATTTGCATTCACTTAATTGTTAAACACTGTGCGTTTTAGCACAGGAGGATGTTATTTTGACCATTTTGATTTAGTTTAATAGAAGACAAACATGTAATATTTTGTTATTTTATAGTTATCTTTAGTTATCTTATTATTATTATCATCATTATTATTATAAACTGCTGCTGTAGATTTCTCTGTTCTTAGTGTTCAAGTATACACTAGTGCGTTGAACTTTAGCTTCTTCCCTCCTTGTTTCCTAAAGTTAAAGGGTAAATACAGTATTTGTTCCCCCTTTGTTCCCTGTACCTAAAGGGTAAATACAGCATTTCTCTGTGTGTGTGGAGAAATGGCTGTTCTCAGACTCAGTGTGCAGACAATATTCTCCCTCTGTACGTTAATTACAGCTAATGACAAAAATAATGTTTGGAATGTAAATTGATATTTTAAACTGTCATGCACAACAGAAAAATATAGAAATAACCGACTTTAATCCGCCCCCCTGAAATTACTAGTAAGACTTTTTCACAGTAGCCTACTATATATTTAAACTTTTTTCCTCTGCGCTTTAATTATTATCACTATAAATTATCACAATCTCCCATATGGTCTGATGATAGTAGTTGTGTTTGATAGTGATGTATATCATTTCTGATGATGTTTTGTTTGATATTAATGTATAGTGTCTTATGATATCTGTAAATGTTTAGTGTTGGACAACCAACACACACAAATATTAAACAGCAAAAGAAACACGCATAGTTTACTAAAAGCCTTTATGTCTGTATATATTTTTTATATAAAATGCAGAGCAGCAAGACCTATGGGATTCCATCAGCTACTCACCATCAGAGTCCTCAGTGGAAGCTGAAAAGAAGAAGAGAAAAAAAAAGAAGCCAAGCAAGAGATGCCAGAAAAAGTGGGAAAGAAATAACATATTTTGTTGTTTAAGTATAGGCAGGGCAGCACGGTGACACAGTAGGTGGCACAATCGCCTCACAGCAAGAAGGTCGCTGGTTCGAGCCTCGGCTGGGTCAGTTGGCATTTCTGTGTGGAGTTTGCATGTTCTCCCTGTGTTAGCGTGGGTTTCCTCTGGGTGTTCCGGTTTCCCCACGAGTCCAAAAACATGTGGTGACATTGGGTAAGCTAAAATTGTCCGTAGTGTATGTGTGTAAATGAGTGTGTATGGATGTTTCCCAGTGATGGGTTGCAGCTGGAAGGGCATCCTCTGCGTAAAACATATGCTGGATAAGTTGGCGATTCATTCCGCTGTGGTGACCCCAGATTAATAAAGAGACTAAGCTGAAAAGAAAATGAATGAATGAATAAATGAATGAGTATAGGCAATGATAGACGAGACAATGTTTGATTAAGATGAAGTGTTTTAAAATGCCTATTTATTAAATAAAGGTTAAAAAGTAAAGAAATATATTGTGTGTTTGTATATTTGTTTCACTACCTTCAAGATTTTACCCTGTAAACTACAGTGAACAAGAGGGGGAACAAATGCTGTATTTACCCTTTAAGTACAGGGAACAAGGAGGGCACAATGCTTCACTTTAATTTACAACCAGCAAATGCTATATTTACCCTTTAGGTACAGGGAACAAACGGGAAACAAATACTGTATTTACCCTTTAACTACAGGGAACAAGGATGGAAGAAGCTAAAGTTCAACGCACTAGTGTATACTTGAACACTAAGAATAGAGAAATCTACAGACCCACCCCCACCCCCCAGTAAAGATGCTAGCCTGCTTTAATCTCCATTGAACCCTGACGGTAGGTCTATATCAAGCAAAGTTATTTGTTGATAGTGATGTTGAGACATTGCTGGCTGTGGTGAGATCGACGAGTGAACATTCATAAAGTAAGTAGTTTATGGAAATATGTTTTTATATTAAATTGCAGATTTAAAATGCATACAGTATACAATAAGGTTTCATAATTTTACAGGTTGTAAACCTTTTATTCAATAAACACCCCATATAAAACCCTGAATAAGGGTACTATTATTAATGTACTTACACAGGTGCATGTACATTTGCAGGTTGCATTAGGTTGTCACCACCCTTGCATCATTCTTTACATGTATACAGTACTTAAAGAAAAGTACATTGTAAAGTCAGTATACTTACGCAGTTCTTTACGTGTTGAATATCCTATTGTTACCCCCTTATTATCCAAACTTTATGTTTTGTTACTTTGCAATTTATAGAAAAGTACACTGTAAATTCAATATACTTACGCAGTACTTTTCGAGTTAAATATCTGGTTGTTACCCCCCTTATTACCAAAGCATTACAGTTTGTTCCCTTATACCTACACATACGTTCATTATACTTATACTATACGTACATAAAAGTACACTGTTATTTCACTGTACTTATGCAGTTCTTTGCGTGTTGACTATCTGGTTGTTACCCCCTTATTATCCAAGCATTACAGTTTGTTCCCTTATACCTACACATATGTTCATTATTCTTATACTATACCTACAGAAAAGTACATTGTTATTTCACTGTACTTACGCGGTACTTTGCGGGTTGTAAAAAGAAAGCGTTACCTTAAATTTATAGAAATTTATTAGAAATCAATTAAAACTATGTAAAATGTTTAAAAATGTGTTATATCTGTTAAACAGCACTTGGGAAGTATTAGAAACATAGTTTTGTCTTCAGCTGCACGTGTTTGTATAATGCAAATGCATATAATGGTGCATTGCATTAAATATTACTTTTCTGTAACCACTTTATGTTACATGTATAGGCTGAGCTCAGGATTAGAGCACACACTGGTAACTAAAATCCTGCAGCTCCCATTTGCACCAAACTATTCCAGAAAATGTTCAGAGAGAGTCTGGGTTGGAGAGAACTGAACCAGTGGCTTAATGGAAAAAGAGACAGAAGCAATCACCAGAACTGACAAACAAGTACTTTTAGCAGTGCCTCTGAAATGTATAGTGCAGAGGGGGCCAACCAAAGCAAAGACATGGTCTCTGAAAAGGGAGAGTGGGGTGTAAATGGAAAAAGTTTAAAGGTCGATAACACAGCATAAAATCGCTCCTTGTAAACGCTGGCAGCTGCAGACAGGATGGGCACAGATATTTGTGTGTGTGTGTGTGTGTGTGTGTGTGTGTGTGTGTGTGTGTGTGTGTGTGTGTGTGTGTGTGTGTGTGTGTGTGTGTGTGTGTGTGTGAGCGACCATTGCTGGTCATAATAAAGGTCCTGATCATGGACAGCATCCAGAAACGCACAAACACACACTGGTAGTGCTTCATCGAGATTGGCCATCAGGGCAGTGAGAGAGAGCCAACTCACTTACAGAGGACTCAAGAGAGAAGTGATTTTATCGACCACCGTCACCATGCCGCTCTTTCTTTTCTTTCTCCTTTTCAGGTCAAATTTTGACTGCTTTGTGTGTGTGATAGACAGAGAGAAAGAGAGGGTGAGAGAAACACAAAGGATGTTTAAAATAAGAGGAATGGCCTGGATATATTTCAAACAAAAGTGAAAGAATAAACTCAACCCAGGCTCATTATTGATACGTACCCCTATAAATACTCCTGGAGATCGCAAAATACATCCCAGGAGGTACGTTTTTTTGCAGTTTTTGTGTTTTGTGAATCCACTTGAGGTCGTTGTGTAGGCTTTTGAGATCTCAAATTTCTCTCGCAAGTGCTATTCACGGCTGCCCATCTCATGTAAATCCACCAGAGGCCACTGTCGACTGACTGATTAACTGACTGACCGACTGACTGATCGACCAACCAACCCACCAATCCCCCACCCACCTCCTCCCCTAAACCCAACCGACAGTGTTTTCAAAAGCATCGATTGACCCGATCACCCCCTTTTCTAAACCCAACTGACAGTGTTTTCAAAAGCAATCCAGAAAAAGAAAAGCCCTCGCTGCTGCCTGTTTTTTACCATGTTTTCATATCTTACCACGTTCTCACCTTGTTATTGACTTTGTTTTTGGCTTTTGTTTTACCT
This sequence comes from Danio kyathit, assembly GCA_903798195.1. Classification (NCBI taxonomy): domain Eukaryota; kingdom Metazoa; phylum Chordata; class Actinopteri; order Cypriniformes; family Danionidae; genus Danio; species Danio kyathit. The sequence goes on along the minus strand of LR812519.1, from coordinate 40,937,747 downwards.
GCTTTCTGAAACCGTTCTTTACCAGACTCGAACACTGTTATAGCAGTCAACTCAACTCTGCGTCTCAAGTCCACTGACGTACATGTTGAGCAAACTGGTAACAGCGGAAAAGCCATCTACATGGAGGTAAGTGGTCAGCTGGTAGCGCATAAAGAAAGAGAAACCGTCGGCGGCATCATACCGCCTCATAGCATTCGTTTTAAACACAAAATGCAGACATACAGAAATATGGCTACATAATTCGCGCTCTCCAGAAATGTATGCGGGGGTGCATTTTTCCAATGAGCCCGTGTTGAAACATCTGGTGTGATTTCAAAACTAAATCAGATCAAAACAAACTGCTTAAAGTTGATTTTGAAACAGGTTGTCACTTGTTTTATATACTTAACCAATCAGCTCCAAATACTGCAGCCCTCCCACCTCAATTGCCATCTTTACTGTAATAGATATTTTATTCAAAAATTAAAATGACCTTTTGTCTGCCCTATATTTTTGAAGGTTGCTGGCACCCATTGACATAGTTATAGGTGATAGGTCACCTAATCTGCTACTGTGTCAATAACTACACAGCGCAGGAGATTGGTTGCTGTCACCTTGGCAGCCAATGAGCTTGCTCCTCCTCAGTTTAAATGCTCTGCGTTGTTTTACGCTGTTAAGCTGTGGTGTGTTTTCAGAGACCCTCCTCCACCCCAGCTCCACCTGTGTTTAGATCTGCTATGAGGGTTACATACTTATTATGTTTGCAGCAGCAGCGTGTTATATTCTCAGACAGTCAGGTACTTGGTACTAACTCTGCCCTAAAAATCAAAGCAGCAGCAGCGAAGCAGATCTATTCCCCCAAGACCAAACACATTAACATTGTCATATAAATATTCATTACCATACTAAATCCTGAGAGTGTTCATGACAGAAATAATGTTTTTGAAAGTTTTAAACAAGTGAAGGGTAAGAAAATTGTCATTTTGGGTGAGCTATCCCTTTAAGAACAACATAAAGCCAGTACTCACCCTCACTTCAATATCTGGTCTCATCTAACAGTACAAGAAAGCTTTCCCAGCTACTTACCTGCCTGATTGTTTGCCTGTCATCATTCTTCTTCAGAGAATGAGAACACAAATTGTCTTTTTTTCAGTCTAGCTGTCTCTACAGTGTCCTCTGCCTGCCACATCCTGCCCAAAAGAGAACAAAGAGACTGTTAAGCAAAACTAAACAACTTAACTATTCATTCATCTCTTGTGTTGTTTGTTGGTGGAGTTCACACCAAGGAAGAATCAAACCCACTTATCAAGTTGTCTGTTCAGTTTCTTGACACCACCTTCTTTAAAGTGAAAACATTCTCCAATTAATTTCTTCTGTTCAGTCTATCAAGGTCAGATGTGAGTAAAAACATGAATGGCAGAAAAAGTGGAAAATAAATTTGTGATTCTAATGAAAGCAGTGAAAAGCAGCAATGAAACTTCCCCATGTTTAATATTGTGAACCTTCCACTTTTCACCCAGTGCCCCAAGAAAAAATATGATATTAATTGATATTACACCGCAAACAAACAGTGTGTGAGAAGTGTTAAAAAAATCAGGTGGCTTAATTATTCTTATCACAGTTCAGTCATCAAATATTAAAAGGAAACCTATTAGAATTAACAAGGTATTTTCAGCAGATGATGAATAACTCCAAAAAGTCTTATTTTTGCAGCAAGATAATAGAAACAGTGCATCCGGAAAGATATGAAAGAGCGCTTTACTTTTTCCACATTTTTTATGTTACAGCCTTAATCCAAAATGGATTAAATTCATTTTTTTCCTCAAAATTCTACACACAATACCCCATAATGACAATGTGAAAAAGATTTTTGAAATTTTGGCAGTGTGCTTTGGGTCATTGTCCTGCTGGAAGATGAACCGTCGCCCCAGTCTGAGGTCAAGAGCACTCTGGAGCAGGTTTTCATTCAGGATGTCTCTGTACATTGCTGCATTCATCTTTACCTCTATCCTGATTAGTCTTCCAGACCCTGCTGCTGAAAAACGTCCCCACAGCATGATGCTGCCACCACCAGGCTTCACTGTAGGGATGGTATTAGCCTGGTGATGAGCGGTGCCTGGTTTTCTCCAAACGTTACGTCTGGCATTCACTCCAAAGAGTTCAATTTTAGCTCATCAGATTAGAGAATTTTGTTTCTTATCAATTCAATTCAATAATTGCTTTATTGGCATGACAAATGTTACAAATGTATTGCCAAAGCAGTTCTAAAGTTTACATAAAAAGTAATATGCATAATAATAACAAAACAGTAAACACCGTAAATAGTAGTAGTAGTAGTAAAAAAAAAAAGATGATGATATATATAATAATTATATAAAATATCAACAATACATCATATTATTCAATCTATCACATTATTATTCAATATATCACAGTATTATTATTCAACATATTATATTATTATTTGACATATCATATTCATACAAATCAATACAAAAATAATAATAGATCAGAATAAACTGTTCATTTAACAACCAACATTTTAGGATAAAACAGTAATAAAAACAATAATAATCAGTATATTTACAATGATTCATTTATAATAATCTAGGTGTGTGTGTGTGTGTGTTTGCAAGCGCATCACTGATGTTTTTATTGGTCTGCTCTCTCTTTTTGTGACAGGCATTAATGTATTGCGCCGCTAGAAAGACACAGTCAGTTTTTTCCCCTAGTAAATATTGAAGCTGTGTTTAATTGTCTGACTCAGTGAATTGTGGGTAAATGCTCTGTAGTTTGGGGTAGAATGTTTCTCGAATGTGCTGATAGTTTGTGCAGCGGGTGAGGAAGTGTTCCTCCGTCTCCACCTCTGTCTGGGCACAGTGTGGGCAGATGCGGCTCTCTCTAGGTTGCCAGTTCTGTCTGTATCGGCCCGTCTCTACAGTCAGACTGTGAACACTCACCCTGTATTTGGTCATTGTTGTTCTTAATTTACTGTCCTTAACTGCGCTCAAATATGTTGCTGTGGTATAATCTCTATTTAGGTCTAAATAACATTGAAGTTTACTTTGTTTTCCGGCTGCTTCATTCCAGTAAGTCAGATACTCTTCTTTTCGAGCATTTATTATTTGATTGGGCTTAATTCTGTGGATGAGCATGTCTGTGTCCTGATGCTGCCTGCTGTTAGTCATATTCGTTGTGTTGCTTTGTGTTTGCAGCTTCTCTCTCTCTCTCTCTCTCTCTCTCTCTCTCTCTCTCTCTCTCTCTCTCTCTCTCTCTCTCTTGTCTGCCTGCATTGAGATACACAATTTGTTGTTGTTGTTTATTAGTAGAAACATTACAAATAATTTTTTTCTCATCTATTCTCAAAGTCAATAGGTACTATTTGTTTGTGCTCATTCTTCTAGAATTCTAAAACCTTATATTTATTATGCATTTCTAACACTTAGAAACACTTTTCTTAGGACACAGCAGTGCTAAAAGCAGTCATGAAGTTTGAAGTGTGGCAGTGATACACAAAGTAAAAATGACCAAACATTCTCAGAGGAGAATAGAGTGGCAGAGAGTGCAAAAGGGACACTTTTATCTAAACAGTGTTGCAGCTTTCAGAGGAAAGAATCTGTTCACAAGCCTTTCATTTGAGTTCTTGTCAATGCTCAACTCATCCGCTAATGATTCAAGTGACAGAATATCAACTGTATTCATTTGTTTCCACTGGAGAGTTGCATGGGGGCTATGTGGAGTTTTGACCTACTGCAGATATGAATTTATTATCTCCACTGGTCAAACAAATGAAGAGGAGCTGCAGTTTACTCTTTAAAATGAAACCCATTTTGTCACATTCGAATTAAAAGGTTCTATCTGACATTTTTGTCAAAATTGAGAAGAAACCTGAAATTGAAAAGATGTGTGTAAATGTGATGATTTAGAAGCATTTTTTGACATTGAGATGATATATTCAATTTTACATTGTTGGAAAAAAAAACGTTATTTATATATATATATATATATATATATATATATATATATATATATATATATATATATATATATATATATATATATTCATTCATTAATTTTCTTGTCGGCTTTGTCCCTTGCGGGGTCACCACAGCGGAATGAACCGCCAACTTATCCAGCACGATTTTACGCAGCGGATGCCCTTCCAGCCGCAACCCATCTCTGGGAACTTCCACACACACATTCACACTCATACACTATGGACAATTTTAGCTTACCCAATTCACCTGTACTGCATGTCTTTGGACTGTGGGGGAAACCGGAGCACCCAGAGGAAACCCACGCGAATATATATTTTGTGGCGGGCCGCCCAATAAACATTCAGCGTCATCCTGGGAAAGGAGCACACCAGCCAGCTGGACCTAATCACGCCGATCACCTGCACCTGGAACTCATCAACCACAGCCAAATATAAACGCCACAAGAGAGACAGTCGTAGAGAAGCCTCTCCGCTAACCAGATCTCTGATGAGTTCTCTCTCTCTCTCTCATACAGAAAGCACGGAGTGATCGAATCGGGCGATCGGCGTTTCACAGCAGCATGGACAAACAGGACAAACCATTCACTCACAACCCACCTACGGACTCACTTACAGCACGGACACACGGGGAACCCAGGGAAGCACCTTGAAGACACCTACACCTTTCACCTCACTGTAAATAAAAAGCCCTTCGGGGGTGTGTTCACGACAACTTGTGTTTGCCTTTTCACTCTACCCTGCTACACTGGTGGAGAATGCGCGCTTTTTAGGAGTGAAATTAAGGATTCCATCAACCGCTTACACTTGTTGTTTGTGTTTGCAGCTTGTCATCTCGCTCGCTCTCCCTACAAAACACAGGATGGAGGAACTACTGCAGCAGCTCACGGAGGTGGCGTCCCGGCAACAACAGCTCTCGGACAAAATCGCAGCCAGACTGGGAAGAACTGAGCAGGCGGTGGAAAGTCTGTTGAGCCACTGTGTGCCTCTGCCGGATGCCAGGAGTACTGCACACCACCATCTAACGAAGCTCAGCGACCTGGATGACATCGAAGTATACCTGCATACATTTGAGGTGATAGCAACCAGAGAGCTATGGGACAAGAATGAATGGGCGAGAATTCTGGCTCCATTTTTAACTGGTGAAGCGCAACGTGCTTATTATTCATTAAAATCCCCACAAAATGAAGATTATGAGATGTTAAAAAGAGAGATACTAGCGAGAATTGGGCTTTCTCCCATCAGCGCAGCCCAGCAGTTTTGGCAATGGTCGTATGATGAGCAGGTCTCCGCCCGAGTGCAAGCCACACAGCTCTCCAGATTGGCACAGCTCTGGTTGCTATCGGGGAACACCACCGCCTCCCAGGTCGCTGAAAGTGTGGTGGTCGACCGCCTGCTCAGAGCCCTCCCCAGAAAGCTCCGCCGCCCCGTGAGTATGAGAAACCCTACCAGTCTGGCTAGCGTAGTAGAAGCCATCGAGCTGGCAGATGCCTCGTTTGCACGGGATGCGGGAGAGCGAGCGGCTGCAAACCCCCGAAGGGTACCCCGGGATCGGCGCTCGCCGGAGGGCACCTCACACGCAATGAGCAGGCCGACGGCCCCCTCCCTCATCGACGAGCCCATGCCGACCGAACCACAGTCTCCAGGGGCCCGCGCATGGATGGCGAGCTGCATCGTGCACCACTCAGTGCCAAACGGAGCCCCACAGCGCATGGTGAAAATCGGGGGAAAAGAGCTGATGGCAGTGTTGGACTCAGGAGCATCGATCACACTGGTCCAACCACACATCATCCCTCCCCAACCAGACTTTAAAGCGACAATGCCAATCACCTGTGTACATGGGGAGACGCGCCATGTACCCACACGCCGAGTAACGGTGGCAAGCTGGTCCAGGCGCATGGCCGATGGAAGTAGGAATTGTACGAGACTTACCAGTTCCAATCCTGTTGGGGAGGGATTATCCCGGTTTCTAACAGCTCCTATCCGCCACGATGCAGCCAGCAGGACCGCGACAGAGGGGACGGGCTCGTCCTCGAAGAAAAGGGGGCCGTCCAACCGTCATGCTGGCCACAGACAGCGAGCGAGAGGGTGAGTGCGCACAATCAGACCCTAATCCTTTTTTTGATTTATTTCAGAGAATAACCACAGGAGGAGAGTTTGGAAAAGAGCAACGGGAAGATGACCGATTAAAACATTGCAGGAAGCAAGTTCGAGAAATAGATGGAGAAGTGCGTATTCCAGGGCCTCACCCTCTCCCGTACTTCGTGGTCAGAAAAGGCCTGCTCTATTGTATAGCACAGCGAAGGGGGGAGGAGAAAAATTTACTGGTGGTCCCGAAAAACCAGACGGAGACGGTAATGGAGCTGGCGCACTCCCATCCCATGGCTGGGCATCTCGGAGGAGAGAACACCATCCAACGAATCCGTGATCGCTTCCACTGGCCTGGCATGGAGGCGGAAGTGAAGAGGTTCTGTCGGGAGTGCGCCACTTGTCAGAGGACGTCACCAAAGAAACCTCCCCCCAGCCCGCTAATACCCCTCCCCATCATCGAGGTGCCCTTCGAGCGCATTGGGATGGATCTGGTGGTCATCAACATATCCTGGTCATCGTTGACTATGCCACCAGGTACCCCGAGGCGATTCCCCTCAGAGTGGCCAACGCAAAAATCCATCGCGAAGGAGCTCTTTCAATTCATCAGCAGGGTGGGAATCCCCTCGGAGATATTGACTGACCAGGGCACCTCTTTCATGTCTCGGCTGATGAGCGACCTCTGTCGGCTACTCAGGGTAAAACAGCTTCGCACATCGGTTTACCATCCCCAGACGGACGGTCTGGTGGAGCGGTTTAACCAGACCCTTAAACAGATGTTGCGCCGGGTAGTCGCAGAGTATGGGCGTGACTGGGACATCATGCTCCCGTACGTGCTCTTCGGAATAAGAGAGGTACCTCAAGCATCCACCGGCTTTACTCCATTTGAATTATTGTTTGGGCGCCAGCCCCGCGGGCTGCTGGACGTAGCCAGAAAGACATGGGAGCAGGAACCGGCTCCGCACCATCATAGAGCACGTGCGGGACATGCGAGAGCGCATAGACCACGTGATGCCTCTGGTCCGAGAACATCTAGCGGCCTCCCAGCACGCCCAACAAAGAATATATGACCGGCCCGCACAACCCAGACAGTTCCAGCTTGGTGATAAAGTCCTGATACTCGTTCCCACCACCACGGCGAAGTTTCTGGCATCCTGGCAAGGGCCGGGTACCATCGTGGAGAAAGTCGGGCCGGTCAACTACAAGGTTCGTCTGCCGGGACGTCGACGTGAGGAGAAGGTCTACCACATCAATCTTCTGAAGAAGTGGGTAGTACCTCGAGAAGATCTGGTGGCCTTCACCCAAAGCTCCCCGCCGATAGTAGGGATGGGAGAGCAACTGTCGGCGGGTCAGAAGATTGAGCTGGAATCCCTGGTCAGTCAGTTCCAGGATGTGTTCAGCGATCGACCCGGGCGGACCACTTTAGTACAGCATACCATCCGGACTCCTCCTGGCCAAATAGTTCGGCAGCGGCCCTATCGGGTACCAGAGGCCCGCCGGCAGGCTATCGAGGATGAGATATCCCGGATGAAGGAGTTGGGAATAATAGAACCATCTCGGAGTCCCTGGTCCAGCCCGATAGTCATGGTACCGCAAGACGGCACTCTCCGCTTCTGCAACGACTTCCGTAAGCTAAACGACATCTCCAGCTTTGACGGATACCCAATGCCCAGAGTGGATGAGCTATTAGACCGTCTCGGTGGGGCCAGATTTATTTCGACCCTGGACCTTACAAAGGGTTATTGGCAGATAACTCTAAAAAGAGAAGACAAAGAAAAAACTGCTTTCAGCACACCCTCCGGCCACTGGCATTACCGGGTCCTTCCCTTCGGGTTGCATGGGGCACCCGCTACGTTCCAGAGACTAATGGACATTGTGCTCCGGCCCCACCAAGAATACGCCGCCGCCTACCTCGACGACGTAATCATCCACTCTGAGCGTTGGGAGGACCATCTAGACCGGTTGCGGAGGGTGCTGAGGGAGCTCCGTCGGGCTGGACTAACCGCCAACCCCAAAAAGTGTCACCTAGGTCTAGCCGAAGCACGTTACCTGGGTTTCCAAGTAGGACGGGGGTTGATTAAGCCACAGCCCAACAAGGTGGAAGCAGTACAACGAGCAGAACGGCCAAAGAATAAAACCCAGGTACGTGCATTCTTGGGGTTGGCTGGGTATTACCGCTGTTTTATTCCCAGCTTCTCCTCGATAGCCTGTCCCCTGTCCGACCTGACGAAGAAGGGGCAGCCTGAAAAAATTCAGTGGTCGGTAGCGGCGGAGGAAGCCTTCCAGACCCTGAAGACGGCGTTAACGTCGACACCGGTCCTCCACGCCCCGGATTTTGGCTGCCCCTTCCTACTCCACACGGACGCTTCTGACACAGGGCTGGGTGCGGTCCTGTCACAGGTCCACAACGGAGAAGAGCACCCAGTCACATACATCAGTCGGAAGCTCACACCCGCAGAGACCAGGTACGCAGCCGTGGAAAAGGAAGCCCTTGCCATCAAGTGGGCAGTCCTGGAGCTGCGCTACTACCTTCTCGGCAGGAGCTTCACACTGGTGACCGACCACGCCCCACTACAGTGGATGTCCCGGGCCAAGGAGACCAACGCCCGCGTCACCAGGTGGTTCCTCGCGCTCCAGGACTTCCATTTCCGGGTCCAACATCGCCCAGGAACCTCCCACGGCAACGCGGATGGTCTCTCGCGGATGTGGTCAGGTTGGGCAGGTTTGTCATCCAGCAAATTTTACCCCCCCCCTTCTTTCTTCTCTACCCTGCAGGAGGATTCCCCGGACCAGGACGTTGCTTGGGGGGGGGGAGTGTGGCGGGCCATCCAATGAACATTCAGCGTCATCCTGGGAAAGGAGCACACCAGCCATTTGGACCTAATCAAGCCGATCACCTGCACCTGGAACTCATCAACCACAGCCAAATATAAACACCACAAGAGAGACAGTCGTAGAGAAGCCTCTCCGCTAACCAGATCTCTGATGAGTTCTCTCTCTCTCTCTCATACAGAAAGCACGGAGTGATCGAATCGGGCAATCGGCGTTTCACAGCAGCACGGACCAACAGGACAAACCATTCACTCACAACCCACCTACGGACTCACTTACAGCACGGACACACGGGGAACCCAGGGAAGCACCTTGAAGACACCTACACCTTTCACCTCACTGTAAATAAAAAGCCCTTCGGGGGTGTGTTCACGACAACTTGTGTTTGCCTTTTCACTCCACCCTGCTACAATATATATATATATATATATATATATATATATATATATATATATATATATATATATATATATATATATATATATATATATATATATATATATATATATATATAATATATTTTTATTTGTGCATACACTGTAAAAAATGCTGGGTTCCACACAATCCCTTCATGTCATCCCAACACAAATCGATTAAGTTAATTCAATGGTTTTTGCAATTGTAAGTTGATTGAACATAAAATATTTTTTTTTTTCAAAAAACCCTAAAGAATTGAGTTGGTTCAGTTCATTTTAAGTAAGTAGCTTGAATAAGCAGCAAACATATAATTTGAGTGTATAGTCAGTGAAACATTTTTCAGTGTTTATTAAACTTTGTTAAACAACTTATTTGCTCATTGTCTGTTTTATTTTAAAGTCTTTAAATTTAATATTAAGCCTTGAAGGGCAAATACTTAATTTAATTCTTGGGGCATATTTAATAAATTCAATAAATCATATACAGCATATAATTCAATAAAAATTACCACATTAATTACATTAAATTAACATCTGCACTGGACAAAATATTTAGCACAGCCTTGTGTTTTTAATTTGAAGAAACACCCTGAAACATTAAATAAATGTTATAGTAAGCAAAAATGTAACTTTCTCAAACATCAACATTGTGTTACAACATCATTTTTTTAACTAAATTGATAAGCAGACTGATTGTAATTCTTGAAAAGTAATGCTTCAATTAATAATCTGTCTGACAAAACCGTATAATTCTGAGTGGAAAATGACTTCTTAGAATTCTATTTAAGATTAGGATTCTATCTGCATTTGCCATTTGTTTTACCCCAATGTGCAAATTTAAGAGAATTTTGATCATTTACATTTCGAGTACATTTAGTGTCTCTGTCATGTTAATGTATGAAAGACAACTGTTACACAAATATTGTTTGCTATATGGAATGCAAAAACTTGTAAAAAATCCTGTAGAACCTTAGTATTCCAAGGTGACAATTTGGCAATGCAAAATATGTTCGATATAAACGTAACATCAGCCATGCTGTGAGTTGTATATTGGTTGCTATTTATTCATTATGATAAATAAAGAAGAGGTGCAAACTGCAACATGGCAGTGTCACAAACAAATTGGTTATGGAGTCTCAACCATGCCATTTACCAAGCTACCAATTGGGCATGTACAAGCATTTATCATATATGATGTGCCCTTTTTGTGTGTTGATCAATGTTTGTATGAGTATAAAAGGCTAACTATCTGTTCATAAATTAAAGCATTCAGGTGTTTCTTAGATTCTTTTATTAGAAATTAGGGCAAATGATTTTGGTGGGGCTAGCAATAATACACTCCTGCCCTGCCTGCATAATCACTCTCTAAAGACATGCCTCCTCCAAAAACACAAATGTGCACAGACAGACAAGAGCCATCAACATGAGAGAAAGATTACCTTATGTTTTCTCATACACTCTCCTGCATCACTTTTTGAAAGAAAGTTTGGTGAATGTTGTTCACCTTCTATTTTAGCACTATCTGCACATGTGCTAATGACGTATCCTGTCTGTGTGAACAACGTGTGCAGATGTACAGTATGCAAATATACAGTTGAAATCAGAATTATTAAACCCCCTTTGAATTTTTTTTCTTTTTAAAATATTTCCCAAATGATGTTTAACAGAGCATGGAAAATTCCGCAGTATGTCTGATAATATTTTTTAAGTATTAATAAGTCTTATTTGATTTATTTCAGCTAGAATAAAAGCAGTTTTTAATTTTTTTTTAAAAACATTTTAAGGTCAAAATTATTAGCCCATTTAAGATATATTTATTTATTTATTTAATTTGTTTTTTTTTTTTTTTTTTTTTTTTTTTTTTCTCGATAGTTTACAGAACAAACCATCGTTATACAATAATATGCCTAATTACCCTAACCTGCCTAGTTAACCTAATTAACCTAGTTAAGCCTTTAAATGTCACTTAAAGCTGTATAGAAGAGTCTTGAAAAATATCTAGTAAAATATTATGTACTGTCATCATGGCAAAGATAAAATAAATCAGTTATTAGAAATGAGTTATTAAAACTATTATGTTTAGAAATGTGTTGAAAAAATATTATCTCTGTTAAACAGAATTAGGGAAAAAAAATAAACAGGGGGGCTAATAATTCAGGGGGGGTAATAATTCTGTTCAGTCTTTAACTGTATATATTTTCAGTCAGTTAGCCTATCATAATGTTTGAACCACACTATTTATTCATTTAATTATTTGTTTGTTTGTTTGTTTGTTTACTTATTTAGGTGGGGTGGTTTGGGGATGGGGCTCATGTGATATACTGTACACTGCCTCTCCAAAAAAAGTCACCTGCTCTTCTATTTCTTCTGACCAATTTTAGCTTTCACGATGTCACATTCACCATGGAATAATTTCAATATGATTTTGCAATGTCACAACATTTATTCCTGTTTATAATCACATTCATCTTTCACAAAGCTCTTGTTTTGATAATGGGAGAGTCGGACCGCTGTGCAAAATGTTCTAAACTGACGAAAGATCCCAAAGATTCTCAATAGCGTTAATGTTTTGACTCCAAAACCTTGGTGGCTAGTCCATCTGTGGAAATGATGTCTCATGCTTCCTCAAGCACTCTTTCACAATGGATTCTGCCATTGACATCTTGGAATATGCTTGTGCCATCAGGGAAGAAAAAAATGCATTATTAATAGCCTGGTCGTTTTAGTATAATCAGGTATTCATCTCACATTATTATTTGAGCACAAAGCATTCTGACCAATTGTTGCATCCCCGGATCATAGCACTGTCCCACAAGCTTGAATTGTAGGCACTAGGCATGATGTGTGCATCACTCCATCTGCCTCTTTTCTTAACCTGATGCACCGGTCACTCTTAAACAGGGTAAATCTGGACTCAAAAGATCACACGACCTTATTTCATTGCTCCAGAGTCCTATACTGTATTCATGCTCCCTAGCAAACTGAAGCCTTTTATTCTCAATTACTCTAACTGATGAGTGATTTTCTTAAGGCTAGACAGCTAGTCCCATTCCCTTAAGTTCCCTTTGATTCTGCAAGTGGAAATGTTTTTACTTTCATTATTACCCATAGTGCAACCCAGTGGCGCAGTAGGTAGTGCTGTTGCCTCACAGCAAGAACGTCGCTGGGTCGCAGGTTCGAACCTCGGCTGGGCTGGGTCAGTTGGCGTTTCTGTGTGGAGTTTGCATGTTCTCCCTGGGTTCGCGTGGGTTTCCTCCGGGTGCTCCGGTTTCCCCCACAGTCCAAAGACATGCAGTACAGGTGAATTGGGTAAGCTAAATTGTCCATAGTGTATGAGTGTGAATGTGTGTGTGGAAGTTCCCAGAGATGGGTTGCGGCTGGAAGGGCATCCGCTGCGTAAAATCGTGCTGGATAAGTTGGCGGTTCATTCCGCTGTGGCGACCCCGCAAGGGACAAAGCCGACAAGAAAATGAATGAATGAATATTACCCATAGCCATGAGTTCTACTGTTTTTTTTTTGTTTGTTTTGTATGATTTGATTTCACCAGACATAAATCCCATTCAAAACATTTTTCTGCCCACATTTCTTCCCTTCAATAAAGCATTTGACAGTTTTAAAACCCATTTTAGTAGTTTCTTCAATCCTTTTCTTTCCTTGACACATGCCAATAGTTTGACCTTTTTGAAACAGATTAATATCTTATCCATGAACACTGGATGTGTCTTCCGACATGGTTGTTTAAGAAAGGAGACGCTGATAACCCTTAAAATCAAACTGATCACCAAATTTCAAATTCACCCCATTGGTCAAGCTTGAAGCGAGCCAAAAGTTTGTACATGTCAGATAATAAACTGAGATTTGCTAGAGATACCTCCAAGATTTCTTATTGGTTAACATGTCCAAGCTGCAGACAGTTACATTTTGAACAAAACATAGAGCTGTCACTGATACAGGTGTGATTTCTTACAACACTAAATTTGGTGATATCTGTCAGGTAGGTTGTGCGTGTGTGCTATTTCAAAACAACTGTTTGCAGCATCATAGAAATGTTACTGAAAGTAAAGTGGTTATGGGAATTACTATAATATGTGTCAGACAACAACAATTATTGAACAGATTTATGTGTGAAGTGAACACTCTTAAATATATAGCTTGCCAACTGAGAGCTGCAGAACCTGTAAAAAAGTCTATCATGAAAAGGAATATTTTAAACTTTAAGCTTTTGCAGAAGTACGGGATGGCTTGAATTCAAAATTGCACTGCAGGGAATTTAAGGCCCTTGTCGGAGAGAAAAAAAAATAAAGAAATGCACTTTTCTTTTCAGCTGTTGTAGGCTGAATTCTATCTCAAGAGCCCACTGTCCCGAGTTTCTGAATTCCTTACATAATGGAAGAGCAATTACAAGATCCTGCCCAGATCTCTGCCTAAATTATTCCCTGTACAAACACTGCATGTTAAAACTGAATGAAAGCTTCTAACCCAATAAACATAAGGCTAGAACCAGATGATTCAGATGATTTACTACAAAAATATTTATTACACGTGAAACCAGTCTAAGCCACCAAATATGACAACCACAAAAAACAACCACTTTGACTCTTCATCTCAGTCTCTGTCACTCTTGTTTTTTACTATCTCTTGCTAACTTTTAGCTTTCCAAGTGTGAAAGCTGAGTTCTGAGAAACTGTAAATGTAAGCATGGGAGCAATGCTAAACATTGTTTATTTGTTTAAAGGTGCAGTAGGTGATTGTCTTCAGAAACATTTTTTGTTGTGCTGGTTGAAAGTCACTTCACATTCCAATAGTACTGATTAAAGTAAATGATCTAAATGTGTTTATTTGTATTTTTATGTTCTGTGTAAGCCATAAGACTAAAAAATGTTCATCTAATTAAAATAGTGTCAGGCTAACATCTCCTATAATTCTGATTAGTAGCCCAAACTGTCTGTCAACAAATGCAGATTTGAGCTAGTGCGCACCTCTGTGCATGCAGATCCGCTGTTTTTGCATACACGTGCTGCACGTTCATGAGAAAGAGAGCGAGTGGTAAAAACATGTTGAATCAAAACTTTTTTAAAATCCTGAATCAATATTGGAGTTACTTTTGCACGCTGGAGGAAGGACGACACCATGGCTGAAGGATTTCTTTTAGACAGGTAATGTTGTGTTTTGAAACTATTTTAGTCACGCAAAGCTGATGTAGATGTTGTTGTTAAAAATGGGTTATATCCAGGGCTTTACATTAACACCCGCCAAATGCGGGCAGATTTCGGTTGTGGCGGGTTAGACAGCCACTCCCACTAGCCACTTTGGCTGGCTGAAACTCATTTTTATATTGCCATTGCTGGCTCGTTGTGACTACAGATTTGACTGTTAGTTTATGACCGTTTGTCTATATGCGTACAAATGAGATCTTAGAATCGAGAAGCAGCACGACTGACAAAAACAGCTTTTCACGCTAGCAAAAGAAAGCAGGTGAATAACGAATGATAGGCTCACGCGCACTGTGAGACAGGCTTTCCTCACTCACTGACGAGGGCTTTCAAGAGTTCTTATCGCCGTGTGAAAAGTGTGAACTAAGGTTGTCTTAGGTAATAATTTGGTTTAGTCGATTGGCTATGGTGTGTGTTTTTGGACGGTGGGAGGAAACCGGGGAACCCGGGGGAAAGCCACGCGAACACGGGGAGAACATGAAAACTCTGCACAGAAACGCCAACCGGCTCAATGGGAGGTTGAACTGGTGGCGTTCTTGCTGTGAGGCAACATTGCTAATCACTGGGCCGCCGTGTCGCCCTATAGGAAAGGGTGGAAGTAGGGGTGGAAGGAGGGGGGAACTTCGAGACGAAGATAACTGGAGTGAAATCTCTGGTTATTTATAGTGTGTCCGCAATCATCTAATAGGGTAGATTACGGAGCTGATAAGGTGCCAGCCGTGTTGATTATAAGCACGTGATCCTCTCGAAATTAGTTTATAAATAAACCACATTTAGTGTCGTGTGCACAGATGATTTGATGCGCGCGAGTGTTTAAAAGCTCCTGTGCCGTTTCCTCACTCGAAGCAACCGTGCCTGGAAACTAAACTAGTGCGATGCTCGTGCACCCACAGTCCTTCAAGGGTTCGAGATTCTTTGTAAGCAGCAGCAGTTGTTGTCGCTTTCACTTTAACCATCTTTTTCATCTTTGAACAGATTATTAATTGGCCTAACATTAACCGTGCGCGCGACATCATCCTTTCATTATCGCGCACAGAATGTTTTTACCCGCTTTCTTTTGCTTGCTGTTATTTTTTGTTAATACAGTTTAATAATCACCCTTTACAATAATATTGCTTTAATATGTTGTTGTATGCATAGTTAACTGGTGATCTGGGATCTTGAGCCAGAACAGATCACTGTGCATAGTTTTAGATGCGTGAGAATATATATATTTTTAAATGTCAGCTGTTTTGTTGAATAAAAAGTGTATGTTTACAGCAGTATTTTGCTTGTTTTGACACATTATTTTAAATATGTGGCAAGGAAATAATTAGTTTGGTGTGGCTAAAGAAAAAAGGTAAATCTTTATTGTGTTGAGCCCTGAAAAGTCCTGTGAAAAAAAACTAATTGCAATGCGACACTTTTTTATGAAAGCATAACCCATTTGCTCATGCTCATTGAGTAAGCTTATTAGCAAAAAAAAAAACTGTTAAATGAACGAGGAGGCAAGTGGAAAAAGCACAAAATCTAAATGAAGTAATTTTTGCATGCCGCAACCCATGGCAAAGTCAAATTTATGCATATAAAATATATTTTCCCAAAACTAAATTGTGGCTAGTGAAAATGACGAGTGGCTAGTATTGGTGGAAAACTACTAGCCACAGTGGCTGAAGTTAATGTCAAGCCCTGGTTATATCTGCACAGAAATGTTGGTCATGTCATGGGCCAGGTTTGATCTGGGCTCCTCTATTCTGTCTGTTCTCTGTCTCAGCTGTTCCCTCTCACAATCAGCGCTGGCGCGCACGCATTTCTCACCTGTAGCTCTTTTCTTCTGATTTCTTCCTCTACATATTCTACATAGATTATTGTGAACTATTCTCTTCACGCTCTGTGTGATTTCTCTTAGCATTAAAAGGTCATCAGCGCATTCCTGTCTAGTCCAGTTTTGTCCAGCGAGATTCAAGTGAAGTAACCATCTGCCTTACCTGTGATCCGCGCAGCCACCCTGTGGTGCGGGTTCCCTCCTCACCTCCGTGCTCGCCAGCCCTAGCATCCGCATCTCCGCCGGGAACCTCTCCTTCCCCGAATCCTTCGGGAACTCACCTTGGCTCTGGGCTTGAGGGAGAAGCGTTTGGGGCCGAAGACCCAGTCTGCGTTGTCGCCAACGGCTGACGAACGGCAGCTGCCTTTGTTCTTTAATAAACTTTCTGTTTAAGCAACTCTTGACTCCGTAGCCTGTCCGGTCTTTGACAGAATAATCTGGCCAAACAATTTCCTCATATGGAGCCTACACAGGAGGGCTCCATATGGTCAGCTGTGAAGCTCCATGGTATTATGCTGGGTCGACACGAGCAGGAGCTGGTAGCTGCTAGACGCTCCATTCAGAGCTTATCCGCTCAGGTAACGGAGCTTACCGCCCAGCTACGGGTCCTGCGTTGTAAATCCACTCTGGCACCTGACTGCCATCACCCCACGGAACCCAGGATCAACAATCCCCCACGCTACTCAGGTCGGTCTACAGAGTGCCGTGCCTTTCTCACACAGTGCGAGGTGGTTTTCTCTCTCCAACCCACCACCTATGCTGATGACCGCGCCAGGGTGGCGTTTGTAATATCTCTCCTTACTGGGCGAGCCAGAGACTGGGGAGCAGCGTTGTGGGAGTCTAATTCTGAGTGTTGCAACCACTTCCCTGATTTCAAGCAGGAGATGATTAAAGTCTTCGATTGTTTCGTCCACGGGCGTGAGTCTTCACGTCTCCTCGCCACTCTATGCCAGGGAGGAAGACCCGCCGCGGATTATGCTATCGAGTTCCGCACTCTGGCGGCCACATGTGACTGGAACGAGCCGGCACTCACTGCTCGTTTTCTGGAGGGTCTAAACGCCGAGGTAAGGGACGAACTTCTGGTCCACGATCTCCCTGACCGATTTGATCCTCTGGTGGAGTTGGCTAATCGAGTGGATAAACGTCTCGACCACCGTCGCAGATCTCGCTGTTTCACTACTGTGTTTACTGCTTCTCTCCCCGGTTCTTCCTCTCTGACGTCACAGCCATGCTCGGACCCATTGAAGCTGGGTTCCCTGCACATTTCCGAAGCGGAACGACAGCGACGACTGGTGGCTAGATTGTGCATGTACTGCGGGGTCGCTGGGCACATTGCATTGAGATGTCCAGTAAAAGGATGTAGCGCGCCAGTAGACAGAGGAAGGCTGGCGAGCGCAACCACTTCTTCCCCATCACTGAAGTCCTGCACTTCACTGGATGTCACTCTACACTTCAGAGATTCATCCATCTCCTCTACAGCCTTTATTGATTCTGGTGCAGAGGGAAATTTTATGGATGAGACTTGGGCAGTAGACCATGAGATACCGTTCCAAACACTCGAACATCCTTTCACCATGTTTGCTCTCGACGGACGACCTCTCACTAGGATCAACCGTATCACACTTCCTGTGACTCTCACCGTCTCTGGAAATCACAAGGAGACAATTTCTTTTCATCTGTTCCCATCCCCACTTACACCCATAGTGCTGGGTCATCCGTGGCTCACCCAACATAACCCTCACATAGACTGGGCAAAGGGGACAATATTATTGTGGAGCTTACCTTGCCATGTAAAATGTCTTGTTTCTGCAATGTCTACTTTGACTTCTGTTTCTGTGTTTCAGGATGAGCCTGGAGACCTATCCTGTGTTCCCGAGGAGTACCACGATCTGGGACAGGTTTTTAGTCGCTCCCAGGCCGCTTCTCTTCCTCCTCATCGTCCCTATGATTGCTCCATCGATCTTATTCCAGGGAGTACTCCTCCCCGTGGTAAGCTCTATTCCTTATCCGCTCCCGAACGTCTAGCTCTCGAGAAGTACCTTTCGGAATCGCTCGCTGCGGGCACTATAGTTCCGTCTACCTCTCCAGCCGGAGCTGGTTTTTTCTTTGTCAAAAAGAAAGATGGGTCGTTACGCCCCTGCATTGATTATCGTGGGCTCAACAGCATAACGATAAAGAACCGCTATCCTCTACCTCTCATGTTGTCCGCTTTCGAGATCCTGCAGGGAGCTAAGGTGTTCACCAAGTTAGATTTGCGTAACGCGTATCACTTGGTGCGCATTAAGGCTGGTCACGAGTGGAAGTCTGCTTTTAATACACCGCTCGGTCACTTTGAATATCGGGTTCTTCCCTTCGGCCTGGTCAACGCTCCGTCCGTGTTCCAAGCTCTGGTAAATGATGTCCTACGGGAGATGCTTAATATCTTTGTTTTCGTTTACCTGGACGATATTTTAATTTTCTCCCCATCTCTGTCCGTTCACATCCAACACGTACGTCGAGTCCTCCAGCGTTTACTTGAAAATCGCCTATTCGTCAAAGCCAAGAAATGCGAGTTTCACGCTAGCTCTGTAACGTTTTTGGGGTCCGTTATCTCTGGTGAGGGAATTAGTATGGACCCTTCTAAAGTACGCGCGGTTTTAGAATGGCCTGTACCCGATTCCCGGTCTGCTCTCCAGAGATTTCTCGGGTTTGCTAATTTCTATCGCCGTTTCATTCAAAACTTCAGTCAAGTTGCGTCTCCGCTTACCGCTCTAACATCCACCAAGATCCATTTTTCATGGACTCCAGCTGCCCAAGCAGCATTTGCGCGTCTTAAAGAACTTTTTTCTTCCGCCCCTATTCTCATCACTCCCGATCCGTCTCGTCAATTTATCCTCGAGGTTGATGCGTCTAGTGTGGGCGTTGGAGCTGTTCTCTCGCAACGCGCTAAGGATGATCGGATCCACCCATGTGCCTTTTTTTCCCCATCGCCTTTCACCCGCAGAGCGCAACTACGATGTCGGAGATCGCGAACTCCTTGCGGTTCGCTTAGCCATCGGTGAATGGCGGCAATGGTTAGAGGGATCCTCCATCCCGTTCGTGGTTTGGACGGACCACCGTAACCTAACCTATATCCGATCTGCCAAGTGGCTTAACGCCAGACAAGCGCGATGGGCTCTCTTCTTTAGTCGCTTTGATTTTTCTATTTCCTATCGACCCGGTAGCAAGAACGTTAAACCGGATGCTCTCTCTCGCAAATTTATTTCTACCGAGGACGAACCGGCTACCGAGACCATTATCCCCGCGGGGCGAGTAGTTGGAGCTTTCGTTTGGGGCATTGAGCGCCAAGTCAAGAAAGCGTTAACCCAGCAGCTGCCCCGAGGGTAAATTATTCGTTCCTAGATCCGTACGTCCGGCAGTCCTACGCTGGACCCACTCGTCTAAACTCGTTGCTCATCCCGGCATTAAGGGCACTCTCGCTACCGCCTCCCAACGATTCTGGTGGCCTTCCATGGCTCACGACATCCGTCGATACGTCTTGTCATGTTCTGTCTGCGCGCAGTCCAAACCTAATAATTCTCCTCCGGCGGGTCTACTGCGGCCACTCCCCATCCCTTCGCGTCCGTGGTCTCACATCGCCTTGGACTTCGTCGCGGGTTTACCTGTTTCATCAGGTAATACTGTTATCCTTACTGTAGTCGATCGATTCTCTAAGGCTGCGCACTTTATCCCGTTACCCAAACTTCCATCTGCTAAGGAGACGGCTCTAGCCGTATTTGATCATGTATTTAAGATCCACGGCTTACCCACTGATATAGTTTCCGATCGCGGACCCCAATTTGCTTCTCAATTCTGGAAAGAATTTTGCCGACAGATAGGAGCTACGGTCAGTCTATCGTCTGGGTTTCACCCTCAAACCAACGGGCAAGCCGAACGCGTTAATCAAATTTTGGGACGCTTGCTCCGCATGTTAGTCGCTCACAACCCTGCGTCTTGGTGTGAGCAGCTAGGATGGGCTGAATATGCCTATAACTCACTGCCCACCTCCTCTACCGGTATTTCTCCTTTTCATTGCTGTTTGGGGTATCAACCTCCCGTATTTTCGGCCCAAGAGTCTGAAGCCGCGGTACCTTCAGTCCAAGCCTTCATAAGACGTTGTCGTCGCACTTGGCAGAGGGCGCGGAAATCATTACTCAGAACTCGCGAACGTACATGGCGTAATGCTAATCTTCATCGTGTCAAAGCACCCCGTTATGTCTGTGGCCAGAAGGTCTGGCTTTCCACTCGTAACCTTCCATTACAGTCTCCCTCTCGTAAGCTCACTCAGAAATTCATAGGTCCTTTTTCTATCGCCAAGATCCTTAGTCCTGCGGCAGTTCGCCTTCGTTTACCTCGCTCTATGCAACGCGTTCATCCCGTCTTTCACGTCTCCTGTATTAAACCCGTTATTCGCGCGCCCTCCAGACCTTCCCCCTCCACCCATCCCGCTCTCGTCGACAACACGTCAATTTTCACTGTCAAGAAGATAATCGCGGTACGGCCCCGTGGCAGGGGTTTTCAGTATCTAGTCGATTGGGAGGGATATGGTCCTGAGGAGCGGAGTTGGGTGGCGGCCCGGGACGTCTTGGACCGTTCGCTGATTGAGGACTTCTCTCGCTCCCGACGGTCCCTCTCTCTAGGAGCGCCAGGAGGCGCTCCTCGGGGGAGGGGTACTGTCATGGGCCAGGTTTGATCTGGGCTCCTCTATTCTGTCTGTTCTCTGTCTCAGCTGTTCCCTCTCACAATCAGCGCTGGCGCGCACGCATTTCTCACCTGTAGCTCTTTTCTTCTGATTTCTTCCTCTACATATACTCGCCTTTTTGTGAAGTGTTTTGCCAGATTATTGTGAACTATTCTCTTCACGCTCTGTGTGATTTCTCTTAGCATTAAAAGGTCATCAGCGCATTCCTGTCTAGTCCAGTTTTGTCCAGCGAGATTCAAGTGAAGTAACCATCTGCCTTACCTGTGATCCGCGCAGCCACCCCGTGGTGCGGGTTTCCTCCTCACCTCCGTGCTCGCCAGCCCTAGCATCCGCATCTCCGCCGGGAACCTCTCCTTCCCCGAATCCTTCGGGAACTCACCTTGGCTCTGGGCTTGAGAGAGAAGCGTTTGGGGCCGAAGACCCAGTCTGCGTTGTCGCCAACGGCTGACGAACGGCAGCTGCCTTTGTTCTTTAATAAACTTTCTGTTTGAGCAACTCTTGACTCCGTAGTCTGTCCCGTCTTTGACAGTTCAGCCACTAAAATCTTCCGGCGATAGATTGATGTGACTATTTTCGGTTTCATAAGGTGCGTTTTACAGCATCGATAATGTAGATTTTTATTTAGTTTAACAACAAAACATCATAAATAGCGTTATTCCGCCTAGCCTGCTGAGGTGAAGTTGGTTTTATATTCAGATTCACATTGGTTCATTTTTGAACAATGACGACCTGTGACACACTCCCTATATTGTTTACCATGCTACTTTGAATATTCAGTCAGAAATAGCGTGAAAGTATGGCTTTATAATGAGTGTATGTCCTGCACGCCGCCAAACAAGCTTTAGCTTTAGCTCAACACATGAGAGAGGGTTCTGCTGTCATCTTTAGGGTGTGTGCGCTCGTGTTTTCAGGAGGCGTGGCTTTGGACAGCCGGGGAGGGACTGTGTTTTAGAGATTTATGCTAACCATGCTAACAGGTTAGCATTGTGGCAGATCACCTACTGCACCTTTAATTGAATATATGTGTGTTTTATATTTAAAGGGCACCTAGTTTACCCCTTTTTCAAGATTTAAGATAAGTCTTTTGTGTCTCCAGAATGTGCCTGTAAAGTTTCAGCTCAAAACACCCATCAGATTATTTAGTATACCTTTAAGAATATTGGAATATTCTGCTCTGAACACAATGTAGCTGTTTTTTTTTGCCTTTGTCTTTATTGCTATTCCCCCCCACACACACCACCATTTCCACGTGCCTGTCAGAATGTGCCTCAATTTCCATCTCGGCTGTGTCAGATAAACAGCACAGTGACCGACATAAAGGAGGCAGATCTCACGTAACATTTGTAAGAAATACTACAGTAAGAACTTTACCAATGATTATTTGATGCATTTGTTGTGGAATTAATTCAAGCCATTCTGCAATGATGAGTCACACACAACAAAAGTTCAAAGTTTACGCACACACGTACATACACACACACAGCGGACAAACACACACACACACACACACACACACACACTACAGCACGTTGCGGTGGGCCTCAAAAAGGAAGGAATTTGGATCCTATTTTAACATCAGGAAATTTTGAAGAAATGAGACTTATTGTCTTTATATCACCCCAATATGACTGTGGACACACTATACACAGTTCTGTCCAAACAGCTTACAAAAGATGATTTATATCATAGGTGCCCTTTATATACAAGGGAGTGCAGAATTATTAGGCAAATGAGTATTTTGACCACATCATCCTCTTTATGCATGTTGTCTTACTCCAAGCTGTATAGGCTCGAAAGCCTACTACCAATTAAGCATATTATGTGATGTGCATCTCTGTAATGAGAAGGGGTGTGGTCTAATGACATCAACACCCTATATCAGGTGTGCATAATTATTAGGCAACTTCCTTTCCTTTGGCAAAATGGGTTAAAAGAAGGACTTGACAGGCTCCGAAAAGTCAAAAATAGTGAGATATCTTGCAGAGGGATGCAGCACTCTTAAAATTGCCAAGCTTCTGAAGCGTGATCATCGAACAATCAAGCGTTTCATTCAAAATAGTCAACAGGGTCGCAAGAAGCGTGTGGAAAAACCAAGGCGCAAAATAACTGCCCATGAACTGAGAAAAGTCAAGCGTACAGCTGCCAAGATGCCACTTGCCACCAGTTTTGCCATATTTCAGAGCTGCAACATCACTGGAGTGCCCAAAAGCACAAGGTGTGCAATACTCAGAGACATGGCCAAGGTAAGAAAGGCTGAAAAACGACCACCACTGAACAAGACACACAAGCTGAAACGTCAAGACTGGGCCAAGAAATATCTCAAGACTGATTTTTCTAAGGTTTTTGGACTGATGAAATGAGAGTGAGTCTTGATGGGCCCGTGGCTGGATCGGTAAAGGGCAGAGAGCTCCAGTCCGACTCAGATGCCAGCAAGCTGGAGGTGGAGTACTGGTTTGGGCTGGTATCATCAAAGATGAGCTTGTGGGGCCTTTTCGGGTTGAGGATGGAGTCAAGCTCAACTCCCAGTCCTACTGCCAGTTTCTGGAAGACACCTTCAAGCAGTGGTACAGGAAGAAGTCTGCATCCTTCAAGAAAAACATGATTTTCATGCAGGACAATGCTCCATCACACGCGTCCAAGTACTCCACAGCGTGGCTGGCAAGAAAGGGTCTAAAAGAAGAAAAACTAATGACATGGCATCCTTGTTCACCTGATCTGAACCCCATAGAGAACCTGTGGTCCATCATCAAATGTGAGATTTACAAGGAGGGAAAACAGTACACCTCTCTGAACAGCGTCTGGGAGGCTGTGATTGCTGCTGCACGCAATGTTGATGGTGAACAGATCTAAACACTGACAGAATCCATGGATGGCAGGCTTTTGAGTGTCCTTGCAAAGAAAGGTGGCTATATTGGTCACTGATTTGTTTTTGTTTTGTTTTTGAATGTCAGAAATGTATATTTGTGAATGTTGAGATATTGGTTTCACTGGTGAAAATAAATAATTGAAATGGGTATATATTAGTTTTTTTGTTAAGTTGCCTAATAATTATGCACAGTAATAGTCACCTCCACACACAGATATCCTCCTAAAATAGCTAAAACTAAAAACAAACTAAAAACTACTTCCAAAAATGTTCAGCTTTGATATTAATGAGTTTTTTGGGTTCATTGAGAACATGGTTGTTGTTCAATAATAAAATTAATCCTCAAAAATACAACTTGCCTAATAATTCTGCACTCCCTGTATATGTCTTGCTTTCATACAGATTACATAAGCTCAGAATATTTGTTTTACAGGGGACACATCATTTAAATGCAGGCCTAAACTTTCAACAGACTTATATTCAAGTGTGTGTGAGAATTATTTTTTATACTTATTTTACAAATAGCACATTTTATCTTCTGTATGACATTTTTGACAATAGTTTGAGTTTATTGTGCACTGACTTAAAACTGAAAACTTTTGCACTGACTTGTTTTTAATAGTCTACTCACAGTAATGCTGTAAATTATGCACTAGTTTAGGTTTGCAATGCAGCTCCTTCAGATTTAATGCAGTTGGTAGCTTCATCTTTTTTAAACTCTCAATTACTCTCTACAATTCAGTTCAAACAAACATATAATCTTTGATGATCTTTCTGAAGGCTGTACAGAGATTTAAAGTGGCCTATGTGAAGTGACTAGAAGAGCAAACAATCATATTTGTAATAAACTCTAAATGATCTTTCAATAGGCGACGCAGTGGTGCAGTAGGTAGTGCTGTCGCCTCACAGCAAAGAAGGTTGCTGGTTCGAGCCTCGGGTGGGTCAGCTGGCGTTTCTGTGTGGAGTTTGCATGTTCTCCCTGCGTTCGCGTGGGATTCCTCCGGGTGCTCCGGTTTCCCCCACAATCCAAAGACATGCGGTACAGGTGAATTGGGTAGGCTAAATTGTCCGTAGTGAATGAGTTTGTATGGATGTTTCCCAGAAATGGGTTGCAGCTGGAAGGGCATCCGCTGCGTAAAATATCTGCTGGATAAGTTGGCGGTTCATTCCGCTGTGGCGACCCGGATTTATAAAGGGACTAAGCCGAAAAGAAAATGAATGAATGAATGAATGATCTCTCAATAATTGAATAATAAATGTAACATCACCATATATTGTACTTTATCTGTATAGGATGTGTAGCTCCGAGTTTCACAGAAAACTAACACACTTTAAATAAAACATAGATAAACTTTAGCAAAAATTAAATATAAGTATTGGAAGAAACTGAAAAAAAAGATGTAAATTAACAATAAATTACTAAAAGGTAAACAATAATAAAATAAAAGCATATAAAAATTTAAGCACTGTAATAAATCTAAAAAATAATATGGAGTACACATGGTTAATGTAAAGTCACTTTGAAATGAGAAAGATCATCATGTATATGCTACTATAAATATAATATAATTATGCTTATAATACATTGTTCTCTTATTGGTGCGCTAGTCACCCTTTAGCCATCAAGGTCCTGTTTTTCCATCGAAAACTGTATCATAAACCACAAACAACTATACCAGAATGATAAAAAGGGCACCTTCTGTCAAGGCCCATTCCATTTAATTCAAGTTTGATGTCATTCTATTCCATTTCCTTTTCTTCCATTGCATTCTAATTCGATTATATTTCACTCTGTTTATCAGAAAGAGCCTCTCGTTCTGTTTGCTAGACTCTGTTCAGACGTCGGTTGCGAGAAATGCATTAGTGTTCTTGTTGTTCTTGTGCCAGGAGAGACCTTCATTTCAAGTCTCATGTCATATGCTGAATCTGAAAGCACTGTGTGTATTAGGCCCATGTTTTATCCTTGATATGTCAAATAAATATGACATCTTACTGTTGCTCCAATTTAGGAGGCCATAATCTCACTGGAGACGTGTGCTTCCTCGATAAAAAAAAGACAGTAACAAATTCTCATCAGAACTGTGCGCGGAAAACTGAACAAATCTCTCATATCTCCTGGCTTTTATCTCAAGAGCAGTTCTGTAGCGGGAGGTGAAAGACACTCTAGTGCTAGTTCAATTAGCACTTGTGCAAGAAGTCACAAAAAGCTGTGAATTAGAGTTTGAATGCAGGATGAAAAGGCTTCATTCTCTGAAGGTCATACAGAATGTTCTGGATGCAGGAAAAAAAGATTTCCCCAAAGATGTACCCAAAGAAGGCACGTGTACTCAGATGAAGAAATGAATAACAGTCCATTAGACAAATAGTCAGTACAGCAATTTAGCTGCGGAATATAATGTTGTATGTTGAATATAATTAAAAAGACATACACTGATGTCAGGATCAAAAATTATTCCAAGACAAGGAAGATTCATTTTCTGATATTTGAATGTTCTTGCAGCAAGGGAACAATACTGAAGAAACACAGGGTTCCATTCTGGTTGTTTAAAGGGCAGTCCTCAGAGGCCAGGTTATATACAGGCATACAAACAGATGATAAAGCATTGTCTTTAATCATTGGTCTAAACAGTTTGTTTGGTCCTATTGATCATATAATCAAATCATTGTCAGCACAATATTCCTGCAACTGGCACAGTCCAACCATTCAACTAATTGAAACTTGAGCATGTGATTATATCAAGAAGCACATACATGTATAACATTAATTTTAGGTTTCTTTAAAAGTATACATATATAAAAATAATATAAATTGTCAGCGCTCAGTGTTTTCGTCATGTGACCTTCCCCATGTGCTCCTGTTTCCCGCTGTTTCATTATGTTTATCATTTTCACCTGTGTTCATCCCCTGTGTGTTATCAGCAGTGGTGGAAAGAGTACTGAAAAATCATACTCAAGTAAAAGTACCATTACTTGCCTAAAAATGTAGTACAAGTAGAGTAAAAGTATCTGTTGTAAATATTACTCAAAGTATGAGTAAAAAGTAGCCCTTTTAAAAGTACTCAAGAGTAGTAAGTAGTTAGTATATACTGTCAAAAGCTGATATGTTTACATGTAATTTGTGCATGTGTGTGTAAACGTAACATTCTGTAGTGCATTTAGCTATTGCCCAGAAGACACACAACATCATGAGACATTAATATTAGGTTAGATTTAGGTTGTAATGTCAGGTGACCAAAATTAATTGTAAAGCCAGCAGGTAAGGACAACATTATTTTGATGTCTAATGACGTTGATATTTGGTTGATTTTAGGTTGTTAGAAAATGACCAAAATCCAGCGTTGAGCCAACATCTTAAATCAAAGTCATATATGATGTCAAATACTGACATTTATTCGTCAGGTTTGGCAACCAAAATCCCAATGTCTGATAGATGTCATAGTGGCAACGTTCACACAATGTCAAGCTGTAACATCATTAGACGTTGATATTTGGTTGGTTTTAGTTTGGACATTGGATATTGATGTTGGCCTGACGTTGAGTTCTGACGTCAACCTGATTTTCATTTCCAAACAAAAATGCAAAGTCCCCATGACATTAGGGTTCAACGTCAATCAGACGTCATGTTGAAGTCCTGTGCCTGCTGGGTGTTTAAGGCCATTTCGGTCATCATACAGTAAACATCCGTCATCTTCTCATCAGTGACATGCATCTAAACAGTCTCTGGGTCAATGCGCGTAAAGATTTTGAACATCTTCATGGACACTTTTAATACTTCCAAACAGTTTGCTGCAATTATAAAGTGCACACGTCTTGAGGTAGTTCATTATTATGCGATTTACCTTCTACGGTATGTGCGATTTGATTGGACAGGAATCTCAGGACGGATTTTTCTAATCCCCTTGGAAAAGAAAAATAAAGTAGTGACTGCAGGTTGAAGGAAAGTAGTGGAGTAAAAGTACAGATACTGCACTAAAAATGTACTCAAGGAAAAGTAAAAGTATACATTTTTAAAACTACTCAGTAAATTACAATTCCTGAGAAAAACTACTCAATTACAGTAATTGGAGTATTTGTAATTAGTTACTTTACACCACTGGTTATCAGTTTCATCAAATCATGTGTATGTATATTCCTGTGTGTTGTTTAGTTATTGTCTGGTGTTCTCTTGATTGTGCATTGTCAGCACCCCATGTCGTTCCTGGGTCTCCTGTGTTTTTTATGTCCTTCATGTGAGTGTTAATCAATAAATCCACGCGTTTTAATAACTCCTGCGATCCTTTGCCTTCTTGAGAGAGCCAAGGTGTGACATAATTAGAATATGGAAATTAATAAAATTAACTTTATCTAACAACTGAATAATGGACTGAATTTCTATAAGTACTATTATAATAACATGAATATTTATTTATGTATTTAGTTTTACTTTATTGGAAGGAATGCCCTTGTGTACAGTTGTGTTTTTTTTTTTTTTTTCATGGATCGAACAAGAAAGTTTAAATTGTGTGATGTGTTTGATGTTAAAAGAACTATCATGCACAATAAGCCATTAATCTGATCTCAGTGTATTTATTTTCTGTATTATTTCACAGTTAATATTGGGTTGTATTCTAATGTTTTTTTTTTCTTCTTCTACTTTTGTTTTTAATTGTGAGAGAACTGGAGTAAAATATGCATTGCGATCATTTTATTATCAAATCTTTACACTCTGAAATATTTCTTTACCCAAGGTTAAAATTGATGTATAGAATGACATGTTGGGTTGAAGTGCATTCAAGTACAATTTACAAAGATACACAACTGTATTATTGTGCACATTGTAACACTAAAATATAACAACATTAATAAAACTATCTATTACAAGACCCTGTGGAATACTTAATTCAGATTGGTCAAGGTACCAGTTGGAAAGTTTGCAATCACCAATAATGACAGTTGAAATACATTGCTACACAGATCCAGGTACTGTAAATGAACTGTGTCTCTTTGCACTTAGTCAGCTAATATCTTGTAAAATGTTGCAAAATTGGGCAACTCAGCAGTAGCGGCTGGTCAATAGAGGGCGCTGGGGCACCGCCCCCTTCAAGTTAGACCCCTTTAATATGTTAATGTTTATTATCACAAATATTAACAAAATAAATTGATTTAATTATAACATTCTAACATTTATTGTAGTCATACTAACATTTATTGAAAAAAAATGTATCAACAATATTTTTTCATATGTGTGCGGTGCGCTGGACTAATGGGTGTATATGTAGGTACACAAACTTTTGCAATGCACGTGATATGACGATAAACTCTAATTGGCCTGTTTTAAATTGTCTTTTGGGCTCAGGGCTCTGCGTCCTGAACCCTCCCATTTTTGTTGTTAGAACGAATCATATTTGTTTTTATATGATTGGCCTTATGTGATTGGACCATTCTCACCAAAGAGCTTAGAATGCAATTTCTCGAGATGAAGGAAAATTCTGTTGTATCTTTGCAAAGATATCCGTTCACAAGGCGTTTGGATGAAGAAAAAAAAAATCAAGAAGCTTGGACCAGATCGACCTTCCTTGCAAATTCACCAGTAGTCAAGTGATGGCGAGCGCGCGTATATTCGGGGCTTTTTCAGCACTTGTCATGACAAACGGAGTTGGCTAGCAGGTTGTGATGTAAGTCATGCCTTTTACTATTTCTGTGTATGCTGTTTCAAACAGCATGACGCAAGAGAGGCTGAATGCATTGCCCATGCTGTCAATAGAGAAGAGACTGGTGACTGAGATGACTGACTTTAACCAAAAGGTTATTGAGAAATTTTCAAGCCAGAAAAAAAGGAGAGCAAACTTTATTTTCAAGTAGTGCTACTGGCCAGTGATTAGGCAACATTTGTGTGTGTGTGTGTGCGTGTTTACTGATTATCTGGATTACTTCATTACTGATAATAAACTCAAATTGAACTAAAATGAACTGATTTGTGATGCATTTATTGTATGCTTTAGTCATATTTTAGTTTTTTGATACATCACCTGAAAAATGGCTTTTACACTCTTACTTTACCAACAGTTAGATTTTTTTCTGGTGTTTGCCCCCCCTCGCCTCACAGCAAGAAGGTCGCTGGTTCGAGTCCCGGCTGGGCCAGTTGGCCTTTCTGTGTGGAGTTTGCATATTCTTCCTGTGTTGGTGTGGGTTTCTTCCGGGTGCTCCAGTTTCCCCCACAGTTCAAAGACATGTGGCTATAGGTGAATTGAATAAACTAAATTTGCTGTAGTGTATGTATGTGTAAAATATGGATGTTTCCCAGTACTGGGTTGCAGCTGGAAGGGTATCCGCTGTGTAAAACATATGCTGGGTAAGTTGCCGGTTTATTCCGCTGTGGCGACCCCTGTAAGGTTTTTTTTTTTTTTTTTCTCTATATTTGTAATAGGTGAATAAACAATACAGCAAGTCCACCATTAAATCGTACTAATCTGCAATACAAGTCCAAAAGAAAGAGAATTACAAGATCCAAATAACATTTGAAACACTGATTTAAATTTAAATATTTTTGATCACATGGCTTTTGTCACCATGTCCTAATTACGTGTTCAAAATGATTGTTTGTTTTAACCATCTGCAACATTGCTACTTTAGAAACAGTTTCTATTTCTACAAATTCATAGCAAAACGACACCATACACTGCTATGACAATCATCTCCTCAGGTACAGATTGTGTGCTTTAATCAGTGTTCACCAATGTGCGTATGAACACAATTTTACATGACATTTATTGCCATACTGAATGCAGCAGCAGATCAGTTCACCTCAGATCTTGAAAATTAAATGACTAACAAACGGTTTTAAAATGAAAGTCAGAGACTCTGAGGAGGATTATTAATGGAGCCTGTGCCCCATTAATAATGTTAAGAAGGTGAAATATGTATTAATTAGATTATAACCCTTACCATTTTGTCAGGAGTGCAGGCTGCTATTTCAATGAATGGCTGGTATTTAAATGTTTTTGTCCTTTGGCATCATGTTTGGTGCAGACAGCCAAACGGCTTGTTTCTGGAATCTTGTTCACGCCGCCTGTAGTTAGGACATGGTGTGATGACTTGACACATGATGCAATAGCTGCATTACCTACTTTAATGTACTTTTACAAATATTTTTTGTCAAATTCTGAGTTTGAAAGCCTGGGTTGTCATTCACTTTCATAATGCTGAAACATTCTGGCTAAATTCTTTTGTAAGACAAAAAAATAATAGATTATTGATATTAATTTGAAATGACATGAAGGTGAGTAAATAATGACAAGCCTTTCCTTTTAAATTGATTCTGTTTCTCTCATCTTTCTTTCTCTTTCTTCCATTTGCAACCTGTAGCTATTTGGATGTCAGTATTGTGATTAAAAACCACTTAAGATGCCAGTTCCTCATGCTACATTAGCTCCATATGGACTTATACACACAAGCGTTGCGGTGTTCTCCCTAAAGCCCTCAACCACTAGAGAGAGAAAAAGAACGGATGAGCACAGAGAATTCCTTCATCATCAAACAGATGGTTTGAGGCATCATTAACATGTTAATATCAATGTCTCTCTCCCTTCTCTCTCCCTGCTTTCTCACACACTATCCTTATACATCTTAAGATATATTTCAGATTTTGTAAGACAAGTGATGTCCCCACGATAAACCTGTTACATATTTAACATGACCCACATTTACTATGACCTTAATGGCTTTCAAACTTGATGGCATGTCATGTATTTAGTTCATCTTGGCAGCTAACATTTAATTTGCCTACTGCTTGTAAGTGAGTGATGAATTAGCACAAAAAAAAAAAAATCGCAGAGTTTAACTGGATGCACAATCAAAAGATATGGCAAGCATTTTCTCTTCCCTTTTAAAAGCTGATAAGCCTGCTTTCCACAATTACGTGGTTCATTGCATATTTCCATTTGCATTTTTCTTCCCCGCTGCTTTTTAACCGCACCAGAAATGACCTGTGTTTTACATCTAGCTCTAGTAGATTGTCCTGTACTTTATGGATGTTGGCAGATAGTTTTATCCAATTGCATTAAAGGTATACATCACTTTTTACGTTTCCTTGGAACAGAACTACTGACCTTGGTGCTCTATTTTGTGAAGTTTAAGCTGTGGGAGTGTTAAACAGTACTACTGAATCATATTCACCCAACATCCAAACAGTGACTAATTGTCAGAGTAAGTGTATAATGGGAAATACATAGAAAAATGAGGGAGCATGCTTTCAGTGGATAAAGTTATCGGCTGTGTTTTCATGAGTTGGAGAAAGTGGCTTCTTAATTGTCTTCTGGGGTTCCAGCAGAGTGTTAACCGGTCACACACACTGGACAGGAACCGCCATGCATCTCTGAATTAACTGCAGTCCTATTACACACTGATTGTGACATTCTGTACTGACCTTTTGACGTTCAAGACTGCAGTCCAAAAAAGTGAATCAAATCACCTCATAGGCAAAAGTTTACTTCAAGAATTAACAAAGTGTGTAAGGGTCCATCTACTAGTCCGATGACGGAACTAACAGCCTTGGTGAAGGATAAATGCATGTAAGCCTTTTTAGCACATGTGAAAATAAATATTTTTATTTGTTAAAATTTATTTTAATTTGTTTCCAACTCCGAATTTAATCTAACTCCAATTTATTAATTCATTAATTTTCTTTTCGGCTTAGTCCCTTTATTAATCTGGGGTCGCCACAGCGGAATGAACCGCCAACTTATTCAGCATGCCCTTCCAGCTGCAACCCATCCCTGGGAAACTGACTCCAATTTATAGTAATTTAAATGTAGATCCATCCAATGCAAGCTGATTACCTTAAGTGAAGAATTTAAAAAAACCTTGAGAGAAACCTGGCTTAGTTGGGCACGACCATTTCTCCTATGGCCAAACGTCTTGTGCAGAGCTGCAGTCTAGGCGCCGGAGGCTGGAGAATGCCGGACCTCAGCGAAGACTCGTCTGTCTTTGGAATGTCACAGGAATAAGTATCATGCTCTCCACTCGTCCATGACCACCACAGCAGCTGCTCAGGATACGGCCTGGTCCAGGATTATGAAAACCTTGGGATCATCTTGTCGCTGGTCTTGGATCGCATCAGTGGTGCTGCATAGTCTGAGGGCCTTGGGATGAGTACCCCCAGGTGGAAATAGAGAATAAAGAGAAAAATTAGTGTAGCTGCTGTTCATAGTGTATATAAACGAGATGAAAAAAACCTGCGTGGGGCACACTCATGCATCATACCGCTAAGCAATGCACTGAGGGTATGCTTTGCTAAAAAGATAGGTTTTTAATCTTGTTTTGAACTGCGAGAGTATGTGTGCTCACATCTGCTCACGGACACAACCTTGCCAGTTCTGGTTCTTAGAGGATATAACTGTAAACTAATTTAAGTAATATTAGACCATCCCATGCTTGCTCATATATCAAGAAAGTTTGATTTAGCCACTAGATTATATCATACTAAGTTAGTGATTGTCAGAAATCAACAGGTCTCTAATGCTGTGCCTATGCTCCATCCATTAAGCCTGTGTGTATGAGCAATCTTGGTCGTAGGTTGGGGAAATATCAGCCTAAACCAGGGGTTTTCAACCTTTTAGGACACACGCCCTGCCAAGTTTGGCCAATTTCACTCACAAAAATTATAATGCATGTGCAAACATCATTCACATATTAATTGATGCATTTAAAGATTATAGCATTAATTACATTGAAACATAAATGTATAGCTTAACTGATTCAGTGTGATGGTTGAGCCGGTTTCTGTGAGGGCAACATGCTAATCCATGGTTGGATTCCTGACACGGCTAACTGTAAATCATCTTCCACTGTCAATAATTGTGAGCTATAGCCTACTTGCTATTGATGTAGGTACATACAGAAAATGCTGCTTCCCAAAGCCAAGTTAGCAGAGCCTTGACAGTGTGGTTGAGTCGAATATTGAGTATTTATACATGGGACACCAATACTTTAATAAAGTTTAATACAATTAAGACAATACTTTGATTAAGAGTCACCATGTAAACAGTGATTTTTTAATAGCTTAATCTGACTAAAGTCATAGTTGAACTAAATAGAAATTAAATTAAGATGTGTGGAGTATGCATATATTAGTGGCATTATTAAAGTAACCACCGCAATCAAACCATTACTGTCATGTAGGACTTTTCGCCATATTTTCTGACAAGATCCACAGACGCAGCTATCAGTAAAGGACTACACACACACATCGCGAAATGCCGAAGTTTTTTTCTTTCCATTCGGCGTGCGTTATTAAATTCAATTAAAACAACACTCTTCCACCAGTCTTTACTCCTTATGTGCATCCAATACGCCAGTTTGTCACAGGGGCATGAATGAAATGTTCATGAGTGAAAGTGAAACTGCCGAACTGCAGTTAAAGTCACTCAAAATTGCGTGAAACTCTGCAGGAAACGTGGATAGCCTGGTGATGCAACATTTAAAAAGCACTTCATGTAAAAACCTTAATTATATTATTGTCTATTAGGGCAAATAACTAGATTACTGATTCGAAGTAAGTGAAAGATCCAGAAGGTCATCCTGCTGATTGGATTCAGAAGGGCACTTGTTTGTCAGACGGCTCACCGGTTTTACTTTCATTCACCGCCATTAATTTTAAAAAGCACCAAGGTCCATTTTATTTGTATATATTTTACTGGAAAGCATTATCTCTACAGGTGCCTGATAGTTAGATGTGGAGCTAACATTATTCAGACTCACACTAGTGAACACTTAAAAATCGTCATCATAATTTCTTCAAGTGCATGCCTCAAATTCCCGCACCCCTCTTAACAGGTGCTGGCACCCCCCCGGTGGGGTGCGCCCCACAGTTTGAAAACCCCTGGCCTAAACAATCTACTAGTTACAAAGATTTCAGGAGATAATAGAGTTAAACAAGAATTTGACATTCATTTGTCAGGCAAAGATTTTCCATGCCAATTCACATAATTAAACAAAATAAGCCAATTCAGATTTTACAACATCAATTACCCAAAGATACATTTAAGAGTTAGAGATTAATACCTGACCGTGTAGAAGTATGTTGCAGTATGCAGACCACACACTGCAACGGGGTATCTTGGCTACAGGATCCCCCAGACACTTTTGCACCTTTCCCTTAAATACTCAAATCACAACAAACCATCCTAAATTCAAGACAATAAAAGCATCACAAAGACCCTTGTCTGATCATGAGTTGATGTGTAGACAATTTTCCCTAGAGTGGAGCATCTGGCAAAGATCTTATCAAAGTCAAAACCCAAATCAACAGACCTAAGGGAAAATGTAAAATATTACAGTGAACATGGCGAGCTAACTGGACAAACTAGTAACAGTGGAAAAGCTGTTCATTTCAAGGTAAGCGATCAGCTGGTAAGCGTGAAAAGGAATGGCATCATACTGCTCCATAGCATTTGTTTTAAAGATGAAATGCAGCCATACATACTTATGGCTACATAATTTGTGATCTCCAGAAATACATATAAGACTATGTTTTCAGAATGAGCCTATGTTGCAACCAACATAGGAATTAAAAAAAAAAAAAAAGATTTTTGTGACACCTCTCTTGTGTTTAGCGAATGTTTGATGCATCTATTGTGGGAAGGGCTCTTATAGGCCATAACAATGCATGA
The DNA here is from genome assembly GCA_903798195.1 of Danio kyathit. Taxonomy (NCBI): domain Eukaryota; kingdom Metazoa; phylum Chordata; class Actinopteri; order Cypriniformes; family Danionidae; genus Danio; species Danio kyathit. The sequence goes on along the minus strand of LR812519.1, from coordinate 40,902,186 downwards.
TTTATGAATCGTAACCCAACAAACTGGCTAGTGTGCTGACATGTTACCTCTGATTTGACTCCCGTCCACATTGTATTTCAATTTCAAACCCTGACAACATTGTTTTTCCTATTTATATAATCTTAAAGCAGTTCCAAATTAATTACTGAGGACCTTACAAAAAGATTAATTACATCCTAAACATATGTAGGGGAGAGTGGGGTAAAGTGAGACACTTTTTACATTTGCTTCCCTTTAAGCGAGCTAAAATTGTATATCAGTAAAATTGACACATTTCTCATTAATTCAGAATGTTTCCTAGCAATGAAATTTATCAGACTGCATTTAGGATAAAGGAAAGTGAAAAAAAAAGTTGTTTTGTGTCTCACTTGGCTGTCTTTACACACTTTCGTTTAGATTGTGTTCTGGGGTGACATTTGAGAAGTGGTAGCATTTCATGAGGAGACACATATCCAGGTTGGCTGGAAACACATGGGACATCCATGTAGACCATGCACAGTGAATGGATTAGCATCAGTGAGTGAATTATCTGCAGGTGGATCATCTGCAAGGGGTGGACCATTTAAATCTTCTGTAGTGGCAGGCTGGAGCTCAGGGTTTGGCCAGTCTGACACCATGGATGGTGCAAATTCTTCATCAAAGAAAATTTCTTGGTTATATGGAAAAATTCCAGTGGACCTAAACCCAGAAGTGATGTTGTGTGGTATCACTACTGACATGAAGGCCTCATTCACAAGTCCTGCAGTCTGGTAGACTAAATTTTACTTGAGCTTTATGTCTCACTTTACCCCACAGCATTTGTCTCACTTTACCCCACCACCACATTTTAGAAAAAAATGATATTTTTTAGCAATTCAGGCTAATCTTCAGCTAGCATCGTTACATGGATTTATATGTTTATAGTTCATCAACATGTATGATATAAGTTTTTCTCCTTGAATCAATTTGCTTTGGCACAACAGTTGATTAAGTTAACAGCAAGAAAATTTACTTTTACATGCAAAAAAACATATTTTTGTGAAAAAAACATGCTTTCCACAGCACCATGAATTCCTGTGCTTCATGGTAGAGGGGAAATGGAAGGGGCTTTAAAACAAAATTGTTATAGAGTGGTATATAAAACCCGTTGTCTAGATACAGGGGGTGTCTCACATTACTCCCAGTATTATGTTTTGGGATTAAAATTGATCATGCCATTATCTACACACCTTCACCTTCCCCTGTGAAGCAAGAACTCAAAACTATATTTATTAGCATAAAATAAAATGTGATCACCCAAAGTTTCTACTGTAACCCCTATCACACATAAAATCTTTATTGGTAAATTAAACTACCATCAAGAAATAATGTGTGAAGAGGGACATTTTTTTTTTCTTCATGAGAATTTGTAACATCATCAGTAAAGTACCAGTATTATGTTATATGTGAACACAGAACCAGAATACTGGTATAAATAAGTACAAACAAGTACAAAACATTATGGGGCAAAAAAGCTCTGATGCACCCATTTACAGTAAGTGCAGCTGTTTTTCTATGTAAACAATATGAATATCTGACCGTTGTGCCTCATCGCATGCTTAAGAGATCCTGCCTTCCTTTTCATTTATCTGCGCTACTGCCTGTCGTTGTTATTGTGTAATGTAACATGTAGCACTTTTACTGTAGTTGTTATCGTGTGCTTTGCAAAAACACTTTCCTTTTTCCATAACTCCTGTCAGTCAAAAAGACACATATACTGGATGTGTCAGATTGGACACATATTGAGACTAAAGTGCTTTCTTCTCACCCATGTCACTGAAGTAAACAGTGTAACTTTAAAATGAAATGTCTGATGGCTTAAATCCTAACTGGTATTGAATGTTGTCCTACTGGTAATAAAATGGAATGCTGTTGCTTCTCTGAAAAGAAGATAGTACATGAAGAACAACTAGTTTAGTATTGTTTTATTTTGTTTTATTTATTTTAGTTTATTTTATTATGTTTTTCTGGTTTGTCTTGCCTAGGGCAGCAAGTGAGGCTGGTCACTGGTGTCCCTTCAAATAATAGATGCTTTCAGAGTGCAGCTGAAGCTAAAGTTCAGTTTAGCCTTAAGGCCTCTGTGCAGCATTTCAGTTTATTTACACTATTATGTACAGTATGTGCATAATACATAATAAATGCATAAAGACTATTTTTTTTTCTCTGTATGTACATTTCCAAGGCAGCCCCAAGTGTTCAAATTAGGCTCTATATTAAACATAAAGGTAAGAAGCAAAGACCCTGTGTGGAATTGGTATTGCATTTAATTTGTGTCATAAGTAAAAGAGACCAAATTAAGTTTAAAACAAGGTATGGCATGTTTTGAGCTTGTCAACATTCAACCATCTTCTCAGGTGTTTAAAAACAAATTAGATTGGTTTTCGTTGTATTATAAACAATGTGGTTGAATGTGTTCATACAGCCACAACAGCTAATCCACTCTACTGATATAACATGTGATCATTATAAAATGTGGGCGATGCTTTAAAATAATTTATACGTATTAATATGTAAACTAATCATTACTTTATTATGAACTCATGAAGAGTTATGGCACGTGCTAATCATGAACTAACTTTAACTGCAACATGAGTAATAAATACCTTAATTATTTGTTAGTACATGTTTGTTAATTAACATATCAATTAACACTGTAGTTTAGCTACTGTAACTAACATGTACTAATGACCTGTTAATGTTCTATTGCTTCTGGAACTACTAGATTTATATAGATACAAGAATGGCCATAGTGTTCATTCTGACTGTTCTCATATAAGACATCATCATCATGTCATATGCAAAGCTTCTACTGAGATATTCAAATTGACCTAAAAAAACAATATATTTAGTAATACAACCTATAAATGTGTATGAGTTACCAGACAACCCACGACAGTGTGCACCTTACATTGTCTGGCAAGCAGGAGAGCAAGAATATATATATTTTTTTTGAAAGACATGTTTAAAGTAAAGTTATGTTTTCACTATCAGAAAGTAATGCTTTTGTTATAAGGAAGTTGCTAGGCAACAAAGACAAGATGTATTCAAAAGCAAGTGGATAAGGACCGGACAATGAAATGAATATGGTCAACTTGACCGTTATAACCATTTAGATTAGAAATACTTAGAACTCTTTTGTGTTTTGTAATTTCCGTTCAAAAGCATATAAAAAGCAAATAAATAAATAAAAAAAAAAAAAAAATATATATATATATATATATATATATATATATATATATATATATATATATATATATATATATATATATATATATATAGTAAATGTCAGGGTATTAATTATGTTTTTTTGAGTTATATTTTAACAAATTTATTTAATTACAAAATGTGTTAAAAAAACAGATGATTCAGGAATTTTAAATATTTGTGCTCAAACTGTTTGATTATCTGACACAGAAATATGTGTTTAATGAAATATCCACTGCATCATCATCAATGGACAGCTTGTTTTGTTAGAAGCAAATGTCCTTAAATACAAAGGTAGAGCCGATAGAGAAGCATAAAATATTACATTTCTAGAGTGAAGAGATCAACTAACCACTTACCACAATAATAGTAAAACTACAATTTGTTTAATAAAATAGTCTATTCTTTTTAATAGAAACTTTTGCTAAATCAAATTTGTTGCAAATGATGTTTAAGGAATTAAGATATTGAGATGTTGCTAACAATTACGTTGTTTTGGACAAAGGAGAGCCTTAAAGTCAAAAAGGTATAAAAAGGTGTGCTGCACCTAACTCTTTGATGCCACATAAAAATTGAGGTCCACAGAGATTGATTTTTTTCATTGTGTCATGTGTATTAAACACAATAACCACAGGAAAAAATAAAATAAATCTCCAAACACAAAACATACAAGAGCAATAGTCTTCAATAGCAGAGGTACTTTAAACCAATAAGTCCACTATAGAAGTAGGTATTTGGAAGCATCTTGCCAAAAATTAGACCAGTCTTTAGAACAGAAACAAAAACAGTACCATCAGTCCTTAAGTAAAATAATGAAGCATCCATTTTAGCAAACAATCCATCAAGTGTTGACCTTAGAATCAGACAAGTAGTGGATGAAGTAAAGCTTCTTGGTTCAAGAGAATCAGTCCCTTTTTTCCAAGTCTTGTCTGTATTTGTGCCATTCAATGTTTCATACACAAACTCTCTACATATAAACAAACATACAACATATAGCACCATGGTGCTCACGGTGACCCGAGTTCGATTCCTGGCTCGAGGTCCTTTGCCAACCCTCCCCTCTCTCTGCTCCCAATACTTTCCTGTTTGTAATCTACTGTCTTTTCCCAATTAGAGGTGAAAAAAATGCTAAATTTTTAAAGCTTCCCTATATAAAACCTTTGTGTGTGTGTGTGTGTGTGTATATATACAGTATATATGCTATAATTACTATAAACCATAAAATGTGCATCAGCCACATTAATAAATATGAAAGCAAGAAATATTTTTAAACAATGCAATTATCACCCCCTAACTCGTTATCATAATCTAGACAGTACGTTGCATGTTTTACAGTACAAATGAACCTTTTAGAAAACAAAACATTCCTTCTGTCACATGAGACATTCTGCATCTAGCGCTCATGTTTGAAATAATTATCCATAAAGAACCCACCAGGTTGCCCTGAACATGAAAAATCCTATAAAGAGGCATTTGTGATCTTGTCATAAACAGTATGCGCAACATTTACTGAGGGTGACCCCCATGTTTGGCTGGTATGAGCCCGTCATGCTTGCCTGGACTCATCGCACTGGGTTTTTGAAGTGACTGTCATTTCTGCTCAATCTGTATTTTTCTCTTTATTTATAGTGCACTATACAGTGTCCTGTCAAGCTTCAAAACAGATGTCATCAAGCTTACAAGTTTGTTTTCCTGTTAAGCCATGGTGAACCTGTCTACATTTCAGGAACTACTGTCGGATTTTAGAAATGTCACCACTTTTCCTGTAGTTTATTTGGAGACTTTGTGCAGCAGGAAGCAAAGCCACTTCAGAGAAGTGTGTAGGTGTCGGAATAAATAAAAGGCAGTGGTGAGGCAGGACAGGGATCCATATCATTCCTTTATTTTGTGTCAAGGAACAAAATTAGTTTCCGCTATGCAAGGACTTGCTGTCAGAAGTGACACAGAAAACTAAATGATATTGCCAACTCAATAAGCCTTCGGCATATTATTCATTATTCAATACTTTTGTCACATTATTCATATTTTTCCGTAGGTGAGAGTCAAAGTTATTTTCTGACAGTTATTGAGTGTTTGAGGTTTAATTTAGGCTTTAGATGATAAGTTGTGAGCCAGTTGTGTCCAAATTATTAAATGACCAAAGGTGTCTTTCTAATTTTATTGCATTAAACATTAAATAATATTAAAGTAAATTCACTTAAATATATAAAATACAAACGGAATGATTAAACATTTAAAGTTCCATCACCAAAGATGTATTTACTTCATCCAAAATAAAGTAAAAACAGTAATGTTATTGTGAAATGTTATATGAAATAACTGTTACAATATTTTGCAATTTGATTTATTGCCACTTTGGAAATCCTGTTAGAATTTATTGCAATATGATGATCATGCTATTTTAAAACATTAACATCATTTTTCCCCTCAGGATAATTTGCTGAATGGAACACTCTCGTCTCATCTCGTCTCTCTCTCTCTCTCTCTCTCTCTCTCTCTCTCTCTCTCTCTCTCTCTCTCTCTCTCTCTCTATATATATATATATATATATATATATATATATATATATATATATATATATATATATATATACGAAGAGAATATTTTTTTCCTGGTCTTTAAAGTGAAATATCTCAACATAAACAAAAAAAGGCTGAGAATTTTTTTTTATTTTCGATGGAAATTTCAAACAGCACTTAGAGGTTTTTGCAACTGAACTTGTCACACACACACACACACACACACATATATATATATATATATATATATATATATATATATATATATATATATATATATATATATACACACACACACAGTATATACAGTTGAAGTCAGAATTATTAGTCTTCCTTTGATTTTTTTTTCTTTTTTAAATATTTCCTCCAAAGAAATTTTCACAGTATGTCTGATAATAGTTTTCCTTCTGGAGAAAGACTTATTTGTTTTATTTCAGCTAGAGTAAAAGCAGTTTTACATTTTTTAAAAGCCATTTCATGGTCAATATTATTAGCCCCTTTAAGCTATTTGTATTTTTTTTTTTTTTTTTTGATAGTCTACAAAACAAACCATCATTATACAATAACTTGCCTTATTACCCTAACCTGCCTAGTTAGTCCCTATTAGCCCAATGACGAAACTAACAGCATGGTCGAAGGTTAAATGCCTTTAGTGCTTGAAGAAATAATTCTGTTATTTATTAGAATTTATTTATATTTGTTTTTTCAGCTCTGAATTTTAATCTGACTCCAATTTTAAGTGATCATCAAATATATACTTTATATCTAATTGTAAGAACAGATCCCAGTCATCGTGTATGGCTCAATAGAGAGTTTTAAATTTATATCTTCCCATACTCTTCAGTTATACGTTCATTACACTGTAAAAAATAAATCCGTAAAATTTACGGTAAAAAAACGGCAGCTGTGGTTGCCAGTATTTAACCGTAAAAAATACGGTACAAACCGTAAAAGTAATTTCTAATTTTTACAGTAAACTACCGTTTTTATTTATTTATAGAGGTAATATGTCTGTATTTTAAATTAGCAATATCTACACATCTTTTGTTACACAGATAGACAGGTAACACAGCTATATGCAGGTGGTGATGAGAAAGTTCATACATAATGAACCAATGCTCATCACAAACAACTTTTCCCACAATCAGAAAAGTGTATCAGTGTCAAGAAGGTGCTCAGCATTCACACAGCTAATAAACACCAATATGGTAACATGCATAAAATTAAAGTCATGAAATAAACATTGTTTAACAACATTAGATGTAACATAACTCACTAATATACATTACTGATGGAGGAAACAACTAAAAAGATCCATAGTAATGTCAACAAAAAGCATAAAAAGTGATGTGCCATGCAGGGAATTCTGGGAAAGTCAATTTACGGTGATTCGACGTATATATTAAGGAAACATACTGTTAACCAGGTTACGGATTTGTACTGTAGCATTTTTACCGTTGAAATTACGGCCATTTTTTACAGTGTAGGGACCCAATGCCGCACAGAGTTGTCGGACCCCGGGATTTGCGTACGTTCTCACGGACAGGTTCTCAACATTCTGAAGTTAGTCAGAGGATGCAGGGTTAGCTAATACCCAATTAGTCCGGTTGCCTTCTGCTAACTCATACTAAAAGTGTAGTTAATTTAGTTTTCCATACAACTTGCTGAATCAGCGATAACCAGAAATCGAATTGTCTCCGCACTGATGTGCCGACTGCTCCATAAAGTGTTGCGCGCTTCATTTGGATATCATGTACATAGATCAAGGTAGCATCAGCCTCCACATAATCTACTGGATATAAAAGATTTCAGGAGAATTCAGAATGAATCTTAACACTTTATTTTCTAGATGAAAGTGTATCATGCCAATTATAATCAAATAATAAAAAGCCAGTTCAGACATGAATATCATCAATTACTCAAAGATTAATCCAAGATAATAGATGAAGAGAATAGATCAAATACATTGTAGCATATAAGTCTCTGATGCAAAAGCTCAGAGACTCACAACGCTGCAACGGGGCATCTAGCCTACAAGATTCCAATGATGTCTGTGCACTTTTCCCTTAAATACTCAACTCAGAACAAACAGCCATAAACTCAGGACAACAAAAGCTTCCTTGCCTGGTAGTGAGTTTGAAGTGTGAACCATTTGCTCCATAGGGGGGGAACATCTGGCAAAAATTTTATCAAAGCCGAAAACCAGACCAACATATACAGTACAAGTGAAATTGTGAAATATTACAGTGAAATTAATTTTACCAATCACACAGAGACATTTAAAATTATTCCGAACATGAATGAAGAGCTATAGAATATAGGGCTACAAGATAGAAGATGGAGTAGGTAAAGTAAGGGCCAGGAAGGAGAGTTCAGGGTGATTTGAATAGAACAGTTGAACAGCTGGTTTCCTGATCATCTTCTCAGATCAGAAAGTTTAGTGCCTGACAATTCTCGTGGTCTTACCTCGTAGAATTTTCACAACAGTTCTCAAGGTTTGATATTACGGAGCCTTACAGTTGCATATTTCTTTACAGATGAAATTGTACACTGTATCATTGCTTTTTTTCTTCTGTATTTTTCAGTTTTTATTTATTTATTTTGTGTTCACAGTCTTTTCTGGCACATGTTGTTTTTGCTGAGATGTATGTAACTCCCTACGGCCATATCGCCTCAAAGACCCTAAGCTTCTTAAGCTATGATGTTGGCAGTTTTGTTATTTTTTCTCTTTCTGTGTTGCTCTTTTGCGACCTGCATCTAGAAAGATAAGGGTGCAGGTCACAAAGAGTTGTTCTGTGAAGTTTTATTTTGGCCAAAAACAAGAAAGGTCTGCTATCATCACAAAAGAGTCTCCTTGTGAAGTGCACCAGTAAAGTAAAATCAGAATATCCATGGACTGTAGAGAGAGAGAGAGAAAAGAAAACAAGAAGAAAAAAATGAACCATTTTCACTTTACACATCAAGATGACCAGTGTGGATCCAGAACATAATGTTCTGTCACATCTCCACCATGTGTATTATCTTTCTTCCGTCAGACCTTGATGAACTCATCACAAGCTAAACTAGGAGTCGAAATGAAACAAAATGAAGGGTGGGCTGTTAACTTGTGCAATCAGGTGTAATTAAGGTGTGTTATTTGATTGAGCACTTCGATTATTTTGTTCCTGCTCAGGCTTGTAGACAGAAAAAAAATATTGCTGTATATTTTATTTTCAACAAGCGCGGGGAACAAAGTGAACAATGATTTGAAACATCAATAATGTTAAAGAGAGTTAACAACAAATTTAATGTCCTATTCACATCAAGATGTTTGTGTGTGTTGTTCGTGTGTGTGCATTAGACTGTGTGCAGGTGGAGTGCAAAACATTACAGTAAGATTTCATTCGTCAATGTTCATTCATCCATTTTCTTTTCGGCTTAGTCCCTTTAATAATCAGGGGTCGCCACAGCGTAATGAACCGCCAACTTATCCAGCATATGTTTTATGTAGCGGATGCCCTTCCAGCCACAACCCAACACTGGGAAACACCCATACACACTTATTCACACACATATACGGCCAATTTAGCCTATTCAATTCACTTAGCTTATTCAATTATTCAATGTCTTTGGACTGTGGGGGAAACTGGAGCACTCTGCACTTGCAGAAATAAAGGTAAGCAAGCTGTCACTGGGGTGGTACCTTTTCAAGAGGTTCAAATTTGTACCTACAAGGTCCATATTAATACCTCAAGGGTACATATTAGTACCTAAAAAGTACAAGTATGTTCCTCATAAAATTTTTAGCTACTAATATATACTTTTGAGGTACCAATATGGACCCTTTAAATACAAATGCGTACCTTTTGAAAAGGTACCACCCCAGTGACAGCTTGCGTATCTTTATCTCTGAGAGTGTGAGGAAACCCACGCCAACACGGGGAGAACATGCAAATGCCAACTGACCCAGCCGGGGCTCGAACCAGCAATCTTCTTGCTCTGAGGTGATCGTGCTACCCACTGCGCCACCATGACACTCCTCTGTCAATGTTAACGTATTTAAAAATAATAGTGATCGGTCGTTCTTGAACAATTTGTTCATTTTGAACGAATCTTCAATATGACTCGGGAACTACGAGCCCTCTCAGGGAGTGATTCGTTCATTAGATTAGATTAGATTAGATTAGATTCAACTTTATTGTCATTGCACATGTACAAGTACAAGGAAACTAAATGCAGTTTAGGTCTAACCAGGAGTGCAACAGCAGCAAGTGCAGGATACTGGTATAAGTTATAAAGTGCAGTTATAGAGAAACTATGGTGATATTTACAAATGGATGTACTAATAACATTATATACAGGTTGTATTAGCTATGAACAGAGATTTACAATAGATGGATATATGTACAGGTTGCTATTAATAATCAGAAGTGTGCAGATATATAAACAATTACAAATGTATATGTACAGTGGGTGTGTACATAATTACAAATGTGCAGTGGGTATGTACAGTTCAAATAAATCAATCAGTGTAATGAATATGTGCAATTTTTAAATAGTGCAATGATTATGAGGAGTATAAGTTATGAGGAGAGTGGGGGGTGTATTAGGGGGGCAAAGAGTCAGTGGGGGGCAGAGTTCAAAAGGGAGACAGCTCTGGGGAAGAAGCTGTTTCTTAGTCTACTGGTTTTTGTCCGGGGGAGCCTGAAGCACCTGCCAGAAGGCAGGAGAGAAAACAGTCTGTGAGCAGGGTGAGAGGAATCTTTAAGAATACTGCGTGCTCGGCGCAGACAGTGTTTCCTCTGGATGTCCTCTATGGCTGGCAGTGTGGTCCTTGTGATGCGTTGGGCAGTTTTCACCACCCGCTGCAGTGCCTTACGCTCCGCAACAGAGCAGCTTCCATACCAGACTGTGACACAGTTGGTCAGGATGCTTTCTATTGCACAGCGGTAGAAGTTCCCCAAGACGGCTGATGACAGCTGGTTCTTCTTAAGCTGCCTTAAGAAAAATAGGCGCTGGTGAGCCTTCTTGACCAGGCTGGAGGTGTTGGTGGTCCAGGAAAGGTCCTTTGAGATGTGGGTCCCCAGGAACTTGAAGTATGAGACAGGCTCGACGGCCATCCCATTTATATGGATGGGATCATGTGAGCCTGTTCGTCCCTTCCTGAAGTCCACAATGAGCTCCTTGGTCTTGTCGGTGTTAAGGAGCGGATAAGTGGCCAGATGCTGTATCTCCTCCCGGTAGGCAGTCTCATCATTGTTGCTGATTAGACCAATCACTGTGGTGTCATCTGCAAATTTGATGATGGTTTTGGATCTGTTCACAGGCCTACAGTCGATGGTAAAAAGGGAGTAGAGGTAGTAGAGTAGAGGAAGGGGCTCAGCACACGCGCGTGTGCACATTTGTGCAGGTATTGTTCATTTTTCAAGTCTTTTGAGTCGTTCATCACGGAAAGGCAGAAGCCAATTATATGAGTTTAGAGCCAGAAAGAGATTTGATCCGTTCATGTCTCTCGAGTCCTCTATCGAGTTTGAGTCATTCGTTCATCATGGAAACGCAAGCCAACTAAATGCGTTTAGAGCCAGAAAGAGATTTGATCCGTTCATGTCTCGAGTCCTCTATCGAGTAAGTCATTCGTTCATCACGGAAAGTCAAGCCAATCATATGCGTTTAGAGCCGGTAACAGATTTGATCCGTTCATGTCTCGAGTCCTCTATCGGGTTTGAGTCATTCGTCTTTCTTACTTGAAATGCTACAGCAGAATTGGGTGTAGAAATTAGTAAATGGTTTCAAATCCTCTTTAGAGACGGGTGCATCATAGTTATATATTATATTATATATTATTATGATAATAATATTATTATTATTATTACTATTAATATTATATTATTATTATTATTATTATTATTATGTGCATTTCTGATCCTAAACTGTAGCTCCACTGTACACTGCAACGAGAACCTCAGTCAGTAATACTTATGTAAAACTAAATGTTTGTTACATCATGGATCTTATTTTAGACTTCATAAAATCATCAAACAATGTGTACCTAAAAAGCATTTTCTTAGAAATAAAAAAGGTCTGTCCTATTGTCACTAAGTTGTTGTTACTTTTTTTTTTCTGGTGGATATGTGGTTTTATTTTAAGTTCTATTGGGCATAGTTGCCCAATTTGATATAAAGCTTTTATGGCACAAACGTGTTATTTAATTTAAAGTTTACTTGTTTTTATTTATTAAAAAGCCTAGCTTGATGTGCACTATTTTGTTTTTCTTTTGTTTGTTTTTATTATTATGATTTTAAAGTAATCTGTTTTGTTATAAAGCTTTTCTGGTAAAAAATAATAATAAAACAATAAACAACATTTAAACAGTGTTTATGTTTCTAATGCCTGCAGCATCATATGTTACAAAACGCTTCACAAAGACAATTTGATTTATTAAATAACTCATCTCTTATGCTCATTTTCACGTTATGTGACAAAAGAATGAATGACTCGAATGAACTAAGTGATTCATTCATTCGCGCATGCGCACGTTTTGTAGTGCGGGAGAAGATTAGTTCATTTTTCGAGTCCTCTATCGGGTTTGAGTGATTCGTTCATCACATGAAAGACTAAAGCCTAGCCAATCGTATGCATTTAGAGCCGGAAAGAGATTTGATCTGTTCATCTTCCGAGTCCTCGGTCTGAGTTGTTCAACACGTAATAGAAAGAAGCCAATCGTATGCATTTAGAGCCGGAAAGAGATTTGGTCCGTTAATTTCTTGAGTCCTTGGGATAAGTCATCTCTCTTTACATGCTGTCACGTGATGAACGAATGACTCAAAAAGCAGAAGAATCGAAAGGTGAACTAATCATGGCTCCTTTTGGCTCAGACTGTGTACATTGGTTGAGATTATATGTGACTGTCAGTGTGACGTGATTGAGTCACTGAAATTTGAAGACGTGAAGAGATGAGCTGAGCAAAGAGGCAAAAAATACCTTCATAGACAAAAGAGCAGGTAAACATTCATTCATTTATTTTATTTTCGGCTTAGTCCCTTTATTAATCAGGGTTAGCTACAGCACAATGAACCGCCAACTTATCCAGCACATGTTTCACGCAGTGGATGCCCTTCCAGCTGCAACCCATCTCTGGGAAACATCCATACACACTCATTCACACTCATACACTACAGACAATTTAGCTTACCCAATTCACCTGTACCGCATCTCTTTGGACTGTGGGGGAAACCGGAGCATCCGGAGGAAACCCATGCGAACACAGGGAGAGCATGCAAACTCCACACAGAAACGCCAACTGACCCAGCCGAGGCTCGAACCAGCAGCCTTCTTGCTGTGAGGTGACAGCACTACCTACTGAGCCACTGCGTCGGCCCCAGCAGGTAAACAATTAATTATTATTTCCTCCTTATAGCATTCTATTTATGACTTGTTTGTAGTGTGATCAACGTTTGGGCTAGTTGTAGATGTGTTTGGAAGCAATTCGTAACAGTTTAATAATATATTGGCAAATTGAACGAAATGACTCGAAAAAAGATTCGTTCATCTCGATCTGAGTCGAAGATCTGAGTGAGTAAAATGATCCGAAATTCCCATCACTTAAAAATTAACAACACCTAAAAATGAACAATTTTTTGTTTATTAAAATAGTTTATTTTCAGTAGCTAATGTAGTATTCACAAAGATGAATAAATACTATAATAAATGTGTTGTTTGATCATACATTACCTAATATTAGCTATTGGAATCTTAACTTAAATTGTTACAGTAAGGAGAAAACCATATTATAGGAGAAAATGTAACCACCAAAACCCTAATTTTAGTATTCCTTTCAGAAATGAAACTCAATTGACCATCCAACAGATTGATGACCCAAATAGATAAACATATATCCAACATTTTATCCAGTCTGTTGACAATCAAACCTCCATATGGTTCAAATGCAGAAACAGTAATGGCAATTAATTTCTGAAACTTTTCAGTAATCCTGATTGCACTTTATTTTGCACTTATTGCACTTGGTCCCCAATAGACATTCTGTTGACTGTAAGTAATATCTACTAACAATTTAGCTTAATGAACTTACAAAAGACATTCCACTGATGATACATCTGTTTTTTAAGTGCATGTTAATTTAATCTTCTAACTTTAACAGCCTACTAATACTCCACTTACATTTTAACGAGAGTTGGTTATTTGTGAAAGGCAAATGGTACAGCTTTGGTCATTTCAATTTCAAAAATGTGTCTGTAAATTTGAAATATGCAAGTGGATCAGTCCCCACAGTACATTGAATAATTCAGATTTTAAATTACAGTCTAAAAGAAAAACATGTCTTGACTACTCAAACAAATCAAACTATGATTACTCAATTCTTCATCATACACTGGGCAGTACCTTTTTATGGGACAGAATTGTACCTTAAAACAAAGAAACAAATTTGTACCATCGGAGTTTGTACCTTTAAGGACATGATTTGTACCATGGGAAACCAAAATGTACCTTTGTTTGTTAAAACCTGCAGATACAATATTGTACCTTCATCAAAGGTGCAAATCTGATCCATGAAGGTACTACTACAGTGACAAGACACTTTGTACCTTAACAGTGTCAAATGTGTTCATTTAAGAATTGTTTAAAGGCATTTGCTATATCCAAAATATATCCAAATTTAATTTCACTACATATAAAACATCAAATACATTTTTAAACAATGTTTTTTAAGTTTATTTTTGTGTAAATGCACCTATTCCATTTACAATAAAGAATACAAAATTCATTAACATAAATCAAAAGATCTATTTTTTGCTAAACATTTCACAACAATTTTGACAAAAATGTTACAGAAACACATTCTCCCATGTACAATATAAAACTTTTTTTCCTCCAATTTTCACACAATACTTTTGTAATCACTTAAAAGTTCATTTAATTTTCTTAATATTAAAATAGAAATAGAATTATGCAATAGTACCGATATATGCACAATGTTTGATTAGCTTTACATTACTAAAATGTCTGCATGAACACTTCACATATGCAGGACTTTTGCCAACTCACGTGCGTAGTGGAAAGCAAAACGCCAAAAGGTGCGGATATCAATAATTCAAATGTATCAGAAAATGCTTACCAAATCGTCACCTTGGAATTATAAGGTTCTATCTGTGCTCTGGATGATTTTGAGATATTGAGCTTCAAAGTTTTTGCATTCCATATAGCAAACAGTATATGTCTAACATTAGTTTTTTTTTTGTTTTTTAAAGTCTTAAAATGTAAACAACTTATAAAAAAAACATCCCATAATGTAAATAAGCTGTCAATTAATAAGAATGTCAATAACTCAATTTTGACAAAAATGTCAGATAGAACCTTATAATTCTAAGGTGACGAAAAAGTTTATTAAAAATGCCTTAAATGTTTAGTTTACAATACCTATAGTTTTATTTTACCAGTTGTTTTGTATTATAGAACTTGATTAATGTTTATAAGTTTCTTTAAACATATGCTTTTAAATGAGGATTCATGTTTTAATTTGGAAATGATTCATAAAATCCCTTTGCCTTTTCAGTAATATTTATTTTCATAGATATTGTAATAAACAAGTTGTCCAACACGCATGTACCTTTTAAAAAAATAACTGTACTGTACCTTCATTTCAATTGTAAAAGATACAGAACAGTATCATAAGAGGTCTTTTCTGTACCATATAAGGTACAACTTTTTCAAAGGTACAAAACTGTTCCTTAAAGAACATTATTTGTACCACCGTGAACCTTTTTTTTCTGAGAGTGTATGTATGTATGTATGTATGTGTATGTGGCCAAAATTTTCACTGTTTAAAGTATTTTTATCCACATTTGCATGTGCAGAAAACAGTTTTTACCATATATCAAAGGAAACATAACATATAATCAACTAGAACTGTTGAAGTCATCACATCTTTCGAGAAGCAGCTGAAGAAAAGCACTTAGGAACCCCAAACTCTTAAACCACACACACTTGTTTGTACAGTTTGTACAATCTATCATTGTGTGGAAATTTACTGACATGATGAAATCTTTAGCCCCTTTCCTAGCCCTTTTAAGAGGCTGTAAACAACAAAGTTTGATAATAACTTGAATTCTAGTTGATCCTTTGGTATCAGAAGTGGCTTATATGAAAGGCAAACACCTCTAGATTACGCTTATGTTATAAAAATAAAATATGATCATGTCCTGATTTTTCTAAGAGTTTCCAACCATAAGTAAACAAGACACGTCCTTATAAACCACCTTAACAAAGTAACGCCTAGGTCAAACCCATGGCGTAAGACAATTTTATCATAAACCACATTAGCATGAACACACACATGAACAATTAACATGAACAACTCTGTATATGTTCTCTTCTGTTGCTGTTTTTAATCTAATTGTCTAATAAACAAGTGATTGTGTTTTACAAATGCTGTTGGCCATTTGAATTGCTTTGTTTCAGTTGTAAGTCACTTTGAATACAGCATATGTTAAATGCATAAATATAAATTTTACTGTAAATTACTTTATTTTCTCTTCTTCTACAATTACATTTAAAGTTCCAGCAAGGAAAAATGATACCAAAGCTTGTGCTTCCTGCTCTGTTGTGCGATTTTAATCTGCATTCAAAGATCTTATTCCAATATCATTAAGTACATCAGCTCACCTGCTGACTCACAATGTCATTTTGTTTGATGGACACAGAGTACCTGCCCTTGAAGAGTCATGTGATTATAATCGCCGTCTTAAGGTCAATAATAAAAGCAAAGACATGAAAATGCAGGGTCATCTGAGAAAAAAAAAATCAGCAGTTTAAATGAAAAATATTCGCACCTTCAAGGATATGAAGTAAAAAATTGCATTTCTGACCGCATAGCATCAAGGAGCACTTAACTCGCCTGAATAATTCATTTTAACACATACAGAGCCACATTTGTGACTTCTTGTGTCATGTTGCATGGGGGGTTGCAGAAGGAAATGGACTGTATCAGCAGAAACCTTCTCTAACCCAGATCACAGGCCCCATGATGGTTAAATCGCAGGAGCCTTTAACCTTCATTTCACATTGAAGTGAATTTCCTAAACCTATGACGACCGACTTCTATAGCATGTGATGTTTTTTCTAGCCTTAGGGATGCGCTTCAAGGATTCCTTTCAATATATCTCCAGTGTTTTGTTGGATAGGAATGATCTAAAAAGCCTTTTGAAAATCAACACAAGCTTGTGTCCTTTAGAAAGCCAGAAAGAAATCCCAGTTTGAGGAGAATTTTTCAGTACGTTCAGAAAATATATGCCTCGATATCGCTCAGGTCTTTGCAAAAACATACAAACACCTGTGTCAATGTTTACCCTATAGCTGAATTTAAAGTTAAAGGAGTTGTTCTCAATGATCTGAGCAGTCAGCTCTAAGCTAGTGCCTTTTACAGCATATGTGTAGATTACCATTCACTGACCCTGGATCTGTGATCAAAGCTTCTTATTCTATCTGTGATCTCTGCTGACGGAGGCTCAGCCTGTGTCCAGACTTCTAGAATCTCCCTCCTTTCCTCCCGATGTGCGATAGGGATCTTAAACACTTCACCAGTGTTCTGCTTTTATCTGGAGCGAGCGCTAATGTGCCTCATTACTTGCCTAGCCATTTTCTCATGCACTGTGGAAGAGCGATGGAGGGAAGAAGCAGAAGGAAGGCGAACAGGGTTAGAAACGAGAGAGGGGAGAGAACCGCTGTGAGATTTAGAGTAAGAGAATGCTCCTTTGGGGTTTGTTTGAGAAGCTGTGGATGGGCGAACTCAGCAAGGTGTGAAATATGCACATTTAGCTCTTTCTGCTGTTGTGTTTTAAGACACATTTTTAAAGATGATGTGGGCTGTGAAAAAAAGTGCCATGCAACCGTGGGCATAGCTTGCCCACTAGACCCTACAAGACCCATCAGACATGTACAGTATGTTTATTCCCTGAAGCAAAATGTTGTGATGTTTTATTATTTGGTACATACGCAGTAATACAATGTTCTTTTTTGAAGTCTGCGTGAACTGGAAGGTGCTGAGTGTTTCAGTGTGTTGATGTACTTCCAACTGAAATGGAATATTGAGTAGGGGGTGAAGCTTTCTTTATGAGCATCATTCCTCTGTAGCACACAAAGAAAAAGGTGGTTAATAATGGGTAAATAAGTGCTTCTTTTGTTTGTTTATTTGTTTGTTAGTTTGTTTTAATAAAGAAAGTGATTTGAAACTATCTCTGACATATTTTGTTTATATTTTAGCCTATTTTGTTAAATTATTTAGCCAAAGGACCTTTTTCTGTGTCTTTATTTGAACACTTCCAAAATGAACAACCTGCTTTGTGTGTGTTATGATCACCAGCGATCTAACGGCTGCAGATCACTGATAAACACACAGTTCACTAAAGAACTACAATTTGGCTGCTATATAGACTACAAAATCTTGTCATGCAACGCTCACCCACACCGGTTCCTCATTCCATTGATGACACACACACACATGCACACACTCACACAGACACAGCTGAAGCTCATCATTCATTCATTACGCGGACTATAAAGAGAGCACTCCCACACACATAAGTGCTGAGTCTTGTTATACTGAATTTTGAACAGTATTGTAAACATTATGACACGTTTTCCTTTCCTTGCCGTTTTTTACCCTCGCTTTGTTTTGTTTGTTTTACTGTTTATTCCAACGCTATCTCAAGGCCAATTCTAATTCGTACAAATTAGTACGATTTGCCCATCACCCAATGACGGTTGGGGTTAGGGGTGGGGTTAGGTGCCACGCCTCCTTTTTAAAATCGTACATTTTCGTACGACTGAACTCGTACGAATTCGTACGAATTAGCCACTAAACTGACAAAACGTAAAATACTCACGTTTCCTCGTGAGATCAGGCTCGTTTATTCTTGTCTGCTGCCAGACTTCTGACCACTAACCTGTTGTTTTTTACGACTCTGGATTATCTGCATATAACCGTTTGCCTCTGTGTTGACTGTTGCTTGCCTGACCATCTCTATGTAATAATCCTGCATTTGGGTCCGCACTTCCCTTGTCAGCGTTCACTTCACTATGCTGATAAATGTGATAAATGAAAGTGTTCATCTGTTTATTTAAGATGAAATATCCCTAAATATATGTCACTTTCAGTGGTCAAATGGCATAAAAATTACTGTTTTCATTTTTAATGAAAAGACCGAACTGTCATAAGGTTTGACCACAATCAAATTTAATATTTCACATTTTAGTGTAGGACCAATACACTCACCATCAACAATGGCTTAGGTTAAGTTAGGTTAGGTTACTTTTGGTTTGGTTTGCAGTCAAGAGTCCTCATTTCATAACAGTGCCACACACAAAAAAGCTCACATAGTAACAACAACAAATGCAACTGTCACGGAACAGAATGAAGAACAAAAATTGTAATTCAATAGAATTTATTCTTTCAAAAAGGCAAAAATAAGGCAGTCTCTCGTTAGCAAAGCACACAGAGCTGGGTCTTCAAAAAGGAACTCAAAAGGCCACCATAAAGGCCGAGAGAGAGAGGGAGAGAAAGGAGGTTCGCTGGATCCGTCTGCCCACCACTGCGATGCGGAGAACGTCTGACTCCCAGGCGCTGATGGTCAGAGCACAGTCACAAATGAGAGCACATACGGAGGGTAACAACGGACGAGATAGGACTAGACAAGACTGGAACAGAAATATGTGGATTAGTACAGAGGTAGATGTACTGAGGACTATGCACAGAACAATAATAAACTCACAACAGAGGGAGTGAAAGGGGAAAAGATATAGGAAAGCCAATAAGGGTAAAGCGAGAACAGGTGACAAGTGATCAGCGCTCGCGCTGATTGAAAGAGCTAACAGCTGAGAGCAGGACACAGAGAGGAAAGACTTAATGATCAAACCAGGTTCATGACAGTACCCCTCCCCCGAGGAGCGCCTCCTGGCGCTCCCAGGGAAGACTGGCACGAGCGAGAGAAGTCATCGATGAGCGAGCGGTCCAGGATGTCCCGGGCTGGGACCCAGCTTCTCTCCTCAGGGCCATAGCCCTCCCAATCGATCAGGTACTGAAAACCGCGTCCGCGGCGACGGGAGGCAAGAATTCTCTTAACCTTAAAGGCAGGAATGTCGTCAATAAGAATGGGAGCGGGGGTGGCGGATGCGTGGTTAGGAGCGCGGATGACAGGTTTAATGCACGAGACGTGGAATACAGGATGGATGCGCCGAAGCGAATGGGGTAAACGGAGTTGTACCGCAACGGGATTAATGACCTTAATAATAGTAAAAGGACCAGTGAATTTGGGAGCTAGTTTGCGAGATTGAGACTGGAGAGGTAAGTGGCGGGTGGATAACCAGACCTTCTGACCGCAAATGTATCTAGGAGCCTTAGTACGACGACGGTCAGCGCTGCGGCGAGTGATCTCGCGAAATTTAAGTAACGTGGAGCGTACTGCTCTCCAAGTGTTGCGACAGCGCTTAATATAGGCCTGGACAGATGGAACAGCCGCTTCCTGCTCCTGGGATGAAAACAGCGGGGGTTGGTAACCTAGACAACAGTGGAAAGGGGAAAACCCTGTCGATGACGTAGGACTGGAGTTATACGCGTATTCAGCCCACCCCAATTGTTCACTCCAAGAGGAGGGATTACGTGCTGCTAGGGTGCGGAGAAGACGGCCGAGAATTTGATTAACGCGCTCAGCTTGCCCATTAGTTCGTGGATGAAAGCCTGACGACAGACTGGCAGTAGCCCCTATCTGTCGGCAGAATTCCCTCCAAAAACAAGAGGTGAATTGAGGGCCTCTGTCAGAAACGACGTCTGTAGGAAGTCCGTGGATCTTAAAGACATGATTAAAAACTAGTAGGGCGGTCTCCTTAGCGGAGGGGAGTTTGGAGATAGGAATGAAGTGGGCAGACTTAGAAAAACGGTCAATAACGGTAAGGATAACGGTGTTACCCGCCGAGGGTGGTAAGCCCGTGACGAAATCTAAGGCGATGTGTGACCATGGGCGGGAGGGAATGGGTAACGGTCTAAGCAGCCCCGCGGGAGGACAGTTACTAGACTTAGATTGAGCACAAACTGGGCACGACAAGACGTGAGCGCGAGTCTCTCGTGCCATAGACGGCCACCAAAAACGTTGACGAATTGCGGTTAGGGTGCCTCTTACCCCCGGGTGAGCTACCAATTTGGAGGCGTGTGCCCAGTGGAGTACTGCTGGACGTGCTGATCTTGGGACGAATAACTTATTGTCTGGGCACCCATGGGGGACAGTTACCCGAGTAAGAGCTTGCTTAACTGTGCGTTCGATTCCCCAGACTAAGGCTCCGATTACGCAGCCCTTCGGTAGAATAGATTCCGCGATCGAGGGATCTTCGAAAGGGTTAAACTGACGCGATAAAGCGTCCGGCTTGACGTTCTTAGAGCCTGGACGAAAAGAGATAGTGAAGTCAAATCGTCCAAAGAATAACGCCCACCGCGCTTGTCGGGCATTAAGTCTTTTCGCCGTACGGATGTAGGTTAAGTTGCGATGATCTGTCCAGACCTCAAATGGCACTGTAGCCCCCTCTAGCCAGTGACGCCATTCGCCCAATGCCAGTCGAATGGCTAACAGTTCTCGATTACCCACGTCATAGTTACGTTCGGCGGGCGAGAGTTTATGAGAAAAAAAAGCGCAAGGATGAATCTTGTCATCACTGCTAGAACGCTGTGAGAGAACCGCTCCTACGCCAGAGCTAGAGGCGTCCACCTCCACGATGAACTGACGGGAGGGGTCCGGAGTGACGAGGATGGGTGCGGACGAAAATAATTGTTTTAGTCTTTCAAAAGCGGTTTGAGCTGTGGATGACCACACAAAACAGGACTTTGTGGAGGTTAGTGCAGTTAGCGGCGCGACAATTTGACTAAAATTCTTAATAAACCGTCGATAGAAATTTGCAAACCCCAGAAATCTCTGAAGTGCAGTGCGTGTCTCAGGGACGGGCCATTCCGCGACGGCTTGCACCTTGGCTGCATCCATGCTAATTCCATCAGCTGAAACGATATAACCAAGAAAAGGGACAGAGTCAGCATGGAAAATACACTTCTCTGCTTTCACAAAAAGCTTATTCTCTAATAAGCGTTGTAGTACGCGGCGAACGTGATGGACGTGGGTCTCGAGCGAGGGCGAAAAAATCAGTATGTCATCTAAATAGACGAAGACAGAGATATTGAGCATGTCTCTAAGGACGTCGTTGACTAGTGCTTGGAAAACAGATGGAGCGTTTGCCAGCCCGAAGGGAAGAACCCGATATTCGAAGTGGCCGAGCGGGGTATTAAAGGCCGTTTTCCACTCGTTTCCGGCCTTAATGCGCACTAAATGATACGCATTACGGAGGTCTAGTTTCGTAAAGACTTTAGCCCCCTGTAGGATCTCAAAAGCTGATGACATGAGGGGCAGGGGATAGCGATTCTTAACGGTTATACTGTTAAGCCCTCGATAGTCAATACACGGGCGTAGTGAACCATCTTTCTTTTTAACAAAAAAAAACCCAGCACCGGCAGGTGATGTGGAGTGGGTTATCGTACCTGCAGCGAGCGACTCGGAGAGATACTGCTCTAGTGCTTCGCGCTCTGGTTTAGAAAGGGAATACAATCTCCCACGAGGGGGAATACTACCTGGAACAAGATCGATGCTACAGTCGTAAGGCCGATGGGGAGGGAGAGAAGCAGCCCGGGACCGACTGAACACCGCTCGCAGATCATGATATTCCTCTGGAACGCTCGACAAATCACCTGGTTCATCCTGAAACACAGAAACAGATGACACAGCAGGAACAGCAGAGACAAGACATTTAACATGACAGGTAAGGCTCCAAGACAAAACGGTCCCATCGGACCAGACGATGTGAGGATTATGTTTGGTAAGCCAGGGATGGCCGAGTATTAATGGAGAAAGTACTGAATTAAATAAATAGAATCTTATTGTCTCTTGATGATTCCCAGAGACGGTGAGACTCACAGGCATGGTGATACGTCGAACCTGGTGCAAGAGGTGTCCATTGAGAGCATACACCGGAGGGGGATTGTTCATCTCGGTGAAGGGAATACCATGACGTAAAGCCCATGCTTCGTCCATAAAGTTTCCTTCAGATCCTGAATCAATGAACGCCTCGCAGGAAATGGAGGTACCACCGTGGCGCAGGACTGCAGGAAGGGTGGTTCGCCGCGAAGGAGTGGGGGATAAGGAAACAGCGCTCGCCAGAACTCCCCGGTCTACTGACGAGCTCGCCCTTTTACCGGGCATTTGGAGAAGAAGTGATCAGCGTATATAGTACATGCAAAGTCGGTTAATCAAGCGGCGTTGGCGCTCGGCAGCAGTGATGTGAAGTCCACCCAACTCCATGGGTTCCGGAGGGGAACAGGGAGCAGCAGATGGTGGGGGGCGAGACACAGTCTTGTCCTCAGGAGGATCCCTGGAGCGGCGACGCCAATCCAGACGCTTATCTAAACGAATGGCTCTTTCAATAAGGGAATCCAGGCTGGAGGGGAGTTCGTGTGAAAAGAGCTCCTCCTTTAATTCGGCGGAAAGGCCATCCAAAAAACGGGCAATAAGAGCTGGTTCGTTCCACTCGCTGGTCGCCGCCAGCGTACGGAACTGAATAGCAAAATCAGCAGCTGACCTTCCACCCTGACGAAGTGCTGCGAGCAGACGTGAGGCCTCTCTTCCCAGAGCAGATCTGTCGAAAACCTTCAGCATCTCCTCCTTGAAGGAGGCGTAATGAGAACAGCACTCCGACTCAGCCTCCCAAACGGCGGCTCCCCACTCTCTAGCCCGTCCGGTGAGGAGAGAGAGGACAAAGGCGACTCGGGAGCGATCGGTGGCATAGGTAGATGGTTGGAGTGAAAAGACAACCTCGCACTGTGTCAGGAAGGACCGACACTCAGTGGGTTGCCCCGCATAGCGTGGGGGATTGTTAATGCGGGGTTCAGACATGTGAAGATGATCAGCATTAGACAGGGCCCATGGGCGAAATCTATGCAGCTGGTTGGAAAGTTCCGTTACCTGCGCTGACAGACTATCTACGGCGTGTCTGGTGGCGGAGAGCTCATCTTCATGACGGCCGAGCATTGCACCCTGGTGCTCGACTGCAGAGCGTATGGAGCTTCCCTCAGCCAGATCCATCAGTGGTGAGTTTATTCTGTCACGGAACAGAATGAAGAACAAAAATTGTAATTCAATAGAATTTATTCTTTCAAAAAGGCAAAAATAAGGCAGTCTCTCGTTAGCAAAGCACACAGAGCTGGGTCTTCAAAAAGGAACTCAAAAGGCCACCATAAAGGCCGAGAGAGAGAGGGAGAGAAAGGAGGTTCGCTGGATCCGTCTGCCCACCACTGCGATGCGGAGAACGTCTGACTCCCAGGCGCTGATGGTCAGAGCACAGTCACAAATGAGAGCACATACGGAGGGTAACAACGGACGAGATAGGACTAGACAAGACTGGAACAGAAATATGTGGATTAGTACAGAGGTAGATGTACTGAGGACTATGCACAGAACAATAATAAACTCACAACAGAGGGAGTGAAAGGGGAAAAGATATAGGAAAGCCAATAAGGGTAAAGCGAGAACAGGTGACAAGTGATCAGCGCTCGCGCTGATTGAAAGAGCTAACAGCTGAGAGCAGGACACAGAGAGGAAAGACTTAATGATCAAACCAGGTTCATGACAGCAACAAATGAACATTAAAACATAAACATAAAAACACTTATAAAGAATAAATAAATAATCACTTCAAGTGTCCACCCCCCCCCCCCCCCCCCCCTGAAATAAATGTTTAAAACAATCTATAAAATGTAAAATATACACGTCACCGAATAACCTCTGCTTTAGTCTATGCCTTATTTAAATGTCTAATGGCTGCTGGTATGAAACTATTTTTGTATCGTTTAGTTCTACAGCTTGACACTAGAAACCTGCGACCAGAAGGAAGGAGTTGAAACTCAGGGCAGTGAGCAGTGTCACTTAAAATTGAATTTGTAATTCTCTTTAGCTGCCTGGTGTACACAGCCTCTAGATTGGCTAGTGACACCCCAGTCAGCTTACGGGACCACTTAACTATTTGATTTAGTGCGTTTTTATTCTTGACAGAGAGATTCCCAAACCATGACGCCAAAGTAAAAGATAAAACAGATTCAAAAAAAGCATGGTAAAATAAAATCATCATGTGTTTATCAATATGGAAATGATTTAACTTTCTCAAACAGAATAGTCGCTTGTGCCCCTTTTTACACACTGCTTCACAATTCTCATCAAAGATATTGTACAAAGATATGATTGCACTTAATATCTGCCTGTTATTAAGATACTGGCTGTTCATTTGTATTTATGAAGCACACAATCTGCATCTTATTTTGCATCTCTAATACAACCTGATAAAACAAACTACTACCTTAATAGTTTATTGAGGCAAAAGTCATAGTTTGTTAATAGTGAGAATTGTACCATAAAAATAAAGTCTAATCCATAGTTCTTATTGTACACTAACATGATGTGTTTAAGGGCATCCACTGCGTAAAACATGTGCTGGATAAGTTGGCGGTTCATTCCACTGTGGCGACCCCAGATTAATAAAGGGACTAAGCTGAAAAGAAAATGAATGAATGAATAACTTACTAACATACAAAAACATACAAAAAAATTAGATTCCAGACACTCCAACGTATAAGACACTTAACCATTTATGGAGTCAAACCTCAAGGTTTCTTCATATTTTAGTATAAAATGAACAAAACTGCTAAGAAATGATCTGCCACAGTCGGCCCTAAGGAGTTGCAGACATCGCCTTCAGTGACTATATGCAAGAGCTAGAGTTTTATCAACTGCTCCACCGCGATTCATGCCATCAAGAGAGGCAGGAGAAAAGGGGAGGGGTTGAAGTTTCGACAGGTGTGAGAGCTTGTTTCACACTAGAGCGCACAGCAAATAAACATACTGGAATTGGTGTGTGTGTTCACGCAAGGCTGGTTCACAGCTGGTTATGAGAGAGAAATGCAGTGCGGTTTTCCTCTTTGACAGTATGAAATAAGAGATGGGAGTGTGGAATACAATATTTATCAGGAGAGACAGCTCCAGCATTTTTTCATAAACACACACATTTATATTTGCGTAGTAGGCGCAAGCAGCAGGTAGCTTTGCAAATCCAGATTCTTAAAAAATATTAACTTGTCAATTTAAAACATTCACAAATCACTCAGACCGTAGGATTTAAAAGTGCTGTAAGTGATTGAAAGTCAAAGCAAGTGAGACATTATTCACACACTCAGAGCTGTTACAACTTATTTTGGCAGGAAATATTAAATTGTCTGATATATTTTTTTTTAATATTTATTAGACTTAACACAATCATCTTTATCCCCCTGTGATATTTCTTGTATCTCTGCGCTTCTGTTAAAAAACTTGGCTTTGTTTTTTTCACCGTGTGACTTTAGTTTGGCATGCAAATGTTTTAACATATTAGCAAGCAATCAAATAAAAAAAAAGAAAATAAAAAAACAATGAACATTTTATTTTATGGGAGGATGCAACTCTACAATATCACAATTAAAGGATAGTTCACTCAAAATATGTTTTAAACCTGTTTGACTTTCTTTCTGACTTCCTTCTGCTGAAAAGAAGACATTATTAAGAAACCTGGAAACCTGTAACTATTGACTTCCACACTCTCAAAAATAAAGGTACGAGAGCTGTCACTGGGGTGGTACCTTTTTAAAAGCTACACATTTGTACCTAAAGGGTCTCTATTAATACCTCAAGGGTACATATTAGTACCTAAAAAGTACAAAAGTGTATCTCTTAAAATGTTTAGGTACAAATATGCTTTTGAGGTACCAAAATGGACCCTTTCAATACAAATGTGTATCTTCTAAAAACGTACCACCCCAGTGACAGCTCGAGTACCTTTATTTCCAAGTGTGCATACACTGAAAAAAATGATTTCTGCAAAATTGTTGCAAACTATTTTTATGGGTTGAATTCAAACAAACTAATTAGATGTAGTAATGTTCAGCTTAATTTGTTTGTTTAAATTCAGTCTTAATAAATTGTTTACAACCACTTATGGTAAAAAAATAAATAAATAAAATTAGTAAATCCAAGGAATCATCTTTGAATATATATATATATATATATATATATATATATATATATATATATATATATATATATATATATATATATATATATATATATATATATATATATTTCAGTTTATTTGTTTTTCCTATTATGGAAGCCAATGGTTACTGGTTTTCTGCTTTCTTTAAAATATCTTTTTTGATGTTTAAAAGAATAAAAGCATGTATAAAAGTTTGGACGAGGTGAGTAAATGATGAGTACATTTTCATGTTTTCATCTCATTAAGTAGATGAAAATAGTCAGGCATTTGGGAAGAAATAAATATTATTATTCTGGATTATTTGTTTATTTCTAAAGAAAATCAGTATAGGAATTAAAATAAATGAAAAAATTAAAGTCCTGTCATGGACTTGTAAACCAATCCTACATTGCTTCAGATACTGATTTGCTGAGACACAACTTTAAATAAGAGAACACTGATGGTTCGTTTAATGTTCATTTCAATTCCAAATGCTGTCAAAAATGTTCTACATTTAAGCAGTTATGCCAGCTGAGAGGATACATTTATGTCATTCTCAGCCCAAGAGTCTTTGATTTAGACAAATCACAGATCTGTGTTTTTAAAATTGTGCCCCAACAAGGAATGATGGTGTAGAACCACTGCTCCCCCACATGGTGACCACATGTCATTTCTTCATTAAATCCATGTTTACAGCCTTGAGGAGTCTCGCTAGACGAAGCTTGGTTCTCTCTCTCTCTCTCTATCTCTCTCTCTCTCTCTCTCTCTCTCTCTCTCTCACTCTCTCTCTCTCACACGCACACACACACACACACACAATGTTAAAAGAGCTGCGTATAACCAGCCTTTTGGTGTGCACTACGGAGGCCTTCTAGACAGGATGCTTTTGAAAAGCCAAATGTCAAACTGAGAAGTTGTGGACAGGTAGGAGGGTGACTGAGGAAAAGATCAGTGAAGTGTACACAGGAGCATTTACAGACTATAAAGACGACTGAAAATTACATAAAATGGCACACCTGCAGGGACACGGCAGCATGAATATCAATGACTGACACTTCATTGACTTTGCTCATGTGTGAAGCTATTTTTGCAGCTTGCTCTATGAGATTTTCACTGTAGGTGACAATTAGCCTTTCATGCTTATTATTGCCATTGGATGAACACCTTAGCTGTTTCTGAAACTGCTCACTCATAGCTGGACAGAGGGGAAAAGGAGTGAGCGGATCTGGATTTTGACTTAAATAAAGGCAGAGAGCACTTTGTCCTATTGCAGGAATTTGAGAAATGGTTCTTTAGCGAGTGTACATTGAGTGTGTATTTGAAATGATTGTGAATTGTGGGAATAAAAGGGCACACAAATTAAGGGTTAAAGGAACACCACCTTTTAAAAAATAAATACAAATTTTACAAGTCTCCTATAGTTAAACAGTTGACTTGAACCATGTTTAATCCATTCAGCCGATCTCTTGTTCATAATAGTCCTTATAAACGATTAATTTATCAAATAAATAATCTTATGTTACGGATCAAACATTATAATGAAAGAAAAATGATGCATAATGTATAAAGATCCTAATGAAACGAAGTTGAGGTGTTCATTTTACATATAAAATATAAACATAAAAATAGTAATGAATTAATGAAAATGTGTATATATTTTTTTTTCTTCTGAAATTAGCATTTTTCTCAGCCTCCTATGAATCTATTCTTTGCCACAAAAGTAAAATATTTCAACCTACACACAGGAGCCTGAGGAAAAAATTGCTCATTTTAGAAGAAAATTTCAGGATAGATGAGAAAAAATGTTCTTTCTTTCTTTTAATCACCACATTGTCAAATCTGGTAATGCGGCTTTACATACAGCCAGACACTTGCATGTTATTAACATTTTACCAAAAACACACTCAAATGGAGATACAATGTTTTTGACCAGAGGAAATCTGAGTTGTGTTTTGTTTGTTACTGACTGCTCATTAGTAAGTGCAACTAATTCTGTTTTCCTCAGTTTACTTACAGTTTACAGCTTATAAAGTTTTGTCTTTTAATGCATTAGCCAAATGCCATTTTCTAAACAAGAAAACAATGACTTAAAAGAGTATCAGCTATGGCATGTCCAAATTAGTATATGACCCTTTCTTAAATGCTCTCAAATGTATAAAACATGCAAATGATTAATCACCCCTATGTCATCTAAGATGTTCATTTCTTTCTTGTATCACTTTATTTTGATGGTTCTCTTTGCACATTTTGTTGAATACACTTTAGAGTGCAACTATATGCTGACCAAATCTCATTAAAATATTAGTAGACTGCACAATAGTGCTCAACCTATTAAAGTCTGTGTGTACTGTTTACAGTTTACCTATAAGCCAACTCTAATCTAAGTGTCTACTAATTCTCTCAGGAGAATTAAGATCACAATAAAGTGATACCTGCTTTCATTCGTACATTGTAAAACTTTTCATTGTAAATTTACAGTAAAATACTGACAGCTCGGTTGCCTGTTTTTTTTACAAAACCACCTACTGTAAATATTATTTACAGTATTGTACTGTAATTACCAAATACACTATCCTATATACAGTATCAAAATAAAGTGATACCTACTTTCATTGATTAAACTTGAAAACAAAGTATGTTTTTTTTTTAGAAAAAAGCATGACTTTGAAACAATTGAATATTTTTCCATTAAGTAAATTCCCTTTGCCTTGTCTTGGATTGTGTAAAAGCATTTTGTGTAAATCCTATAATGTTTTTTTCAAAAACCTTAATTTTTAGAAAAAGAAATTGGCATTTTAAACAAGGAGGTGAGTAAATTACCGAAATCTTTTGGAAGTAATCATCTGCGAATCATCAACCCTGTCTGAGGTTTCCACCTGAGCGCAACATTATGAAGGTGATAACCTACTTGTACGTTTGTCATGACTATAATGTCAGGTCCGGTGAAGATCAAGTACAAATAAAATCACCAAAACACACTGATGAAAACGTCATTAGCATAGTCCTTAGATGTGACCTTCAACATGATATGGGGTATAAAGCCTCTTGGCGTATGCGTGTATACCGGCCTTTTTATAGCAAGATTCAATAAAAGCCGCCCTCAGTTGGATTTATCTTACGAGCCCTATGATAACAATCAGGCTGGTGTACAAAAGCATTGAGGGTACTGGTCTTTGAGCTGAAGATGCACAGAATCAGTTTGATAAATGTCCTGAGCCCTGCTAAAAAGAGAGTGGCAGAGAATGGCTGTCAAATCTATCATTGTGTGGTTGGAGTTCAAATGGGAGCGTGATATTGTTTGTGTGAAGTCTGATGCGGCACATATACATTCTGAGCAGCTTTATAGATTTTTTTTTTCTTCTTCAATGTGGAAAGAAGGGATATGTTATCTGGCAAAGCCACGAGAGCTGATTACAGCCCTTGTTACCAAGGCAACTTGTCCAAAAAACAACAACAACAACAACAACAACACACACATATCATGTTTAGTTCATTGTGAATAGAGATCCACGTGTTTGTCTTGACACTGCTAAAAAATTAATTTGTAATTTTGTTTTTACTTGTGGTTTGGGGTTTTGTTTATGTGCGTAGTTTGTTTTTTAATTATTTCTGGTTAAGGTTTTTAAAAGGCAGGAAAAACTGCCTTTTAAAAAACTGGAAGGTTTTTAAAAGGCATTACACGCCAGACCTGTAAATATGACGTCTTTCTTCAGTGGTAGACTTTATTTTAAGGTGACATAATTACAGTGTAACTAATTAATCAATGAGTAATATTAATGTATTAGCTGTACTTACTTTATGGTTTGTATTACATTGTGGGTTAAATTTGGGGTTACTTACATTAAATTGTGCATAATTCATTGCAATTATTACAGAAATCACATGTAAAGTGTAAATACAGTATGTCACCTTAAATTAAAATGTTACCAAACTGTTTTACACATTCTGTGTATTTACTATAGTAGTTACAATTATGCCTAATTACATGCTACTAAACCTAACCCGACATTCTTACCCCCAAAATATAGTAAGTGCATCAATTAAGTACATTAATTAATGTACATTTGATTAATGTTACACTGTAGTTAAATTAAAGGTTGCACAACAAGGCCACCTTAAAATGAAGGGTGACCTTAAGTTGCAATTGAGAAATTATCATCATGTACTGCTATTGAATTTATAAAATACTTACACTTACTGGTCACTTTATGAAATATAACTGTTCGAAGTTTGACTAATGGAAACCTAGTTAGTCAATCACATGACAGGAACTCAATGTGTTTTGGCACATAAACAGAATCAAGACAGCCTACTGAAATCAAACCAAGCATCAAAATTAAGAAAAGTAGATTTAAGTTTGAATGTGACGACAGTTGTTGGTGCCAGATGGGCTCAACTCTATGTTTCAGAAATTGTCTGTTTTGTTGTTTTGTTTTGTTTCACACCTTGGGCAGGGGTGTCAAACTTTGTTCCTGGAGGGCCACACCATGCAGAGTTTAGTTCCAACCCTGCTTTTACACACCTAAAGCTGCGGTCACACTAGAGTTTGAGCTTGCAAAATTCTGTAGTATGGTGCTGCGAAAAGCGGCGGGAATAAACAAGATAATTAAACATTAAAAAAGCGAGTGATTGGTCCTTATTTTAAATTTCTGTCCAGAAAGGTCCTGTTTTGATCCTCGATTGGTCTCAAGCAGTCAAGTGATGCGATTTCACATGTCAGAGTTCACAAAGCTTGAACTTTCCAACGCAGTGAACTGCAAAACTTGTTGCACAAGCTTGCCTTTCTGGCCTGACGCATTCATGTACATATGAATGGGAGTCTATGGGGAGAAAAGTGCAGTGTGACCGCAGCATAACTGTAGGTATCAAACGAGCCTAAAGGAATCAATTAGTTTGATCAGGTGTGTTTAATTAGGGTTGGAACTAAACTGTGCAGAGCTGTGGCCCTCCTGGAACTGAGTTTGACACCTGTGATCTAGGGTTAGCTTATATCCAATGATTTGCAATTATGTGAGTGAAAATTATTGTTGTTGTCAGAGGTAAGAGGAAAATGACCAAACTCCAACATCCAACAGTAACTCAATAATCATTCATTACAACCAGGTTTTTTAAAGCTCATCTGCTTTAAGGTTCAACATTTTGTGCATTTAGAGATGCAGTATTGTTTTTTAAAGCAAATGTTTATAGTATTTTCTAATTCCAAAGGGGAAGACATTTGTTACACAAAACAATGCATGCTTGTTAGTGTTTACCTTTAGCCTATTATGATTTATAAATAGTTTTACAGTTGGCAGGTCAAAATTCACTCCTGAAATATAACAATAACATCTCTGTACCCTAGCTGTGTAAAGCCTTCATAAAATGGTTCATTTTTATATGTTGAGGTCAGGTTAAAAAAAACAGCATTTCTAAATGCACAAAATGTTGAACCTTTTGTTAGCATCAGGATTTTTCATTAACAAAATGAAAATCTTGAATCAATTCTGCCTATCAACAGGTCAGGTTGGTGCTGATTGTTTAATGGTGTTCTCACAGCCACATCTCACAGTGGCTATTTTCAGCAGGATAATGTGCCAAATCACAAAGTTCAATTAATCTCAAATTGGTTTCTTGAACATGACTGTGAGTTTATTTACACAAATTCCCTCCACAGTCACAAGATCTCAATCTAATAAAGCATTAAGAACACCTTTGGGTTGTGCTGCAACAGGAGATTTGATTCTTGCATGCAGCTGAAAAAAATCGTTAAAACTATGTGATGCTTTCATGTCAGTTCACCCCCCCCCCCCCCCCCCCCTAAAAAAATATAATAATTACTCATGCCTTTCCATGAGCCCTTCATTCATCTTCTGAACACAAATTAACATAATGTTATATTACATTTGTGAGTGGCTTCATCCTCCATAAACAGTAATTGGATCATTATCAAGCTAAGGATGGGATAATTCTAAAGCTACAAGAATACTTTTGTGCACACATAAAACAAAAACAACAACTTTATCAAACAGTTTCTTCACCTCAGTGTCAGTATAGGGCGCATGTTCACTAGTTCATGAGTGTGTCACACTGCTGATGTATACCTCGATTGTGCCTTTGATTCGTTTCAAACAGAGGAAGTTGTGCACGGGCATCTGGGAAAAATATCAGTTCACAGTGCTCACACACACCCTATACTGACCGATTCGGGACCATTGCTTTGAATGAAGGATAAGGGAACTCTCTGATTTAATATATCTTAATTTGTGGTCCGATGGTGAACGAAGGTCTCAAGGGTTTGTAACAACACAAGTTGTGAGTGGTTAGTATTCACAGTAAGAAGGTCACTGGTTTGAGTGCCACTTGGACCAGTTGGCATTTCTTTGTGGAGTTTGCATGTTCTCCCCGTGCTCCCATTTGCCCCACAGTCAAAGACATGCACTATAGGTGAAATGAATAAACTAAATTGGCCGTAATGTTTGAGTGTGTGACGGACATATGCCAGACCAGTTGGTGGTTCAATCCCCTGTGGTGAAGGAAAATGAATGAATGAATTAAGGCAAGTTGGTGCTAGTCAGGTGCACCTACTAAAGTGACTGGTGAGTGTATATAGGCTATATCATCTTCAGTAAAAATTACTTTATGTCCAGTTCTAGTTTTATTCCAAAAAATGCAACCAAAAAACGTTGTGAAATGTCAAAACCTGAACAAAAAGAATAATTGTTAACCCAGGGTACAGGTAAAGTACAATGTATATACTGTAAATTGAGAAATATGGAACAAGATAAACCAGGTTTCTGTTTACCTAGATTAAGCAATGACCTTATAGGCTAACAGATTTAAATGTGAAAAGTCAAGCTTTGAAGTTTAAGGGCAAAGTCTCCCTGGCATAAAGGTCACAAGTAAAAAGTTTTCTTTTAAATAGATCATTTCACAAAATCCATCTCAAGAGGCTCCAAATCTGGGGTGTGAATTCTGATAGCCACCTTTATGGATACCTTAGAGGACATTGATTTGAGTGACACAGTTACTCTTCCTGTTCTCTAAGCGAAACATTAGGATGCTTCACTGTGCTCTCGCTCTCTCTCTCTCTCTCTCTCTCTCTCTCCATCCTCTCTTCTCCTCTCTTCTTTCTCTTTTGGAAGGACTATTTATGCGTATGCTTAAAGGGACAAACACTGATGTAGAAAAAGACAAATTATATTACTATTTTTAAGTTTTCAATTTAATTTTAATATAACAAATGAACTGATGTGTTTATATACTGGGTTCAAAGAGCACACAAGATATTGGTTTTCCGTCTGCTACAGAGAGGCTTAAAAAGTGATAAAACTTAAGCTCACATGCAATAACTGTTCCACAAAAAAGTCAATATGTGTCAAGCGATAAATCTCTTTATGTCATTTATTAAACATGCAATTCAGGCCAATAGTGATGAAAAAAATCTACATAATTTCATATAAAATGCATTCTGGTGAAGTGTCAGAGTATGTATTTTACTGTTATTCTTATAGAGATTGTATACATACATTATGGTTAGTGTTTAGAGCTGTATGTGCTGAGCTTTGGATTTAATTGAAGAATGTGAATAGCACTGTTGTCGATTGTATGAAAGAGTGCAAATAAATAAAAGACACTGTTAGTGGCCTTGGCTTAGTGTGCTTTTAAAGGAGATGAGCTGCATTTTTTCCATGACATTCAAATATCAGTGAATGTTTCAGGCTTGCTGTGTGAAAGAGCCTTGGGCAATACATGATGTTGCCAGCTTTTAGTCAAAATTAGTGTTATTGTTTGGATTTCTTCTTATGTTTTAAAAGCTGCATTTGGTGATTTCTAAAAGTGTAGGTTGGAAAAAGGAAAACTCATTCATTCATTCATTTTCTTTTCGGCTTACTCCCTTTATTAATTTATTTTTACGCAGCGGATGCCCTTCCAGCCGCAACCCATCTCTGGGAAACATCCACACACACTCATTCAATACGGACAATTTAGCCTACCCAATTCACCTGTACCGCATGTCTTTGGACTATGGGGGAAACCGGAGAACCCGGAGGAAACCCACCCAAACGCAGGGAGAACATGCAAACTCCACACAGAAACGCCAACTGACCCAGCCAAAGCTCGAACCAGCGACCTTCTTGCTGTGAGGCGACAGCACTACCTACTGTGCCACTGCGTCACCTAAAAAGGAAAACTTTCATTTCATTTTTCATTTGATATATTTGTTTTATAGAAGTTTATACTGTTACGCATGAGCGTATTCGTGGGTTGTTTCTGTGCCGCTGTGTGTGTGTGTCTCTCTCTCTCTTTCTCTCTCTCACCCTGTCACATTCCTGTTTCCAGGTCGCCCCGCCCTAATTGGACGTGCTGCGTGCGTGCGCTGTGGTTGGTGCTCGGAGAACGCAGCATCTTTTGAAAAGGAAACCAATGGAGTCAGATCGCGCGGGGGGTTGGGGGGGGGGGACAGAGAGCTTTTCAAAGACTGTGGCGTTCTTGTTTAAAACCTGTTGAAGTGATTTCTTGTTGATCTTAAATTGAACTTCCACCTTTTTCCTCTCCCCTCCTTGTTGTGACTGTTACACACTTGTATATATACAGTATTGTATTAAAAAGCTGTAAGCTGAGCGCCGTAGGGGCTGAGTGCCATTTACTTTGACACTGACTTTTTCTCCTGTTTTTGGTTTAGTTAAGGAGTAAGGGTAGTATTTGTAATTTTATTTTCTGCATGTCTTTTGGTTCATTAGGTAAGTTATCTTCGGGGTGGAGTTAGTTAATGTTTTGTTTATTATTTTGGCCTTGCTCAGCCCTGAAGCTATTTTTGTTTGCGCTCACTCTTGTTTTCTTGTAAATACAAACTTTTTCCGTCTTCTCACAATAAAATAACCTTTAAGGTCATTTAAATCATACTGTTTATTTATTTTCTTTAACTTTTATGTTCAACCTCAGCCCTAGACATTCGGGGTCGTAACAATCCTATAGAACATTTATGGGCACAGTATTTCTCTCACTAAAGAAAAAGGTAACAATCATGCAGTATAAATGTTCATGTTTAAAAGTGCATGTGATTGTCTTCAGAAAGATTTTTTATTGTGCTGGTTGAAAGTCTTTGCGCATACACATGCGTTCATATGCACACGAGAGAGAGAGAGAGAGAGAGAGAGAGAGAGAGAGAGAGAGAGAGAGATGTAAAAACAAATGCTGAATCAAAACTTTTTAAAATCTTGAATCAATACCGGGGTTACTTTTGCACGCTGGAGGAAGGATGACACCATGGCTGAAGTGTTTCTTTTAGACCGGTAATGTTCTGTTTTAAAACAATTTTAGTCACGCAAAGCTGATGTAGATTTTGTTGTTTTACGAATGGGTTATATCTGCACAGAAGTGTTGTTCAGCCACTGAAATCTTAAGACGAAAGATGGATGTGACTATTTTCATTTTCATAAGGTACCTTTTACTGCATCGATAATGTAGATTTTGATTTAGTTTACCAACAAAACATAAGTAAATAGCGTTATTCCACCTATCCTGCTTTACTGAGGGGAAGTTAGTTTTATATTCACATCGCATTGGTTAATTTTTGATCAATGACAACCTGAGACACGCTCCCTATATTGTTTTACCATGCTACTTTGATTATTCGGTCTAAAATAGCATGTAAGTGTGGCTTAGAAATAAGTGTAACTCCTGCATGTCGTCAACCAACCACTAAGCATACAGTAGTCGCTTTAGGACAAAGTGCGTGAGAGAGTGAGACCAGCGATCCTTGCACAAGTTTTGCTCGATAACTACACAACTGAACACGTGCTAGATATAATACAGTTTTTTGGGTCACTTATTTTGATGGTCCGTTTGTTGAATTTAAGTTACATTTTGCATCTATATGCCAACTAATTATCATTAGATTATAAGTAGACTGTTTGGTTGGGGTTAGGGTTTGGATTAGGGTTACCGTTAGTGTAAGTTGACATGTACTGTACTTGCAAAGTGTCTTAAGTCAGTTACATGTCTGTTGAAGGAGCATTTCAGCAGATATTACAGAGCCCCTATTATACATTAAAAAGGGTCATATTTTGGTTTTAAGGGTCTCCAACATCAGGCTGATATGCATGCAAGGTCAAAAAACTCTTACATTATCTTATGATATGCATTTATTTTTACCTAATTATCCCAGCGACTCCCATATGAATCGTTCAGCGATTCGTTTGTTCCCAAACCCCTCCTTAGCGAGAAGCTAATCTGCGCTGATTGGACGGATAACAGCCTGTTGCGATTGGTCGACACTGTTCAGCACGAGACAGAGTGAAATGGCCTCCATGGCTTATCAACAATATTGAAGTAGTCAGAGGGCATAGAGCAGGGCTATTCAATTAGTTTGTCACGGGGGCCAGTTCATGAAAAGCATCCCAAACGAAGGGCCGGAGAGATATGACTTGCAATATAAATGATGACACAACTGCATTTAAGAGCCAATTATGTATTTTTGCTCCTTTAGACACCCACGTTGTATTTGTCTACATTAAAATGTTAATATATTGTATTTTGAAACTGTATAATATCACTGCATTGTACAATAAGTTTTTTAACAAACATTCAAATGTTGTATTTCAGAGCACAACAAAATCAGTGTATTGCTTAGGCTTCTTCTACATTCAGATACGTTCATATGTTATGTTTTGAACTGCATAACAATTATGGATGCAACAATTATAGATTTTGGTTGTACAATTATATAGTGTGAATAATAATCAGTGTTTCACAGTTATCACGTCTAATGTAAATTTAAGCTTTATATTAGCAAGATTTAGATCTGGACATCCCTAACTAATATTAAAAAACCTTTAAAAGGCATTTTCATTAGTAATATTTTTTATGCTGTAGGTTTTTCTGTGCTTATAGGGCTACACAATTTAATTATGTGTGTGTTTATAGAGAGGAACGGGAGAAAATAATATAATAATAATTGTTATGAAGGTCGGCGCCAATATTTAGATTAACTGTTGTTATCATCTGCGTTCATACATACATAATCATTTTAATAATAGTTCGTCTAACATGTCTTTTGTTTACATTGCACTGAAAGCTAAGCACAACTCTCACCGCTACAGCATGAGATGTTTTCTCCTGCGTGCGCCCAGACAGCCGCGAGCGCGTTGCTCCGCTTGCGCCCGCATATTGGCATATATTCTTACGACATAACAAACTTGCGCGCGGGAAAGACGTGATATGGGAACGGCCCGCGGCCATAGTTATTACAGTGTGCGTGCGTATTAGCTTCGGTGGACAAGCTCGGAACTTTAAACTAGCGCACAGTTGGCAACTTGGCGTAACTTTGTTCAGCAGTTTCGTTTCGTGCGGCAGAACAGAAATGCAGAAATGCGGCTTAGAAAAGCCTTTACGATTAATTAACCATGACGAATTAAAGCGCAGTTAATAGTGAAATCGGTTAATCGTTGCATCCCTAATAACGATATCAGTGCATTGTACAAAAAACCTTTTCTACAAACATATTCACATGTATTCGGCTGCTCTCGCCACTGTCAGGTGACTCATGCTCTGCGCAGCTCATGCTGTATTGAACAGACGCACGTCACTTCATAACTAGCGGCCGTTTTTTGACTTTACTAAATTTATTCTTTATGTCTTGGTCACACTATTTGGAGGGCCAGAACAAATTGCCTCGGGGGCCGGGTTTGGCCCGCGGGCCGCCAATTGAATAGCCCTGGCATAGAGTGTGTGCGAGCATACCTGCCAACACTCCTGTTTTTCCTGGGAGTCTCCCGTATATCAGACCCATCTCCCGCCGACCTTCCATTTTGTTATTTACCCTGGAAAACTCCCGTAATTTAATGCATTAAAGCAGTGCAGTTAAACACCAGCATATTGCTCTAATTCTAACCATGACACACATTCAGTATTAATCCACACAGTGGCAAAAGCTGAACTATTTTGAAACTTGACCGCCGCACGTGTGTAGGAACAGCTGACAGTGGCCAAAGCAACGACAAACGGCAGTGGAACGCGAGCTCACAAACGCATTTAAATCCGTAAACAAAGCAGCACGCGTCACGTTTTCAATGTGGTTTTAGACGCGATATGAGAATATAAAGAGTTAACCAATACAAGCCAAGTGGAACAGTTACAAGTAACAAAACACAATTAAATACATAATTTGCAAGCTACAGAAAACAAGGAGGCAACCATTTTAATCGCACTTACTTACACGTGTTAAGTGGAGAAAGAAACTGGTCCATGAACTGTGTACTGATAAAGTTCCTGTCAAGCTCAGACAAAGTCCCATACATCAATAGTCTTTTCTGATCCTTCCTTTAACAAACAGCCGATGAATCTCCCGTTGTAAGAGTGTAGATTCCAGAAGCACTCGTCAGAGAAATGACGGGAACAGCACAAGGCTGGGCTACAATGCTGAGGTATTTTTGCAAAAATAAACCTCAACTACTGACTCTTCACAGTTCATCTTTTGGTAGAGAAAATAACCCTAACTTTCCCCTCACATATCCAATAATATCCAGCTGAGCACAGCGTCTTCATGACTTGATTCAACCGGGATCTGCTACAGTGTTTGTGGGCGGGCCGCAGGTTTCAATTTTCCCGGGTTTGCGCGGGCAACAATTGGGCGGGGCTTAAGTTTTGTATTAACGTCATGCCGAAACGGCTAAAAACTCGTTATCAAGACGATTCATTTGAAGCACTATGAGTCGACTCTTTTATAGATGAATCAATAGTTTTAAACACTGTGCACTTTCAGATTTAATTCTTAGCTGGATGTTTCACTTCACTTAGAGCTGTGTTACACACTACATGGAAGGTAATTTTCAAAAACCTATAATAGGGGCTCTTTTAGACAGTCTACTAATACTCAAATGGACCATCAAAATAATTTGTTACCGTTGTTTGTTCAGAATTGTAGTATTATAAAGTACTATAAAGTTTTCAAACTGGCAAATGCCATGATCTAGTGCAGACATGTCAAACTCAGGCCCGCGGGCCAATTTTGGCCCGCACTACAATTATATTTGGCCCGCGAGATGATTTCAAATATGTATTACATCTGGCCCGCTGGCCTGTTATACAGCGCACGTACCGCTAAAGGTGCCTACATCTCGACGCGCTCAATCTGAAGCTTCAGGGGCGCGCGCACGTCATCACAGACATGTACAAGGCCGTGAGGGCTTTTAGAACCAAGTTGCGCTTGTGGGAGAGTCAGATGCAGCAGGGAAATCTGGCTCATTTTTTGTGCTGCCAAGTCATGAAAGAGCAGACCACTACCGCCGTGATGCCTTTTGCAGTTCGCTGAAAAACTCATTCTACTTGGCGCTAAGTTTGCCCGACGATTTGCCGACTTTGAAACCCAAAAATGTAGATTTGAACTTTTTAGCAACCCCTTTATGTTTGATGTGAATAACGCACCAAGCAATCTCCAAATGGAGCTTATTGAGCTGCAGTGTCATGACACGCTCAAGTCAAAATATGACTCTGTCGGTGCTGCGCAATTTCCACCTTACCTCCCTGACACGCTGCCCGAACTCCGTGCCCAAGCTGCGCAAATGCTCTCTATGTTCGGGAGCACATATTTGTGCGAGCAACTGTTTTCGTTAATGAAGATGGAGTCGTCATAGGAGTCGTCTCACGGATGAACACCTTCATTCAGTCCTGAGGATTTCCTCTGGGCAGAGCCTGACTCCAGAAATTGATGCACTTGCATGTAAAAAGCGAAGTATCTGGCTTGGACCCATGTGCATCATCAGAGTAAATGAACAGTGAAAAAAACTAAAATGGATAAATATTATTTTATTTACTGATGGCATGGTCTGTTCAAAGTTGAAAGAGATATTTTTTTTAGGTGTTGGCCTTGATGGTCTGTGATGAAAAGATTTAGGTTACAATTAAAATGAATAAAGTTAAAGATATAGAAGCCTGATATTTTTTCAGTTTTTGTTTTTATTATTTTCTTAAACCTGTTCTGGTTTCAGTATTTAAGCAAAAATTCAATTGTAATATATGAGGATGGTTAATACAGTAGTTTACTGTATCTTAATAAAAACATTAATAAAGTAATAAAAAAATTGGTCTGGCCCTCGACAATGTTCTTTTTTTAATTTTGGCCCTCTGTGAATTTGAGTTTGACACCCCTGATTTAGTGGGTCTCTGTCATCTTTAATGTGCGCGTTCATGATTTCAGGAGGCGTGGCTTTGGACGGCAGGGGAGAGATTGTGTTTTAAAGATATTATGCTAACAGCATTTAGGCAGATCACATACTACACCTATAAATTAAATTAATAGCTAAATAAATAAATTGTAATTAATGCATTAAATAAATCTAACAGACAACATTGTCTATGAATCTATATATATTAGATTATTTTATGTTCTTCTTCTTTTTTTCTTATTATTGTTATTGTTGTTATTATTAGAAGTAGTAGTAGTAGAAAAGTGAGGCACATTATAGAACTTGTACAGAAATGTTATTGTTATTATTACCTTCAGTATTGTCCAGAAATGATCCAATTTGCATAAACCTACTTATAATTGAAGCATTTTATTTTATTAAATGCAAAATGTTTAACACTGTGATCAACTGTTATCATCATTTTCCCCTTCTATTCCTATTTAAAATGTCTAAATTCAAGTTATTTAATAATTATCAGTTATTTAATAAATAATCTGTGAATGCATGAACAAAATGAACATCTGTTTAAAATATATATTAACACATGTCAAAAGGTCAATTATCCACAAGAGAGTAACCAAAATACTGAACCCAAACTCTTATTGATTGGATGTGTTTCTCTAGCCACTCCTCAACACTGCTTATTTGAAATGAATCAATTGCTTAATCCCAAAACCATCTGTCAAACATGCAAGTTCTTCTGTGTCTAACACGCTGGAAATAATCCTGTATGCAAACAATAAGGACAACTAAAGCACTCCGGGAAATGAACAGGGGGGTTCGACAAGATGCACAGCGAAAACTCTGGTAAGACTCATTAGACATAAACAGAGGCTCATCAAAGGATGCGAGAAGCATGAATGGTTGATTCATACAGAAAGAGCAAAAAATAAATTCCCTGGCAACATACAGACATCCAAAGATATTTAAATATTTTTGCGTCAGCCAATGCCTCTGACAGGAGTCTCTGCAGAGCACCAGCAAATGAAGCACATCAAAACCAAGGAAGGTTTTGTTCAGTTCCAAATATGGCTGAAAATGGATTTGACTAATGTAGCTCATTAGAGCCAGAACGAGGTGTGATGACACTAAGCTCAAAGGTGGAGAGCTGCAAACGCTCAGGCATAATAACTTTTGGATCTTTGAGGTTTTCCCTTGATTTTTAAACTGCTGCAATGGCTTTAGGTTAAAGAAGATATAGTTTGAAGAACATCAGCTGTATTTCTTGATACAATGTACGTAAAAGTACACAAAATATGAACTGAGTTGTATATGATATGATGTAATTATGTCGTTCTGTGTCATTTCAGATCCCTTTACTCCTTCAGTCAGTTGTATTGTATCAACTCTGTTACTTGTGCTAAGAATTACAATTGGATGGTATGGGTTTGGGTGACATGGTGGCTCAGTGGTTAGCACTGTCGCCTCACAGCAAGAAGGTTGCTGGTTCAAGTCCCAGCTGGGTCAGTTGGCATTTCCGTGTGGAGTTTGCATGTTCTCCCTGTTGTTGGTGTGGGTTTCCTCCGGATGCTCTGGTTTCCCCCACAGTCCAAATACATGTGCTATAGATGAATTGAATAAATTAAGTTGGCTGTAGTCTATGTGTGTGAATGAGTGTGTATCATGGATGTTTCCCAGTACTGGGTTGCAGTTGGAATGGCATCCGCTGTGTAAAACATATGCTGGATAGGTTGGTGGTTCATTTTGCTGTGTTCAGTCGAAGGAAAATGAATGAATGGTATGGATTCATTTCATTCCTTATTCATTCATTTTATTTTCGGCTTAGTCCCTTTATTAATTTAGGGTCGCCACAGCGGAATGAACCGCCAACTTATCCAGCACGTTTTTATGCAGCAGATGCCCTTGCGGCTGCAACCTATCACTGGGAAACATCCACACACACTCATTTACACACATACACTACGGACAATTTAGCCTACCCAATTACCTTTACCACATGTCTTTGGACTGTGGGGGAAACCGGAGCACCCGGAGGAAACCCACGCGAACGCAGGGAGAACATGCAAACTCCACACAGAAACGCCAACTGACCCAGCCGAGGCTCAAACCAGCGATCTTCTTGCTGTGAGGTGATAGCACTGCCTACTGCGTCACTGCGTCGGCGGATTCATTTCACGTCATCGCAAAATTCCCAACACCTGAGGATTACTAATGTTTTGGATTTTAAACTAATACCAAATATGTAATATGTATTAATGTTTCAGATGTTTTTGTCAGGATTCTGATTGTATTACATACTGGTTCACGATATATCAGCATCTCAATATAATCAATATGCCAATAAAGTTTATTTTAAAAGCTTTAAAGTCTAAATCTTTAAAGTTTTGGACCCTCAATGGGAGCACATGAGTTTGAATTGAATTAAAAATAGCTGTTGTTCCTAAATAATCAGTATAGACAAAATTCCTTGTTGAATTAAAACTAAATTTTAATGACTTATTTCTCTTCATTTTCTGGACAAAGAAACAATCAACCCAAATTAGTTTTTTTTTTTTTTTTTTTTTTTTGAGTGCACTGCAATTTAGTGCTTAAATATTTACCACTTAATTTGTCACTCATTTACAACTAAAATACTTTGCTTAATGGAATGAAGGTCTTCCAGAAATGGGTGCTTAAATCCATGTTTATTTATCAGGTCTAATTTGCGAGTGTTGAGCGAGACAACACTCCACCCTCCCATCTCACAGGTTGGGTTCTGTCTGAAAAGCACAGCCGGAGGAAAAAAAAAAAAACAGATCATCTGAATTTCTGAAATGCATTCCGGTTTATTTTTGGAATCAAAGATTAATATTTGATCAGGTCAAATACTTCAGACAAGACAACAGAAATATGCAACGGAGCTCAGTGTTTGGCTTATGCATAATTCATTCTGTTCAGCTCTCATTTATGAAGGCATGGCAGAACAGGAAGGGTGGAAAATAAACAGAGATGTTCAGATGATGGGGTGTGTGTTCTGTCTCATGAAATGAATGAAACCCACTCTAAATGTTTGGTGGCTAGTCAGGATTAACTATCACTGACAGTTTAACAATAGTCTATCACAGATGTTTCTTTACTGCATCTAGAATCGCAAATGCACCATAAATAGAGTAACCAGATGTCCTGTTTTTATTGCTCAGACTTAAAATGGACATCGTATTTCATCTTTCCTAAAATGTCTTTATTCCTAAGTGATAAACAGACTTTTGTAAATGTTGCATGAAAATAATCTTATAAATGGCAGCAACTTATGTTTTGAAGAAAAATAAGTACAATTCACATTTCCATATCAGTTTATTTGGACTTAGTGAAGGAAGGACCTGGACCACCTGGCATCAAAATCATCCCAGTCACTAAAGTGATTCCGTCTACTAGAGTTACAGTAAAATAAAAATATAAGGTATGTAAAAACAAAAACAACAAACTCACTGAAATGTATAATGTCAAATGTAATTATGCAATTAAGCCTGATAAGCAACTTCATAGTTAATTCAGAATTCAGCGGCTAGGATAGTTACCTGCTCTCGTGCTTCTGATCCAACACAATCTCACAGCAATTCGTAACTTTTTGATTTAGTGGCTAATTCGTTTGAATTTGTACGATCTAATTCGTACAATTTAGTACGATTTGCTCATCACCCAATGATGGTTGGGGTAAGGGGTGAGTTTGGGTGCCACGCCTCCTTTTTAAAATCATACATTTTCATATGACTGAACTCGTACGAATTCGTACAAATTAGCCACTAAACTGACAAAACGTAAAATACTTGCGTTTCCTCGTGAGATCACATAACTCTAATTCTCTTTCACCTTCACTGGCTCCCTGTTCACTATCATATACAATACAAAATCCTCCTCTTAACATACAAAGCTCTTCATAACTTGGCCCCTCACTATCTT
Organism: Danio kyathit; assembly: GCA_903798195.1. Taxonomy (NCBI): domain Eukaryota; kingdom Metazoa; phylum Chordata; class Actinopteri; order Cypriniformes; family Danionidae; genus Danio; species Danio kyathit. Next base: position 40,857,248 of record LR812519.1, on the reverse strand, counting down.
TCTGATCTTCTTCATTTGTACACTCCTTTGAGATAACTGAGATCATCTTCTGCTGAACTCTTATCTGTTCCAAACTTTAAGATAAAGTCATATGGTAGCAGGGCTTGTACAGCACCAAAGTTATAAAATTTCCTGCCTTTGCACATTCGCCAGGTGGACTCTATTTCCAGTTTTAAATGTCAGATAAAAACCTTTTTGTTTAGGATAGCTTTTAATTATTTGCTAGTTTAATATTATGTTGATTGTTATTTTTACTGCTTGTATTTTTATGATGTGCTTGTGATCTGCTATAAGGTGTCATTGAGTGCTTTGAAAGGCACCTATAAATAAAAGGTATTATTATTATTATTATTATTATTATTATTATTATTATTATTATGTGTTTCAACTACAGAAAGACCTCAATAAAACAGACCTTTACTTCATATCCAAACAAAATGTCATATATCTATCTCATGGAAGCAATTAGTATCCAAAACATTCATTCATTCATTCATTTTCTTTTCAGCTTAGTCCCTTTGTTAATCTGGGGTCGCCACAGTGGAATGAACCGCCAACCTTTCCAGCATATGTTTTACGCAGCGGATGCCCTTCCAGCTGCAACCCATCACTGGGAAACACCAATACACACTCATTTACACACATACACTACGGACAATTTAGCCTATCCAATTCACCTATACCACATGTTTTTGTTGGGGAAACCAGAGCACCCAGAGGAAACCCACATGAAAACAAGGAGAACATAGAAACTCCACACAGAAATGCCAACTAACCCAGCCGGGGCTCGAACCAGCGACCTTCTTGCTGTGTGGCGATTGCGCTATGCACTGTGCCACCATGCTGCCCTGTCCAAAACATGTCAGTTCTAAATATGAATGATCTAGAAATGAGCATTTTGCTGAATGTGCATTGAATATCAAGCATTTATTACTTTTTTACTAACTTAGAAATGTATTATTGAAGTGTTTTATTAAATCTGTCCTTCGTGTTTTAATATGTATGTTTAAACACTGAATTAAAGTAATATATATTCTGATTGGTTTTTATACTGTCTCCTTTTTCACTATGAGAAATGCTGTAATGACCAGTGTCACAAATTTTGCATTTCCTCCTCATCCACAGGCAAAATTAATTGGGAAATAATGGATTGACTGGAGACCCTGACCTCAATTACTCACCAATGTGAATCTCTGCAAAGCCATCATCAAGTATTTTAATCAGAGAGAACTGTGCATAATAATAATTAAAAATATATATTAAGTTAGGTTTGGTTATTAAAAATAAATAAATAAAATAAAATATAAACTATAAAATGAAAGGAAAAATACCTTCAAGATACCATTTATGTCTCAGACAATTTTTAGGGGGGGAATAGTAATGCAATATTTGCACATGCCATCCCATGCAGCAAAATATATGTTTTTTTTTACCTTTAAGTCATGTAAGATCATAATGTCTCAACAGTGCTTCGGGCTATAGAATTGTGAATGACTAAAGAAACATTGTACTGTAAGTATGATGGTAAAACTTTACATTTCTAGTCTATTGCCACTTTCTTTCATGTATACCAACAACATAAGCGCAGTTAGAATTGAAAACTATGAGAGTGTTGCTATTTTGTGACTACACTGTATGGTAATATGCAGCAATGTTAATACTGAAGCAAAAGTAAGCCACATTGTGTACAAGTTACACCTTGTCTAGAAAACAAGAGAGCAATGTTTTTGAAAGACATATCTCAATTTATGTTTCTGCTATCAGAAAGTTATGTTTTTGTTAGCAGAAAGTTGCTAGGCAACAGAGGCATGTATTTTCAAAGGCACAGGGAAAAGTAGCAGGCACTGCAATGTATGCGGTCAACTTGACCATAATGACCATTTAAGGTAGATATACTCAGAACCCTTTTGTGATTTGTAATTTTAACACATTTTTAAAATAAAAACAGAATGAAATATGTACACACATTTAGGAAAGTCAGGGAGTTATATGAGTTTTAGTTTAAGAAAGCGAAGGAGGAACAAGTCTTAAGCAGAGTGTACAGAAAGAGCCCTAGAAAGCCAGCCATAGCAGAAAGAAAAGAGAAGTAAAAGTTACAATGTTCTTTATCCCTTTACTAACCATGCGACTAAACCAAATCTAATGCATTTAAACTGACAAATCAACAGGTTAGAGTTTATCCCACTGTTCTAAAAGTGTGAATACTAAAGGGCTGCATCTGAAATTGCCCAGGTAGGTATAACATTTGAATTTGCTACATGAACTTTAGAAAATTACATTCTATATAGTATGAATGTAAGTGATTGAAACTTGGACATACTACATATGCCATTTGTCGTCATCACATGACCTGTCCATGTCAGATGCATCACTACACTTCCATTCATGAATTCTCTTGCATCCCTGCTGAAAAATCCAGCTTAAACCAGCCTAAGCTGGTTGGCTGGTTTTAGCTGGTTGACCAGCCTGGTTTTAGAGGGGTTTTGGCCATTACCAGGCTGGTTTCCAGCCATTTCCAGCCTGGTCTTAGCTGGTCAGGCTGGAAAATGACCAGCTTAAACCAGCTAAAACCAGCTTGACCAGCCTGGTTTAAGCTGGACATAGCTGGTTTTGGCTGGTCAAGCTGGTTTTAGCTGGTCAACTTCCAGCCTGACCAGCTAAGACCAGGCTGGAAATGGCTGGAAACCAGCCTGGAAATGGCCAAACCCCCCCTAAAACCAGGCTGGTCAACCAGCTAAAACCAGCCAACCAGCTTAGGCTGGTTTAAGCTGGATTTTTCAGCAGGGATGGCATCATGGGAAAGTGTCCATTGGATAAACACTTGTGAACCTGCACATCTATGGATTTGCTCTTAAGTGTTTGGACTTTCAGCAGTGTAAATTAAACCACACTGAACTGATCTGAATTGAACTTCAACTCTGAAAACTGGACTGACACAGTCTAATGTACTAGAACTATTATGTTAAGCTGCTTTGACACAATTCACATTGTAAAAACTCTAGAAATTAAGATGAATTGAATTGAATTGAATTGAACTTCAGAATCTCACTGGAAGTAGTAGGTCATCCGGGTGCTTCTCACCTACTGTTTTTTGATAATGCACCAAAAACAAGAAACGCAAGCTTGTATGATGAGTTTTAATGCAACTGTGTTCTAAAGTTCAAATTTGGTGAACTCTAACTTGCAAATTAATTTCTCGTGAATGCGTGAGACCAGTAGATCAAACCAGGATGTCTCTGTATATAATTTGAATATATGTTGCCTCATCTTACTTTATCCCACTCATTTTTGCAGCACCATTTGTTCATTAATTTTTCTTCAGATTAGACTCTTATTTATCAGAGGTCACCACAGAATGAACTGCCAAATATTTTGGCATATTTTTTTTGCAGTGAATGCACTTCCAACCACAACCCAGTGCTGGGAAACACACATACACTCTAAAATTCGCACACACTCACTATGGCCAATATGTTAATCTAATTCACCAACACCGCATGTCTTTGGACTGTGGTGGAAACCAGAGCACCCAGAGGAAACCTATATGAACATGGGGAGAATGCTCAAACCAGCGACCTTCTTGCTGTGAGGAGGCCATGGCTTAAAACCCCTGATAGGCACACATCTTAGGCTATAGGTCCTGATCTTATCAGCTCTGTAAAAAGCGATTAGTTGCTTTACCTTTAAAATGCTACAAACTGATTTTACCTATAAAATTAGTTAACCCATTAAGGAATAATTATCCACATAGTTTGTTCACTTTATAAATATAAGGCAAGTTTACTCTATTTATTAAGTAACACTTTTTAAAGTGCCACACTTCTATGCTTTAGAAATTCCAAATAACTCTTTTGACATGATTTGCAATAAAAACAATGTCTGATCATTTTCATATTTTCATCACGATTTTATGCAAATGCTATGAGACATGCTTTCTTTACTTGATTTTATATCCAGCGAAAATGCAATATTTTACACCCAGTTCTAAACTGCATAATTAATGTTCAAGCAGGGCACTTTAGAGAAAGACCAAACATGGAAGCTGTGCTGAAGAGTTGTTCCAATACACTCAAAAAAAAAATGTGCATCTAATACTAGTAAAATGTACTTTATTTTTTATACATTGATCAAATGTGTGTGTGTGTGTGTGTGTGTGTGTGTGTGTGTGTGTGTGTGTGTGTGTGTGTGTGTGTGTGTGTGTGTGTGTGTGTGTGTGTGTGTGTGTGTGTGTGTGTGTGTGTGTGGCTTCAGAAATTCCTTGTACTCATGAGAAACACAAGTCTTCCTGAAGGACATTTTAAGATGTGAATCCTCCACTTATCCCTATTAAAATCTTGGAATATTTTTGTCTTAAAGGTGATGTACTGTATGTACAATAGTTTCTGCACAAATAGTGTCTCTTAGAAGAATTGCCAAAACAAATCAACCATCACAAATACACTTTTAGTCTTATCGTTAAAATATTTTAGCTGCTGTTTGCTACAGTAAGTTCACATATATAGCTGTAGAGATCTAAAGTGTGGCTTTCCAAATTCATATTTGGTTTACGTGTTAATAAGAAACAATGCAAGTTTGGCGTACAGATTGAATTCCATGAAATTCTTTCACACATTATTGTAAAAGGATGTTTATATTAAAATTTCTGTCACTGCACAAGTCTTCAAATTAAAGTTTGTATTTATTTTGGCAATTTTTTTTTTCTTGCATAATGCAAACAGTAGCCATGATCTGTGATGGAAGATTTGCGTAAACTGCTCTCTATGTTGTGATGGTGCATGAGGCACAGTGTTTACATTACGGTGGAAGATAAACCAAACGGCATACTTACAGAAGCCATTGAACATTAAACTGGGTTAAAATAGTTTGTTTTAACGCAGAAACCTTAAGTCATGTGTGCATGTTTAAATCTATCAATTTAAAGGGCAGAAATTGGTCCTCAGAAATGTACACAATCACTCAATCAACCAACCAATCAGTTAACAAACCTTATTCAAAAGACAACATATTTGAGGCTTTCTTTAGCAGTGTTTTGAGAAAACTTAACTGAATTGAGCAGTGTATATTTTGTAGTGAAACTCTGCATGCCTGATGTAAACAAACCGCTATTCCACTGTGAATTCCTGTTTTATGGTTTGGATCAGCTATCATAAATCTGCATATTTGCCAAGTGTAACAAATTAACTGCTAGTGCAAACATACTCTGAATAAATAATGTAAACAAAAACTGTGAAAACCTTTGATCTGTGGTTTTTTTAAAGTTTTGCTCATTATGGACTTGAAATGCCTGCTGCTTTCGATTGTATCTGTTGTTCCAAAAAGCATCTATTGTTCTATTTACTAATGTTACTACAATAAATGACTATTATATATAAAAAATTAACAAGATAAATTTGACTTTTTTTAAACTTGATTTTTGAACTTTTTTATAACTTGGATGACAAATAACCAAATAATATAACCTTTTACCAAATCCATACATCCTTCCAATGAATAAGACATAAGAATAATCCTTTCAAAGAGTAGCAACCATAACCAGAGTTAGACTAAGCAGCTACATCTTCACATGGCACAGCACAGCAGACAAGGTCAGAGGGTGAAAAAATAACACACAACTGTGAGCAATAAATGTCCATTTACCAATCAGCCTGATGGCTGAGTTTTCTGCCCAGGTCCTGACCTGACCAGAGTTGGAAGAATGGGAAACTTTAGTGAATAAATATAAAAAGAAAGCTGGAACAATAGCACATAATTGTTTTGTGTGGCCTTGTGGTCGACCTTGTGATCGTGCTGAACATGTGAGCCATGCAAGGTTAAAAATGGCTGCTGGATAGGACTGGCAGAAAATGATGCTCGGAGACTATTTTCTTTGCTTCTATTGTGTCTCATGAATAGATTTCCAGCTGCTCTGTTCCAACTTCATGTTCATCTGAAATGGTGATTTCCGTTTCGATAAACTGAATGATTGAGTAATTCACACAGCCTCGCAGATGAATGTCATAATTTGTGTCTAATGTTGTAGCATCCGATGAACATACAGTACATAGAATAATTGCCAGACTCATTCATTCCAGGCTTTTGATGTTGACCTTTACTGATTACAAATCAGTAGCTTTTGTATAGGGACACTTTCTAATTTTTGAATGTGTTGTATAAAATGTTGTAGCTGAGCATTTACGACTCATACATTTACAACATACATCTGCTATTCAAGTATATGTGGACCATCACTGTTAACAGTTCATTCATTTTCTTTTTGGCTTAGTCCCTTTATTAATCAGGGGTCGTGACAGCAAAATGAACCGTCTACTTATCCAGCATATGTTTTAAAAAGCGGATGCCCTTCCAGCAGCAACCCAACAGTGGGAAGCACCCATACACTCTTAAATTCACACACATACACTACGGCCAATTTAACTTATTCAATTCACCTATAGCGCATGTCTTTGGACTGTGAGGAAAACCAGAGCACCCGGAAGAAACTCATGCCAACACGGGGAGAACATGCAAACTCCACGCAGAAATGCCAACTGACCCAGCCTAGGCTTGAACCAGTGGTCTTCTTGCTGTGAGACGATCGTGCTTCCCACTGCGCCACAGTGACGCCCCACTGTTAACAGTGTATAATCGTATATTTTGTTCAAGTGAGACCAATTATGACCAGCTTAAATACATGGGATTGTGCTTAAGTGTTTTATCATATGGTTGAAATGTAAAAATTATTCAGTGAAACCTTTTTAAATGTATTGTCACCCAAAAATGAAAATGAGTCAACATCATGGATTACTCACCCTCATGCCGTTCCAAACCCCTGAGACCTGCTTTCATCTCCAGAACACAAATTAAGATATTTTGGATGAAGTCCAAGAGCTCTCTGATCTTTTATAGAGAGCAGCGGTTACGACTCATGAGAAAAGTTCAAAGTCCGGAAAGGTACGTAAAAAACGTCAGTCAATGTGCTATCAGTGGTTTAATCACGCACCATGAACTGACGCTGAGGAGAATAAACTGTTGAATAAATTAATAATTTGTGTGCTCTGTGCACACAAAGTACTCTTGAAGCTTCATAACATTACAATCAAACCACCATGGACTGTTTTTAGGATGTTTTTGGTACCTAGTTTTTGGTAGCGAATCTCTGTTCATGACTGCCATTCATCTGGAATATTAGCAAATCCTCTGAGTGAACTATAGAAGTAGACATTACTGTTTACTCAGTAACTCATTATGCAAGAGATTTGTTCATGTACAGTAGACATAAAAACATTACAAAACAAAACATTACAAATGTCCTGTTGTTCATTAAACATATTTGGTAACACTTTATTTTCATGGTCCATTTGAGTATTAGTAGACTGTCTACTTAATATCTGTTGACATTGACATTTACCAGTCCTTCAACAGACATTTAACTGACTATAAGAAACTTTGCAATTACATGTCAACTTACACTAACCCTAACCCCAACCCCAACCCTAACCTCAACCTTACAGTCTACTTATAATCTAATGATAATTAGTTGCAATGTAACTTAAATTCAACAAACGGACCGTCAAAATAAAGTGTGACCACATATTTACACAAAATATTTTTCTACAGGACTGCTTGATCAAAGGTTTCATACACCAATAAGGTCAATGGTGAATTTGTGGAAAAAGTAGCATCTGAAGGATGGGTAAATACCAATACTTTTGTGTAATTGGTGTACTTCTGCACAAATGCTCTTTACATCTGGCACATTAAAAATAAAATAAATATTAAAAACTACTACATAATTGCTCATGCAAGAGGAATTTGTATGAATATAAACTAACTGGATTTCAGTTGCTATTAGGCATGGGCCGGTATAAGATTCTGACGGTATGATAACCTTGGATAAAAATATCACGGTTTCACGATATCACGGTATTGCTGCTCAAAAATATATTCTTTTTAAATGTCTGGGTGAAAAAACAAAAACATTTTACCCTTTGAAAACAATATATTTCATTTTTTGAAAGATTTTTAATATTTTGGATAACAGTAAACATGTCAGGCTAAATAATTCAAATGAATCATTGGCTTCTGTTGTCTTCATTAGTTTGAAAAACACATATTTCTTTACAATTTAAAATGGCATCTTTGGATATTTTTTTTCTGCTAAAGATACTGTTCTTCTAAAAACAAAAAAAAATTTGAATAAAAAAATCTTACAAAAACCTTGAGAATGGTATTACAGACATTTTTGCTGGTTTTAAAACCTTGACTTTTTCAAACCGCATACCTTGAAAATGGTCCCATGCCTAGTTGCTATAATGTTAAAAAAAATTGAATAATTTTTAACCCTTTATGGGACACTCATTTTTTTTGAAAAACCCAAGAGTGTTGGGTTATTAAAAGAATGTTTGCAAAAAAAGAAAAAACATAATAATAAAATATATATTTATATATGTTTATATTATATATTCACTGAAAATGTGAAATATGTGATGATAACTATAAATGGCAGAACAAATAATGGCAGAAAGGAACAGGTATCTGATGGGAAATTTTAAAAAGAAACCAGTCAGAATTTAAAGAATAATATTGCAGTGAATGTCTGACAGACTTTATATTTTGGTTAAACTATTTGCATATTCTAGCATACAAAGCTTAAACATAGTCTTGTCTGATGTAGATAGATAAATCTCTCTCTTAAAATCTTTGTATAGGAATTTGGTTTTAAAAGCCATCCATTCTTTATCGCTTCTGTTCAGAGTCTAAGAAAGCAGAACTATTTTTCTTTGGTTTATCCCTTGCCAGACAAAGATTGAGTTTAGCCTTGACCCAGACTCAAATTTGATACTGATTTCTCTCCACAATCCGCAGTGTCTGCTATGAGACTCCCAATTACAATCTCTCTCTTCCTCTTTCTTTCTTTCCCACTTCTAGGAGATATCCAATTTTCCTCCCCTTAATGGCCCTTCCTCGCTTTATCTTCTGGGACACACAGAGATCTCGCAGATTGTCAGACGCCTGCACTACCTCTATGTCTATGCAGCTCAATGCTTGCAATGACACACTGAATAATACTTTGCACCTGAAATCACATGATGATGCCATTAAATTTGACATTTCTTATATTTTGAAGGGATACTTTATCAGAATATCATGGTTGTTTTTTTTTTTTTAGAATTTTAATGTGAACGGTGTTAAAATGGTAGAGAAAGCAGTTTTGGAACTGAAGTAGCTGAATTTGAACTGGAATGACAGGAAGAGACATTTACTGAATCGTAATAAAAATAAACATGGGTAATTCCCTCTGGAAAAGTGTGCTTCCATCTTGGTCCACAAATGTTAATTAGTGAGAAAACAGGCCAGATTTTGTTGGCAAAGACCATTGTCCAGCTGAGCCAGACAAAATTATTAAAGGACCACATCTGGTAACAGGAACACCTGATAACAGCAACTGCTAGATTTTGTTAAATACAGTAAAAATGAATGCAATAAATGTGTCATTATTGCATAATAATTTAGAATCAAATGCTGTGTACACTGAAGTGCAAACATTCCCCTTTATACTATTATTATTATTATTATTATTAACAGTAGTTAACGGATCATAATAATATATTGTAATAATTTTCATCTAATGCTGTAAAATATACAGTTGAAGTCAGTATTATTAGCTCCCCTTTTCTTTTTCTTTTTTTAAATAAATATTTCCCAAATGATGTTTAACAGAGCAAGGAAATTTTCTTAGTATGTCTGATAATATTTTTTCTTCTGGAGAAAGTCTTGTTTGTTTTATTTTGACTAGAATAGAAGCAGTTTAATTTAAACATTAAGGACAAATTATTAGCCCCTTTAGGCTAATTTTTTTTTCGATAGTCTACAGAACAAACCACCGTTATACAAGAACTTGCCTAATTACCCTAACCTAATTAGCCTAGTTAAGCCTTTAAATGTCACTTTAAGCTGTATAGAAGTGTCTTGAAGATCTAGTCAAATATTATTTAATGTCATTGTAACCAGGGATGTGACACTGACAACAGAGGTGTGGATCCAAACGCAGGTTTATTAGAATGGTCGGGCAAGCAGTGGTCAATACAGGAGCAAACAGATGTATGAGGGCAATCCAGAGTCGTAGTCAAAACAGCAGGCAAATGGTCAAAGGCAGGCAGCAGACAGGATTACACAGATAACCAAGGCGAGGATCAAAACACAGGAAAACCAACCAGGAAAGCGCGTTGTAATGTCACTTGAACAGATAACAAGACTCAGCAACAGTGTTTGTGTTTGAGCAGTACTTATAGTCCATGTAATCAGTCTGTAAACAGCTTCAGCTGTGTGTTTGCAATCACTGGTGACTTGCATCAGGTGTGTGTGTGTGTGGCATGAATGAACATGTGGTCCATGAACATGGCAGATTTGTAGTTCATGTGAGTGTGTTTACCAGTGATCTCTGGTTGTAGATCGCTTGTGATCGTGACAGAGCCCCCCCCTTCTAAGGAGCGGATTCCAGACGCTCCCAATACAGTTCAGGCGGGAGGTGGAGCGGAGGCAGAACAGGGGGAGGGATCGAGGGCCAGGACTATGCAGTGGATGTGTACCTGGAGCGTGGAGCTGCAGAGGGCCTGGAGCGTAGAGCTGCAGAGGGCCTGGAGCGTGGAGCTGCGGAGGGCCTGGAGCGTGGAGCGGCTTTGGTTCAGCAGGTATAGACGGGTCATGCACCCACAGAGGGTCAGGAGGCTTAGGTTCAGAAGGCACTGGCAGTTCATTTAACCCCAGTGGATCAGGAGGCATTAGCAGTTCATTAAACCCCCTGTGGGTCAGGAGGCTTAGGTTCAGGAGTCACTGGCAGTTCATTCAACCCCAGTCGGTCAGGAGGCTTAGGTTCAGGATGCACTGGCAGTTCATTCAACCCCAGTGGGTCAGGAGGCTTTGGTTCGAGAGGCACTGGCAGTTCATATAACCCTAGTGGGTCAGGAGGCTTTGGTTCAAGGAGCACTGGCAGTTCATATAACCCCAGTGGGTCAGGAACCTTTGGTTCAAGGAGCACTGGCAGTTCATATAACCCCAGTGGGTCAGGAACCCTTGGTTCAAGGAGTACTGAGAAGTCACACAGCTCTGGGAAGTCACACGGCTCTGCTGGCCATTCGTGGGACTCAGGTGGCAGGTCTGGCCATTCGAGTAACTCAGGTGGCAGGTCCGGCCATTCGGGGAACTCAGGAGGATCTGGCGCCCCTGGCCATTTGGGTAATTCGAGAGGATCTGGCGCCCCTGGTCATTCAGGTAACTCGAGAGGATCTGGCTCCCACCATTCGGGGCATTCAAGAGGGTCTGGCGCCCGCCATTCAGGAAATTCAAGAGGATCTGGCGCCCGCCATTCGGGGGATTCAGGAGGATCTGACGCCCGCCATTCGGGGAAGTCAAGAGGATCTGGCAGCGTCAGTGGCTCTGGCGGCGGCAGCAGCTCTGGCAGTGGCGGTGGCGGCAGTAGCTCTGGCAGCGGCAGTAGCTTCGGTGGCGGCGGCGGCAGCAGCTCTGGCAGCAGCAGCAGGTCTGGCAGCGGCGGCAGTAGCTCTGGCGGCGGCAGAAGCTCTAGCGGCGACGGCGGTAGCAGCCCTGGCAGCAATGGCTCTGGCAGCAACTCTGGTAGTGGCGGCGGCAGCTCTGGTGGCGGCGACTCTGGCAGCTCTGGAGGTGGCGGTGGCAGCTCTGGTAGTAACAGCTCTGGCGGTAGCAGCAGCTCTGGTAACTCAGGTGGTGGTGGCCATTCTTGTGACTCAGATGATGGTATTTCAGGAACAGGAACAACAGGAACTATGGCAGGAACATACTCGGAACAGGAAACCATCTTTTGAGCTGGTGGCAGACTGGCGGTGACCATCTTGTGAGCTGGAGAGCTGGTTGTGGCAACTTTGTGAACTGGAGGACTGGAGGTGGCCATCTTAGAAGATGGAGGACTGGAGAACTGGTAACCTGGAGACAGGAGTATGGGTGATGCCAGCATTATTGTGTTACTGGGTTGGGCAGCAAGCCCCGTAGCCAGCGGTTCTTGCTGTTTATTACCCCCCCAAAAAACTTTTAGGGGATTCCTCCTCCACCTCGCCAACAGTGAAGGGGGACCCACTAAGTTTCAGTGCCAGATCAATATAATATTTTAAAGTCCAGTGAGGGATATGCAATGGCATGTATGAATACAGTGGCTCAGAAAGTCCTCCACGAAAAAATATCATCAAGCATAACTCATCCAAAGATGTTAAATGGGATACCTTGATGAAGTCCTCCACATACTCCTCGATAGACCGTGCTTCCTGACGCAGGCGCATGATTTTAATACCCGCTGGATCCATGTTAGGCTGTCTTCTGTAATTGCGTTGTAATGTCACTTGAACAGATAACAAGACTCAGCAACAGTGTTTGTGTTTGAGCAGTACTTATAGTCCATGTAATCAGTCTGTGAGCAACTTCAGCTGTGCAATCACTGGTGACTTGCATCAGGTGTGTGTATGTGTGTGTGTGTGGCATGACTGAACATGTAGTCCATGAACATGGCATGTTTGTAGTTTTCGATATTCCTGACACATTCAGTGATAGACGGCAATAACTCACACACCTCCTACTGTAAAACGATCTAAACTGTGTTTCCTACAAAAATACAAAGCAGGTTATGTTTCCCCAGCCTGATCTCACAAGGAAACGTAAGTATTTTACGTTTTGTCAGTTTAGTGGCTAATTCGTACGACTAGTTGAGCAGTACGAAAATGTACGATTTTAAAAAGGAGGCATGGCACCCAACCCCACCCCTAAACCCAACCGTCATTGGGTGATGAGCAACTCGTACTACATTGTACGAATTACATCGTACGAATTCATACAAATTAGCCACTAAATCAAACAGTTACGAATTGCCGTGAGATTGCGTTGGTTTCCCAGCTGTCTTTTTCTTCTTTTATTTCGCGCTTGATATTATGAGCACTGCTCCGTTTAAGCCCTCGCAATAGTAGTCTACTAATACCATAGTAATACCAATCATATTTCCATCTGTTTCAAGCTACGGATATTTGAAATTACATATCAACAGAACAAAACCGAGACGTGATCACAATCTGAGCACTTGAGATCAATATACTTCACCAGCAGCTGTTTTTCAGTAATTTATAACCCTCATGCCCATGTCAGAGCTACAATTCACTGATGTTTTCGTCAGTCTTTTAGAGATTTCGTCATTGGTGACGGCATTATACAGGCTTAGTGTCTGCTTTTATAATTGGTGTCTGATTAATATTTGCTGGTAGGGAAAATCTATTTGTTCACTTCTGCTATTTATACTTTGATTTGCATTTCAATTTATTTATTTTTTCCACTTAACTGCAAATTAGAATAGAAACGCTATAAAAAGCACACAGACATACTGAAAGTTATAGGTACTGTACATTGGTATATATTTGGCACAAATCCATAAGTTTCCCCTTTCTGGCTGTTCTTTCTATGAATGAATTGTGTAGAAGCACTGTCCATGTGTGTTTCCTTATTAGTTAGTAACGCTATATTTCATTTCAAAAAAGGGAAATCACAGTTTAATTTGTTAATAGTAGATTATTTTTAAATTTCACCTATCCTGCTGTACATTAACTAAGCGGTTGAATGGTCAGCGTATGAGGTGGCTAGGCTAACCTAGCTTCAAATTTGATAGAATTATTTTCTAATCGGTTGCCTATTATGTCATTAATATACCCCTGTAATGCATACTACAGTCCTTTTTGGTCTGGCTTTGTCGGATATCTCACCTGTTTGCCAAAAATGACTAATTATATCCCTGGCAATATCTGACACCGGAACATACATATTGTAATAGACATGCCAGGCACGAAAGCTTGACAGAGATAACAACAGAAACTAAGGTGGGCTGGGCTTAGTGAAGGGTCAATTATAAAATATATTTGAAACACAGTTTCTTGTAAAAGCTTCAATCAAATGCATTTGCAATGCAAATGTAGATTGACATGCATGTTATTTAATAAGACTACGCTTATTACTCTCAAAAGGGGAGTTCTATGACAAGCAAAAATACAACAGTACTACAAAATAACTGAATTTGCTTATAGATGTCAAAACAGTCTACTAAGTAAAGCCCTGCTTGCTTACAAAATGTGTCAAAAGCAAGAAATGAAAGTCACTTATCTTGTCTGCTGCTCACTGTGAACAGATCAGTGTACTATACAGTATATCTGCCTTATGCACACACTTTTGAAACATTACACCTTCCCATAATTGTCGCACACTATCATCTCTCTGCGGAGGCCCATCACCCTCCTAGTGAGTCCTCTCTCTCTCTCTTTCCCCTCTCCTCCATATTTCCTTTCATCCTCGTTGCCCCTTGAGCAGGCTTTCGGCTCCATCTAAAGAGGCCATTTGATCTTAGGGGCAGATTTTCACTATCTACAGCAGGTGACCTTGGCCCGACTTTGTCGACGACTGTGTGAAAACAAGACCTTAAAACCCGTTTTATTCATCTGCTGGCTGGGTATTAATCCCCCTGTGATAGGTATTAACTAGAAAAGTTTAATTAGCTGTGATTAAGCATGTCTGAGTGTTTAAAAAAGTATAATTTTTTATTCAAGTTCAGACAGAGACAGCTTATTTTCTGCAGACGTATATGTCTGAGAAGCTTTTCATGATTAAGAACTCGTCCTTATTAACTTGATGTGCCAAAACTGTATTGCTTCTTTGATGATGAAGTAAAATTATTAGGAAGATCACAGAGAGAGCATGATATACCTTTACATTAGACTTCTCATGTTGTACCTTCAAATCATTATCAGACATAGACCTCTGTTGTCAGAATGCTATACGCTTGAGCTGCTGAAGAAACATTATCAGAAGAGCAAGAAATTTTAGTGTGGAATCACAGTCATGCTAAACTACAGTCCAACAGACTGATCACCACAATGAAATTATTATATACTACAGCTCAATAAATCTATTAAAGTATCCTAAACTCTCATTATTGGTCAAGCTGGAAAATGACTGACAGATTTTTGATGTTTACACTTTTGGAGGAGATGATATGTGTGTGTGTGTGTTCTGTGTAAACCAAACTGGGTTAATGAAGGAACTGCAGTGGTTTTGTGAATTGATACGAAAGTAGGTTATTTGTAAATAATTTGTTAAATGTGACACTGGACCACAAAACCAATCATAAGTATCGGTTTGAAATATGCCAAATGAATAAACTGTACATTCATGCATGGTTTGCAGAGTTGGGTAAGTTACTTTAAAAAAGTAATAGATTACAAATTACAGATTACTACTGGAAAATTGTAATTTGATTACATTACTATTTACTTAAAGAGCCCCTATTATGGGTTTGTGAAATTGACCTTTCATGTAGTGTGTAACACAGCTCTTAATGAAGTGAAATATCCAGCTAAGAAAGTGGACAGTTTTAAAACTATTGATTCATCTAAAAAAAAGAGTCGACTCATAGTGGTTGGAATGAATTGTCTTGATAACGAGTCTTTAGCTGTTTTGGCGTGACGTGGATACGAAACATAATGGTTGCGAGCACAGACCTGGCAAAATTGAAACCTGCGGCCCCTCCCACTAACACAGCAGCAAAGACAAACAGATCCTGAAGTCACGAATCATGAAGACGCTGTGCTTACCTGGATATTATTGGAAGTGTGAGGGAAAGAAGTGCTTCAGCAATCTACATGCTTAAAATGAAATTTCAGTACACAGCTCATGGATTAGTTTCTTCCTCCATTTTGTTACACCAAATTACTGTATGTGACCATCGTATTCTGTGACCCTAGGCGCTGTTCTCACTGTTTGTCTAGAACTTGCTCCCAAGACAGTCAAACAGCGTACATACTGTCACGTGATTGACAGCGCACATTGGGCACTTAAGGGCACTAAGCTGTTTGCATTTAAAGAACATTAAATGTTTCTGTGTGAAATACAAGGGATTTTATAGATACTAGTATTGAACAGTTCATTCCAGCGCATTCACAAGAGAGTATGTACGCTGTTTGCATGTCCAATCCGCCTGTGGGAGCGAGTTCAAGCCAGTGAGAACAGCGCCTACTAGGGTCACAGAATACGACAGTCACAGAATTTGGTGTAACACGTGCAAAATAAGGACAGTTTATTAGGTACAAGTCAAACAAAGGCACGCTGGGCTTCGGGCTGGTGCACAGCACTGGAAAGGCGATGGGAGCCCGCAAAGATAGCTTGTCAGAGGACAGAGGAGGAGCGCTGGTAAGCGCTAGGCTGGGGATGTGATCATTGGGCAGAGCAGAGTACAGGTAAGCCCTGAGAACATATAACACTTCAGGCAAGAAGGGCCACAGCATTGATTGCAAGTAGTATTTATTTACAGGTGAGAAGGGAGAAAAGCTCCAAAATGAAAGATAATTATTGAAATCAGACGTGGCCCATGACACATTTTATAAGTGTAAGTAAATAGCTGCCTCCTTGTTTTCTCTAGCCTGTAAAGTATGTATTTAATTGTGTTGTTACTGTAATCGCTTGTACTGTATCAGGTTAACTCTTTATGTTCCCATATCGCATCTAATGCCATGTTGAAAACGTGACGCGTTCTGCTTTGTTTATGGATTTAAATGTGTTTGTGGTGTTTAACTGCACTGCTTTCGGGGGTGAGGTGTCATTAATACTGTTGAGAACCGGGTACTGTTTACTGTGGTGTTAGTAAGTTTACTATAAAGCGTGTTTCGGGCGTCCACTGCGATTGGATCCTATACCAATGTTGGCGACCCGGGGGCTTGATAAACTGTGCTGAGCATTTTACTGTCTCTCGCTGAACGCTGTCAACCAATCGCATCAGGCTGTCATAGGTCCAATCAGCACAGAGGCGCTAAGGAGGGGTTTGGGAACAAATGAATCGCTGAATGATCCATATGGGACTCGCTGGGATAATTAGGTAAAAATAGATTCATATTATAAGACCATGAAAGTGTTTTTTGACCTTGCATGCATATCAGCCTGTTGTTGGAGACCCATTCATTCATTCATTCATTTTCTTGTCGGCTTTGTCCCTTGCGGGGTCGCCACAGCGGAATGAACCGCCAACTTATCCAGCACGATTTTACGCAGCGGATGCCCTTCCAGCCGCAACCCATCTCTGGGAACTTCCACACACACATTCACACTCATACACTATGGACAATTTAGCTTACCCAATTCACCTGTACTGCATGTCTTTGGACTGTGGGGGAAACCGGAGCACCCGGAGGAAACCCACGCAAACCCAGGGAGAACATGCAAACTCCACACAGAAATGCCAACTGACCCAGCCCAGCCGAGGTTCGAACCTGCGACCCAGCGACGTTCTTGCTGTGAGGCAACAGCACTACCTACTGCGCCACTGGGTTGCCGTTTGTTGGAGACCCATAAAACCGAAATATGACCCTTTTTAATGTATAATAGAGGCTCTTTAATGTAAAAAGTAATCAGATTACTAATTACTTTACTTTGAAGTTACTTTTTAAACATATAAAATCTATTTAAAACAAAAAATACAAAATAAACTGTAACTCTTTCAGTAAGTTAATATTCACTGAAAAACACTTGACATATTCAAAAAACTTAGAGATAATTTGTCCAAAACCTAAAATTCTCTTATCATTCACTTGTTCCAAACCTGTCTTTTTTAATTAAATTGTTTAAACACAAAAGACATTTAGAAGAAAATTGAATACCTGTAACCATTGTCATCCATATCAAAAAGCACTGCAGTGTTTGGGTGTTCTGTGGTTGTCTAAAGTAATTAGTCTATCACAATCTGTATATTCCATACAAGGTATGAAGCTGATCGGTCAGTTCTTGTCACATGACTCGTGGTTTTCACCTGGAAAATATGAGCACACAATGTGCTCCCAATATGCGCACACAAACCGCATGCCTCCATCGGAAATAACGAACTTGTGCGTGCAAAGGACGCGATATGTAAACGGCCCCATAAGCAGCTACATTTCTCTTCACATTCAGAAGATACCTTCACTCCCAATCCTGCACAAAAATTCAATTTAGCCTGTTTAGGCTGAGTTGGGTTGCCGTGATTTTGGGCACCGGTGTCCTCCTTAGCGACAAGTATTGTCATAGAATGATTTCTATTCAAGTGCTTGAACAAGTTACTGGTCGAGTTAAAAGCAGTCAAAAGTTTTTTAGAGACTGGACATAGACTGCATTTAACAGCAATATTTTGTTTTTACGCTTAATGAAATCAAAGCAATGACTGTATCTTCACTTAAAGAAGCAGCCACTCTCGTTAGCAACCATTTCAGCTCACGTTCGCCATCAATTTAAAAGTGCATGCTTATTAACTGACGTTGCAGCGGAAAACGTCATTTAAAAGAATTGCATTTTTTCTTTTAAAAACTATATTTGTAAGAACCACAATTACATTGACTTTAGTATCTGTAATCAAATGACACAAATTTAAAATGTAATTTGTTACATTACTGCGTAACCCAAAAACGTGTTACTGTGGAATGCGCTACACCCAACTCATGCTTTGTCAGGATAAGAAAATAATCGTGTGTGTATATACACTGTAAACAATTTTTGTAAATGACACAGTATTTAACTGTACTATGAACTGTATTTTACTGTAGGACAGTTGTAAGTTGTAATGTGAAAATTGCTGTATATTTTACAGTAACGATATAAAATTCTGAAAATTCATCAATGGTGCTGTAAATGTAAATATAGTATTTTTGCTGTAATTGTTTTACAGTAAGATACTGGCGAACTGCTGCTAATAAGTTACTGTAGATTCTACAGGAAATGGTTAACAGTGTACTGTATATGACACACACACACACATACATGCATACATTTTCCCCTCAATTCCCAAGCATGTATCGCAATGTATATAGACGATGTACATAAATGTTCATAGTAACAATTAATTGCCATTCTTTAAATAATATGTATAATAGGTATTTGTAATCTGATTTTGAGCATTTTAAAATGTAGTTTACTTGGGCCAATTGTATTACTTAATTGTTAAATTATTATAGAATTATGAGTATCTAATTTTTATGAATCTGATAATGTAATCCAAAATAATTTCATCAGAACAATATAGATGGGTTAAGAGAATGTAGACTGATGGAGAGCATGTAAGACAAGCAATTAAAATCCCAATACTGTTGCACTGCATCAGCATCCTGATATGGTTCCTAGCCAGACAACATTAAACACAAAATACACAAACAATTTCTTAATAGATTTTTACTTTAAAACTAGTACTACATCATATCATAAGCTAAACAAAACCATAAATAACTGATTGCTGTCTATTTTAAGTTGTTTCTCACACACACACATGCTCATCTTCTTCGGTACCTAGCTAGCAAACATCCACAGATATGTATGTAACAAGCACACACACTATCCAGTTTTATTATTCTCCCCAGAGCCATAACTTGTCTTCAGCACATTATATGTACCGTAAACAGAAGTAAAGGAGCAGGAAATTTGTGCTGACACCCCAATAAGCAGCTACAGTGATGGCAGAATGAGCATTGTTTTTGGGTCTGTGAGAAATAAGTGCTGACTTAAGAATGTACTGGAGGAATTACGCTCCAGGGACTCCACATAAAAGACAAAAAGCAATCTGACTGCATGCGGGGGAATGCCCATAAGCATTTATCAAAAAATGTGTGAAAGCCATTGTTACAAACAGATCTGTGGAACGGACCTGTTAATAGCTTATTGTAGTGTCTAGGCAAACCATTTAATTGCTACAGTATCTTCTAAACAGTTCCCCAGTGGTCAAAAGCCACAAATTGGTTAAAGTTAAAGCTAATACAACCACAACTATGACAAATGCCACCCTCAACCCTTCCTCCAAGTCTACATGATTAGTAATTAACTGAATGTAGAGACGTAGACTAAATTTTTTTCTGGAGAATCAGTTTAGATCTTCACAACAAAGCTTTTCCTACTTAATATGATGGTTTAGTAAATTAAAAAGCTGTTTTATGCTGTTTTTTAATGTTAGCAGAGGTGGCAATAAAATGCAGTTACCAGAACATTCTTGTCTCACAGATTGCATGAAAGAGTTAGAAATTGTGACTCTCTAGTAAATTGCTTCAAGTGTTTATTATTCTACTTTTTTTAGAACTGCCAAGTCTAATTTCTTTTTTCTTTTTTAAACTGGCAAATTAATTTAATCATCTCAATTCCTCTTGTCTCATTCAGTTTAATTACTGAACTGATTTGAACTGTCATTAGTGTTATTACTTATGTAGCAATAGGAAGCAAAATTGATTTGATTCACAATGATTCTTGTACAATAAATGAACCGATTTGATCATAAATCTGACTCACAAATTAATTTATCTGTATTGTATAGCCGTGTTCCATAAAATATTTGGTACAGTCTCAGAAATAAAGGTACAGGAGCTGTCGCTGGGGCAGTACCTTTTCAAAAGATACATATTTGTACCCAAAGAGTCCACAGTGGTACCTAAAAGGTGCATATTATTACCCAAATGTACCTAAAAAGTACCTTTGAGGTACCATTATGGACCCTTCAGGTACAAATATGTATCTTTTGAAAAACTACTGCCCCAGTGACAGCTCCTGTACCTTTACTTCTGAGAGTGTACTATTGGAGTTTATTGTTGTGCCAGCAAGGGTTTTTCTACAAATATGTAAATGTTCACCCAATGTAAGAAACATACATGGAAAAGGTGAACACTTTCTCAGTCAAAAAACTGTTTCTCTGCATTTTCAATTTTCAATGCGTTTCAGTAAAACATAGATTTTGTCCCCCTTCATAAGGGAACTCCAACGTGTGTCTGTAGATAAACAGACTTTGGGAGTGCATTAGACAACCAATCACTTCTGAAGATAAGAAAACAGGCCAATGAAATGCCAATTGAATTGGCGGAGCTTAGCTCCACAGCTGAACCTGATGAGCTCATCAACGCTATATCAGTCAGCTGCTGGAGTCAGCTTCTCAGAATTGTTGTTTCAGACCCGATCACGAGACTGAAGACAAGCTATCTGCCAACCTGATTTCAAGTTTATTCACCAGTGTGGGAGAAGATGCGACAGCGGCGGTTGATCTGGGATTCCTGTGCCCTGAGCGTTTTGCTGGTGTGCGCAAAAGAGCAGTTTCCATTTAAAGAGGCAGATTCTCTAAGAGAGCAACACAGTCAATCAACACATCTTTTTCAAGACGCTGTTCTGACTGTGCGTTTCTGTATGCGGTGGTTCCTATCTCCGGATGATGGGCACGGGTATCGCATGACAGGTCTGGGGGTCCAGCATGTCGATGCGGTGCCCGCGGACAGCTCATGCTCTCACTGCAAGGGCATGGCTGTTGCACAGCTGAGATCGCGGCTTCGGCCACCCCCATTGCTCCCTGTGAAAGCGGTTAGCACGCGGGCAGATCTGAGGATACCAGTGGGGGTTTATCCGTCGCCTCCAGGCCCGCGGACCCCCCACTCCTCAACAGCGTGCCCCATCCAAGCTTCGGGCGGTTGTACGGTTCATCCCCCGGGATGCCTGCGCCTCCGCTTGATGACACCGGAGATCAAAGGTCCATCGCGACATCGGAGGGCGAGCTGTTATGCTCAGATGACAGACCAGGCTCGCTTCCATCCTACGGGGTGCAAAGCGCGATCACCGTTCTCGAATCAGACATAATGGCTGCCCTTCCTGGGCTGTTTCGGCGATGCGGCTGGAGATGGCTTGTCCCCCAGTCTCACAGCCGGACCGACTAGAGGGTGTGACGTGCGGGCTGATGTAAGATGCATCTTCTAGTCCCCGTCCCCTTCTTCCCAGGGGCGCACAGTGAGCACACGCTGGCATAGACAGCGTTTTTTCTCCGCCCGGTTCACGTGTGCTTCCGCCTTCACCTCCTTTGATGGCAAGGTGGCCAGGGGTACGAAGCTATTTCCTCAGTTGGTGGGCGCCGCCACCTGGAGGGGTAAGCTGAGACACCCGTCTAAGGCGGGTGGGTTATCTGTGTCTGTCATGGCCAGAGCCCACACCGCTGCAGGTCATGCCGCTTCTGCGGTGCCCCACGGCCTCCTGGCTGTGCTGCACAGGGGTGGTTCTTCCCCAGGCTTATGCGTAAGCATCACACGGTGAACGACTATGCTCTCATGACCTTCAAGTCATCCGCCCGTGCACTGGGGAGGACGATGGCCACATAGTGGTCCGGAAATGCCACCCTGGCTTACCCTGAAGATATGCGCCGCGCTGACAAAGTACGCTTTCTTAGTGTGCCCATATCCCAGACAGGCCTTCTCGGCGACACCATCGGGGACTTTACCCAGGAGTCCTTAGTGGTGAAAGATCAGCAATGCACGATGGAGCAGGTCATCTCTTGATGGGCTTAGAAAACGGCTCTCCCCATCAGACCCGTCCGCACTGGCTGTTCCTCGCCGAGTGCGCTCTTTCCCGCGGCTCCTAAAGGCTCCGGCGTCCTAGTCCATTCCATGGCTAGTGAACGCGTCGAGCCTCCCCGCGGGGAGTTGACGCTCCAGTCACAGGTTGTCATAAAGTCCAGTAATCAGACGGCAAAGCGAACCTGAGGCGGGCCGATTGGAGAGGAGGAGAACCGTTTTTTCCCCGGTGGAAGCGGGGGCTCCCCCGCGAATGTATGTAGCGATCCGAAAAGAGCAGCTTTTCCTCCCTCTGGGTGTGGAAGCCCAATTGCTGCCAGCATGGGACGCGCTGCCTTCCAGCTCTCAGCTTTGGTGCATTTTGCACAGGCTTGAGGGCGCCAGAGGATGAGCTCCTTTCTCGCACCTCCAGCCACTCCGCTGGATCCTGGGAGGAAGGTACGTAAGTGTCAATCTCTTATTTTCACCACTTCCTTGGAACGCTCCGCTTCCCGGGGTGAGCACTCCCCATCCCGAAGCTGCCCCTCCGTGGGTACGTCAGCGATCGTTCCGGTGATGCTGCTCATTCGGACCCTGTCAGCCTGGTTAGCGCTGCTCAGCCCGTGGTAGTAACTCATGCGGACGGTCAGACTCGGCTATGCTTTTCAATTCGCTGTTGGCCTCCCGAGTTCACGGGTGTGTATTTAAACGATCATTGCTATGCCACCCCCTGTCTCGCGTGAGAAGATTGTTATCCTCCTGGTGAAGGATATAATCGAGCCAGTCCTCCAGCCGAGATGAAGAATGGGTTTACGCCCCCCCTTCATCGTATCCAGATCTGTCATCTGTTCAGGATGTCGATCGAGATGCTCATGCAGAAACGCATCCCGCAGTGCGTCCGTCCGTGGGATTGGTTGCAGCTATAGACCTGAAGGATCCTCACTCCATGTCTCGCTCTCTGCCTCCTTATACTGTGATTTTTCCGGTGTGCGACTGGGGGCCGAGCATGGTAGTAACAGTCCTCCCATTCGGGCTCTCCCTGTTTCCATGCGTTTAGGATGCCCTGTGCCTCTTTGGCGCACGCGCATCTATATTTTTGATTATTTATTGACTGTTATTATTTTTTAGATCTCTGAACTAATCGATTATGCACAGGGACCTGGTGCTCCGGCACCTCAGCCTGTTTGGGTTTCGGGTCAACTGAGTATGAGCAGGCTCTCCCCCGGGCAGAGCTTCTATCATCTCGGGTTGGAGCTGGACTCGGTTTGCATCACAGTGCTCTCTTAGTGCGTTGGGCTGGCGCTGCCCTGTCCGATTAAATCAGCAGTTAAAGTACTCACTGAAATTATTCAGAGGCTCCTGGGGCATATGACATTTGTAGCCGCTATCACGCCGCTCAATTGTTCATATGAGACCAATTCAGCGCTGGCTTCGTGATCGGGTCCCCAGATGGCCATGGCATGCGGAGACGCATCGGGTTTACTTTAACATGCTTTGTCTCCACACCTTCAGCCCCTGGATGTATCTTGCCTTCTACGGGCCTGAGTGCCCTTAGAACAAGTGTCCAGTTATGCTGTCATTTTGACAGATTCTTCCAGTATGGGCTGGCGGGCTATGTGTATCGAGCATGCAGCTCCAGGTTCGTAAACTGGACCCCGGTTGCATTGGCATTTCAACTGCCTGGAGCTGTTGGCATTGCTTTTCGCTCTCCGCCGGTCCCTACCGAAGCGGGAGGGGGAAACACGTGTTGGTTAGGACGGCCAGCACAGCTGCGATAGCGTACATCAACCGTTTGGGTGGCGTGTGCTACCGCGGCATGTCTCAGTTTGCTCACCATCCGCTCCTCCGGAGTCTTGCGGCTAAAAAGCTGCGCGCCGTTCATATTCCCTACAAGCTCTCCATGCCAGCTTACATGCTCTCAGGACCGTTATGTTTCTGGGAGAACGGAGACTCCACCCCGGTATGTTCCAGCTGTTATGGGCACGCTTCAGAGAAGCCCAGGTCATCCTGCGGTTTCTCCCGAGCGGCCCTTCACTGGCTGCTTTCCCTGCTCTGCACAAAGGCGCTGGCTCTCAGCTGGCCCCGGGTTCCGCAATATGTGTTTTCTTTCCCCAGTGAGCCTGCTCACACAGACACTGTGCAAGGTCGGGGAGACGAGGAGCGGGTCTTGCTCGTTGCGCCTCTCTGGCCCAACCGAACCCGAGTTTCCAGACTCACACTCCTCGTGATGGCCCACCCTGATGAATTCCCCGGAAAAAGCACTTCCTTTTTCTGGGACGGGCACCCTCTGGCACCCGTGCAGGGCTCTGGAACATCCTTGGATGGTTTCTAGACAGAGCGCGGTGGACTTAGGTGACTTATCAGTAATACCGTCACTCAGGCTAGAGCACCCTATTAGGCATGCCTATGTTCTGCAGTGGAGTCCATTCATTGTGTGGAAATTCTCTCTGAGAAAACCCCCGGACATACCAGATTACTGTTGTTTTTTCTTCCTTCAGGATAGCTGGAGTGCAGGCTGTCTCCCTCCACACTGAAGGTTTGGTGTGCGATCAACCGTGTTTTTTATGGGGATGGAAGCGCGCTGGGAAAGCATAACCTCATTAGCTGGTTTCTCAGAGGAGCGTGGCGAGAGATGTTAATTCCATCCCTGCCTCCTCTCTCGCCCTCTTGGGATCTCTCTAGCCCCAGCGGTTATGATTAGGTCCGTTGAGCCACTCAATCAGTATCTATAAATTCTGTCCTTCAGGCAGATCTGCTGATCGAGCTGGTATCAGGAGGGTTAGCATTCAAGTGCCATTTTCGGTCAGCAAATTGTGCCAGTAATTTGGACCGACCTACACTCACATTTACCTGAGACCTCGGTTTATCTTGTGCCAAGGCTCCTACCGCCCCCTTTTAATATTAGGTGGTGAGCCTGCAAGCGCTGCCTGCGGAGGAGGCAGACCCAGTCTTTTAATTGCTATGTCCACGCACTGCGCTTAACGTGACACGAGAGCATATGCAGCTCTTTTCTGTTATGATCAGCAGAAGGGAAGTGCTGTATTAAAATAGAGGTTGGTCCATTTTTTAGTTTATGCCATCACCCTCGCTTCATGTGCCAGGGCGAGCTGTGTCCCCCGGGAGAGAGAGCACACTTATATAATAATAATATTAATAATATAATAAGCGTTGCCTCCTTTTTCGGCGTAAGTTCGCAGCGCCTCTTAACAGATCATGTAGAGCTGCCAGCTGGGTGGCACCTAACACATTATCAAGATTATATCCTCGAGTGGAGTCAGTTTCCTTCAGGTTACTGGTTACCCCCGTCAATCAGAAGGAAATTAAGCTCGGTGTCAATAAACGCTTGCTGCGCCAGGCTCCTTAACCCGTATATGCGTGCACCTGACTCAGCGGAGGATTCGAGTGCATGGCTCAGTGTGTTGTCTGGTATGCCCATCTGGTCTACTTGTATACTGAGGTTCGGTGCCAGCTATGTGCATTCCCCTGTTATGGTGATGCCATATGCATTATTTACCATGGTGTGTTCCCCCTTTTCAGGTGGACCCGTGTCTTCCCTAACCCCTAACCAGCTTATCATATGTAGCACTCCCCCTCATTAGGGCTAGTCCATATGCTCTATTACCATCAAGTCTCCCCTCTTGGGTAGCAGGTGGTCTCCGCAGCATCCTCCACCCTCTGGGACTGGCACGCTTCCCAACGTTTAGTCGTATTTCTAAAATACCTAGTCTATATTAGCTAGGTAAAAGCTCATTTTGACCCCGATCTAATTCTTATTATTCCCATGTAATGGTAATATTTTGGGCCTAGGGGACGTTGGAAGGTTGCGCTTTTGGTGATGTCAGTGCGCTCACGCTTCGCTTGGCAAACTACACATCAGGAACGTGACGGGCTTAGCTGCTGTGGCATTTTCCATACTGTCTCCCAAAGTCTGTTTATCTACAATAACACGTTGGAGTACACTTATGAAGGGGAACGTCCTGGTTACGTCCGTAACCCACGTTCCCCGAATAGGCAACGGAGATGTGTGTCTCCACTGCCACAGCACCTGAGTCTCCAGCTGGGATCAGAGTGATCGGCTCTTCAGCAGGCAAATTCTGAGGAGCTGATTCCAGCAGCTGACTGATATAGCGTTGATGAGCTCATCAGGTTCGACTGTGGAGCTAAGCTCCGCCAATTCAATTTGCATTTCATTGGCTCGTTTTCTTATCTTCAGAAGTGATTGGTCGTCTAATGCACTCCCAAAGTCTGTTTATCTACAGACATATGTTGGAGTTCCCTATTCGGGGAACGTGGGTTACGGACGTAACCAGGACATTTTGTTGTACAAACTGATGACATTTCTTCTAAGTAAAAAAAAAAATAAGAATGAAATGTCGTTTAGTTCATAAAATGAAGAGTTTAGATGCAAAAACCTCTAAATACCATCTGAAATTTTCCTCTAAAATTAGCATTATTATTAGGCTCCTGTGTGTATGTTGAGTAATATCACTTTTATGGCAAAGAATAAGTCCTTTTCCTAGTCTTTAAAGTGAAATATCTCAATATAAACAAAGGAGGCTGAGAAAAATGTTATTTTTTGATGGAAATTTCAGACGGCACTTGGAGGTTTTTGCATCTGAGCTCTTCAAATGCAAATTTTCAAAATAACAAAAATGTTTTATTTTCCTTTTTTAGATAACAATCCCAATGTTTTGAACCCTTGTCCTATAGCTTAGCTCACTTTGCAAGCTATTTGTTTAAGTAGCTTACCTAACACAGCTCAATGGCATCATTCTAAAATCTAAAATGACAAATGGGACATATTGTACCCTTGTGGACTTCAAGAACACATGCGATCAAAGGCCACAAGAGCACGTTATATATGGTGTTTGGGAAAAGGCCACGGATACGGACAATGAAATCCACACACAACCTCTAGCAGCTTACACACGCCTGCAGTGATTTTGAGCAATGAAGAGGTAATCTAGTCAGGGCAAGAACAATTAAACCACAAAGGCCCTCTCAATCTTAGCCAAGGTTATGCTTCTTAATAACTAATGAGGTGTCTTTATCTCTGGGGCTCCACCACATAATACATCTGTTTACTGCAAGGCTGGGAGAGACACTGATGTAGTTTAAAGTCATGAATTAATGCTAGTCACTCAATCTAAATGTACGGCAATTTTAAGTGGACTCTAATGTTGGTAGAGAACATTCAACATCTAGCACAAGACAGAAAGCTTCAATGAGATAGCCAGCACAATCAAGTCAACAGCAAGAAGAACCAGACCCTGAGGAAGAACATTACAATTAAAGTCGGCATGAAAAAAGAAGTTAAGCTTGACCTTTCTTTCCCCTATGGTGATGTACATCCACTTGAAAATGTTTCTGAAATAAACAAAATGTAGGGGGTTGCTTGATTTACTGTAGTTCTTTGTGAACCAGTTGAATTGTTGGAAGATGGGTCTTGATAGGAGGATTACTGTTTACTGGATTCATCGTCTCGTCAACCCTTTGGTGCAGAATGTTTTCAGATGCCCAATGATGATGAGAACAAAGAGTTACATTTTACAGATGGAATTGTATCATATTTGGTGAAAATGCTGCCTCCAGCATATGTCAGAAATGAGACACACACTGATAGCCTGCCTGAAAGGCATTCAACGTGAAGTGAAGAAAACTGTTTGTAGGGAGGAGGGAAGGTTATGTTATTTGATGTAAGATTATGAGGGCAAAATTATTTTTTACAAACTAATAAAGTGCACAGATATACACAGCAAGCACTACTATATACAGTTAAAAATGAGAAGTGAATTTTGATTTCATGCCAACCTTAAGAACTCAGTCAATGTGAACTGCATCCAGACCACTCTCAACTGGGCAGCAACATAACAATGGATGGTTACTGTGACATCAACACCAGAATCAGCAAAGCCAACCAAGCCTTTGCCAGGAATTTAAGTATCTTGGCATAACTCTAGACATGAATTTAAAATTTGATAGTCATGTTAAAAATATAAGTAAGAAAGTTAAGCCAAGTCTAAACTGTTTTCGTTTTATTAGAAGGTTTTTAACATATCAAACTGCAAGATTATACATGCACACAATGATATTCTCTCACTTGATGTATTGCATTACATCATGGTCACAAGCCTCTTTAACTACATTGAAGCCTATTGACTCAATATATAAACAAGCAGTTAAAATTATGGACTTAAAGCCTATGCGATGGCATCATTGTGAAGTTTTATGTAAACATAACCTTTTTGGTTTTGATAGTTTTATTACATTTTATTATCTTAAATTGGTTTTTAAATATTTAAATAACCATGTTCCAATGCTGTTTTCTGATTTAATCAGTAGGCATCAAACCTCGCACAGAGTCACACGAGCAACTGCTAATGGTGACTGTCTAGTGCCAAAGTGTAAGACCTCATTTGGTCAATCTGTTTTCTCTGTAAAGGCAGCCAAACCGTGGAATGATTTACCTGCTAGCCTAAAATCAGAAAGTAATACAAATATTTTTAGTAGTGTTCTTAAAAAGTGGTTAAAAACAAAACAGCAGTGTTTGCACAAATAGTCTCCTATTAGTTTGTTGGATCATGTCGCCTTTGCTTTTGCCTTCAGTAATTTTATGTAAAGAATTATAATGTTGTGTATATGTATTATTATATTTCCATTTTGTCAAGCCTCCTGTGGACAGGTGTTGAGAATTAGCAAATTTGCTAAAACACTTAAACAAATTTAGTTAGCATTTGGTTGTCCAGTGTAATTGTGATGTCCATGTCAAACAAACAAACAAACAAATAAATAAATAAATAAATAAATAAATGTACAAACCCATCTGAAGAGCACCAGGCCTCATCATCTAAACAAAGATCAGGATATTCAGGTGCAAAGTTCTAAGTGTTTTATTGTATGATCCCGAGTGCTGGAAAACAACCTTAGCCACTGAACACAAGTTGGATGTGTTTCAAAGCAAGTGCCTGAGGAGGATTCTCAAAACCTTCTGGCCAAACATGGTTTCCAACAACAAACTTCACAGAAGGACTGAAACAGCTCCAATGTACAAGACATGTCTGCCACATGCCCTCCAAATCTTTGCCCAGAATCGCCCTATGATGAACCTCATGGGGAAATTGAACCGCAGGCGTCCAAAGGACACTTGGCACAGGATGGTCAAGAGAGACCTGAAAATCAGAGGTCTAAATCTTGAATCGGCACCCAAGACTGCAACAGATCGAGGCAAGACAAGGTCTCTTGTCATCGCCTAAAGTACCAGATGGCACAAAGAGGCAGGGTCGTAGCAATTGGGGGAGACGGGGGGATACATCCCCCTCATTTTTATAGACAGACCATTTAGAAACAGGTAATTAATAATTATGTGAATGTAAACTTTTGAATTTAATTCAGCTGTCCCCCCACTTTAAAATGTCCGCTACGCCCCTGCAAAGAGGATTAAAGAATAAAAAGAATGTTAGCAAAGGCTCTGTTTTGTCTGTTTGAGTAAGTTTTGTCTACATGTCTTGGAGGTGACCACTAGTTTGAAATGTAGACACAAGGGTACATGACATTGAATAAATAAATATGTAACATATTTGTAAATGTTTAATAATTAAAGTAGACTATTGTCAAATTATTAGTTATACATTTGCCTGCATAATTTAATTAATATCCATGGTATATTTTTTCTGCCTCCTTGCTGTCTGTATTTATTAAAAGCAGCTGTAATAGGCTAGTGTTTGTACAGATAAAATGAATGCATTGTATTGTTTAGATACCAACAAATGTCATTCTGAATGTCAGAACTAACTTTTTTATGAATTTTCTGAAGGCCTATACAACATTATATATATTGTAAATTGGGAGAATACTGGAAAGTTAAAATAACATATGTTTTACTAATAAATACACTAAATTATACAATTATACATGCTTCATTACAAGACTTTAAATATTTAATGAATGATTCCCAACTAATATACAGTCTACAGTATATTAAATTAAATGAAATATGCCCTGAGTAATTCCTCTGAGTCTACCTGCCTAAATAGGAAATTTTTCATGATTAATGTATGCTAATTTATTAATAACTAAATAAAATATTCAACCAACTAAAAGTTACAAACTGTGGGTAAAACTATACCTTATGCATATGCGTTCAAGTCAACACATAATGACTGGCTAATAATAGGCTACGCTACGTACGACTTTTATTTTGAAACGTCTAAATCACGGAAGCTTTATTGTGCACGTGCTTTGCTGTGTTGTCAAACAAACTTAAAGTACGAACTACAGTGCAGTAAAGCGCCAAATCATTTAAAACAGGTAGATAGTCTAATGCATGCATATTTTAAATACCAATAATTACTGGATTTAGTTTTTTATTATTATCATTTAACTCGTAACTAATTTTTAAACAACTGTATGTGGTTGGTGGCACAGAATATAGCAAGGTTATTCATGTAATAAATGACTGGAATGTGTGCATCACTATCAGAACTCTCTGAACACGGATTTTAGTTTTAATCTCAAATGAAAATACCTCTGTCTGTCGGTGTACAGGTGCGATGGTGGTGAATTTTTCGTTTGCTGCGGCTGGGTTTTTAGGAGCATATCATCTCGGTGTAACAGAGGCGTTACTGAAGCATGGAGATAAACTGCTGTCCTCTTTAAAAGCCTGTGCTGGAGCTTCAGCTGGTGCTTTAGTGGCCGCTATGATGATCACTGCTCCTGATAAACTGCAGGTAAAGCCATTCACTTACACCCCACAACATGTAAAAACTGTACTTTGCTCAACCAAAATAGGTAAAATGTTGAAGTTAAGGCTCACTTACAGTAGAAGTGGTAAGACGTGGTTAAAAACTATCTACATGTATGTGATATGCATTTTACTTCTTAAGTGAAGCATATTTAAGATTATCATGCAGTATGGTGATTCATGGGTTCGTTCTATAGTTTTAGAAAACATACTTAAACATTTACTTAAACAAATTTTTTACATACTTAAACATTGGCTGGATAACAAGTCTAACAACTTTGTAATTATTTATAGCCTTTAGCCTCCTTGCATTAGTGTCATTAATTAAACATACTAAAATTACTTTAAACATCCATATAGTTCAGCTGAATAAGCTTAATCCTAGTGAAAGAAAAGTAGCTAATTTAATTTACATATTTAACTTTATATATTTTAACTGAAGATAAGTCACATTAGCTAGTTAGCAACGCTGTGAATACACATTTAATGATTTTGCTCAGTTAGCCATGAAGTTGCAATCTTGTTTTATGATCATTTTTAAGATGTCTGAAACATATAATTTATGGAATTATGAAATAATTACATATTTTAATTGCAATAGTACAATAGTACATTTAAAAAATAATAACAAGGATAATAGCATTCCACTTGGGCTCCTCTGTGCCAGTTCTTACCCCAAGTGTGATTAATCTTTTACAGAAAAAAACAACTACTTTTTTTTTTTAATGCAAATCTAAGAACACTGTTGTGTCCACAAACTCCTTATTAACATAAAAATTAAATGTAATATTTACAAAAAGAAATGTCATAGCTCAGTATTGTCCACAGACACAATGTAACAGGTGTTGATATTCAGATGAAATGGCAAGATTAAAAATAGGATAGCTGTTTATCAAAATGGTGTAGGTGAGATTTTGTGCTGGCAGATGATGGTGCATTACCCATCTTATAACATTCTTAAACACACATATACAACTGTCTTTATGGGGACTTTTGTAGATGTAAGGATTTTTTTATACTGTACAAACTGTAAGTTCTGCCCCCTACCCCAAACCTCACAGGAAACAATCTGCATTGTTACATTTTCAAAATACTTCATTCTGTGTGTGATTTATGATTTATCACAAAATGTACCCACAAGGTGAAAATTCACTGGTATTGCTATACTTGTGGGGAGTATTCCTTACATCCCCACAAAGTAAGTGATACAAGGTACACACAAACATGCACGTTCACTTTACCCCCTTGAATCACTTTTTGGGTCATTATCACTATAAAGTCCCTTTGATGTCCCACAAGATTGAATCAGTTCTATATGAACATAATGCGAAATAATATAATTCTGATGTTTTAATATAATTGGTTAAACCTTTGCACGCATGCAGGTAGTATTATAAGTGTTTTGAAATGTTTTGTCAATATTTGCCATATTTTGCCACACACTGCTTAGCCAACTTCAGTGAGTCCAAAACGTAGGTAAATTAAATTAAATAAAAAAAATGTTTAAATATTCTTATGGTCTTTAACAAGTTATTTGATAAAATAAGTAATTTTAATAACTTTTTTTTTGTTTTCATAATATTATTAATCATTTTGCACGTGTCCTTGAAATTGCTGTCCACCCTGTCATGCTCCTTTAAGAAACCCTCTGATGTACCCATTTTGGAGGTTAAAACAGCTGTTGTGCACACAGTAACTATTTACACTTATGTTTTTCCCCTCGTACTGTGCTTGAAACTGAACGTTGTCAAGCGTAATATGTCTACCCTGTCATAGTCAAATATTAATTAATATAAAAATATATAAAATATATAAAAATATAGCTTTTAAACTGTGTACAAAAAGCTTAAATACACTGTAAAACCCAACAGTCAACTTTATCAAATAAAATGAGCATAGTTAACTCAAAATTTACTGAAAGTTAATTTTACTCATTTGAAACGAGTTTTGAACTCGGTGTTGAAAGTAATGAGTTAAATAAATACCTCCTTACTTCAAGTTAAATGGAGTAAGTTCACATTACTCATATACAGTAGATTAGTTTTTTAACTCAAATGGTTTGTTGCAATCAGTTTGCTCAAACAGTTTGAGTTGCCTTAACTTCTTGGGTTTTACAGTACTCAGTTGGTTTGAGTTCTCTTCATTTATTGTGTTTTACTGTGCTCAAATTGCTTCGTTTACTCAAATGGATTAAATTCACAGTACTCTTTAGGATTAGTTTTTGAACTTAAATGGTTTGTTGCAATCATTTTCCTCAAACGGTTTGAGTTACCTTAGCTTTTTGGGTTTTACAGTGTAGGGTAACATTTTACCAGTTGCAGGTACAACTTCTGTTAAATAAATGCTATCTTTAGCCAAAAAGTTTGAAATGTTTGAAATAAAAATACAACCCTATGCTAATGTCATCTTGAAATAAAAATACAACCCTATGCTAATGTCATCTTGTTTTCCACCATCATATTTGACTTTTATGAAAATAAACAAATTATTTATAAACTTAGCAAACAAATCTTGTGTGATTTCTTAATTAACCAATAAGGGCCAGCTAATATTGTTGGAAAGTTTGACAAAATATTTTAGATCTTGAGTTTTAATTTGAAAAAAAAAAAAAAGAGCAACAATTGCATATTTTATTGGTAAATAAATGTTTTGTCCATTATTTCATTATTATAAATAGACTTTTTCCGTAATCAGAAAAAAGAGTTAGTGAAGGGACACATTGCCTTTCTAAAAATATACATTTTGTAATCACACTGCAATGAAAATATTCTCATAATACTTTGAATTGTCCACGACAGGGTTGACACAATTTGAGGTTTGTTTACTGTTTTTCTGCTTGCAGATTATTTCTAAAAAGTGCAGGAGCTTGACCAACATTAATTTCTTACAGCCTAAGGTCTAATTAATACAACAACTATATAGTTCAATAAAAAATCTCAAATAGTTTTTGAAAATTCTGATATACTGATACACTTTATACTGATAATGACCCTTTTTTAGTAATTTCAGTTGTTTTTGCATCATTTAATTAATGTCATTTTGTGCTCTTATTTAACCAACAAAAGCCACTATAATATAAAGATTTATTTATGCAAATACAATACTATAATATTATATGTAGGCAGATTTTAAATCTGATTATTTTTCATGTTACAGAGCTCAGAAGGTACTGTAGTGTTTGTGAAAACAGGCTGATTGTTTAGAGTTGAAATAGATTGATTTGTTCTCTGTCAAGCCAGCAGAGCTATTGAAAATACATATTTCTTACAGTTGCATCACCAAGGCTCAGAGACGAGACTGACTGAGCTCTTTACCTATATGTTCTGACTTTGTGTTTTCACACAGCATTGTAAGGAATTCACCTACAGGTTTGCCAGTAATGTAAGAAGTCAGAGGTTTGGAGCGGTGACACCTGGATATGACTTCATGCTTGAACTGAGGTAAATGTGGCTCTGAGACATAATTTTTTGATCGAACGAAAAATTATTAGGTAGGTTGTTTAAATTAACCCCAAGGGGCTTTTTGCAACATTTTTTCCCTCTCATGCAGAATTTCAATCAGAACGGCTGTCTTGGTAAGAAATCCTACTCAGCTGTTTTTTTCACAGAACTTATATTCACCTCATTTCAAATGGAATTAAATTTCAAGAAGGTTTTAGAATAGTGGTGGGACTGGATCGAAATTAGTACCCTGGACTACTACTGCAAATGACAATAAAAGTTCTACTGTTGGGATGCTTTTATGATCCCACTGCAGTTTATAGTAAAAGCAATTGTAACATAATTAAAGCTCTTCATGGGTGTCCTTTTTTCAGATTGGCTTCATGGAGGCTTTTTCAGTTAAACATGGTTTTTAAGAGGCATATTGTATTTATAGTGGAAGCAGATCAATCCAAGAGCCTTTGTTGTTGAAGACAGTGTGTATTCATCTGTCTTGTTGTTATTATTACAGAAACCGATTTCATTTTGCAGATGTATTATATAAATAAACCTAAGAAAGAGTAAAGTTAAATTCAGCTAAATTGGCACAAATGTCCTGGTACTTATTAATTATCTGGCTTATTTAGATAATCAGATATATATATTTTATGACTCTAGAGTTTATTTTGTAACAGCAACTGGTTATAAAATGATAAATCTATTGCTACTGTAACAAGTGAATTTTAGACAAGACAAATGAACATGTTTAGAAATACATTTAGAAAACAGCATTTTACTGTAAATAATTCTGGAGATGGTGAACAAAAGGTGAACAAATCAACAACAATTATACACTAATACTAACCCAAAATTATTTTCATTCAATTAGTTACTCTAACAGAAAT
The DNA here is from genome assembly GCA_903798195.1 of Danio kyathit. Lineage (NCBI taxonomy): Eukaryota > Metazoa > Chordata > Actinopteri > Cypriniformes > Danionidae > Danio > Danio kyathit. Next base: position 40,821,853 of record LR812519.1, on the reverse strand, counting down.
ACAAGATGGCACCAGCTGTGTTTGTATGAAATGAGAGAACAAATTTCCCCAGTACATGAGCTGTATGTTATTTAGCGCTCCTATTGAAGATAGTTGTAATCGGCCAATACCAAACCTCAGAACAGTGTGAAACCTGAGAAGTATTAAAGGCTTGGATTATAATTTTATGGATCACTTGTATGATATTTTAGGGTACTTTTTCATCCTTATCTAAGCTTTTTGAAAAGCTCCAACAGTATTCTGATTGATTCGGTCCATACACAATGTTCTCTGCTCCCTAAGTTAACTTTACTTGACAAAATGCAATTATTTTGAGCACAGACAATTATCTGTTTTCAGTAAATCTGTTGAATTGACATATTTGGAGAATATGAGTTTGAGATATGATGGCATAATATACAATAATGGCAATTTTATACAATAAATCAATGTAATACACATGACCATATTTAATTAAATATTTCTGACCGTGTTAATACATCCATGTGTATTTCTTTAAATATAAATCAAATTATTAAATGTATTTTAAAGAGCTACACTGAGTAATAAATGTTAAGATTTATTCATTCATTTTCTTTTCGGCTTAATCCCTTATTAATGAACCGCCAACTTATCCAGCAGATGCCCTTACAGCTGCAACCCATCACTGGGAAACATCCATACACACGTATTCACACACACATGCGCTACGGCCAATTTAGCTTACCCAATTCACCTATACCACATGCTTTTAGACTTGTAGGGGAAACGCTCTGGTTACTAAAGTAACCCTCGTTCCCCGAGGGGGGGAACGGAAATGCTATGTGGAAACTTCCACTATGGGGATTTCATTCAGAAAGCCAATCATCTGAAAGAGTATGTAAACGGGCCAATGAAATGCCAATGAGTTGGCAGCTTCAGCTTGCGCACCTGATGCTCGTTGCAATTAACTTGCTATATGAGCACAGAGCTAGCAAGCCAAAGCATCATTTTTTTTAGCGGAAGAGACTTTCACCTCAACAGCTAAGGGGCAATCATTATGGCGAAGGAACATAGCATTTCCGTTCCCCCCCTCGGGGAACGAGGGTTACTTTAGTAACCAGAGCGTTCCCCTTCGGAAGGGGAACTTCAATGCTATGTGGAAACTTCCACTATGGGGAAATGTTTGGAAAACGCCATAATGATTGAACCTTACCTTCGCCCCCGATGAGAGGTTTGCCAGGCAAAGAGCGTGAGCGCACCTGCGTCACCAGAGGCGCGGTCTTCCAACGTGTTCCCTGGCCCTTACTTATCCCACTTCAACAGAAGATTTACGGATTTAGATATATTTTTCGGGAGCCGCAAATGCGTCTAGAATAATTTCTAGGAATTTAATACGACAGTACGTTGGGAATGCGTGCAGTCCCGATAGGGAGGACGCTGCGGAGGCCACCTGCTACCCAAGTGGGGAGACTGGGGCAAATAGCATATGAACTAACCCTGAGAAGGGGGAGTAAGCATATGAAAATTAGATGGTTAGCGGTGAGGGAAGACACGGGTCCGCCTGTGAGGGGGGACTGCACCATGGCAGTATAAGCATATGGGATCGCCTAGTGGGGATCGCACATAGCAGGCACCTATACCCAGAACGCGGGCTGACCATCGGGCAGACCAGCAACGTAACGGGCCAGTGCCTGACTCCTCCGCTGAGTCAGGTGCTGGGGGCCTCGGAGGAATATCTGCAGGGTTCGCCAGCGGGGAACTTTTCTGACAGAGCGAAAAAGCGCACATATCCCTGGGTTAGAGAGAATGGCGCAGCAAGCGTTTTACAACACCTAACCGAATTTCTCATTCACCGCGTGAGAAAATCGGCTCCCCTCAAGATTAATAAATCTTCTAATAGGTGTCGCCCAGCCCGCAGCTCTACAGTGTCTGTTAGAGAGGCGCCGCGTGCTAACGCCCAAAAGGATGCGCGCTTCGAGGAGCACGCTCTCACTCTTGGGGGACGCGGCTCGCCCTGGCTCAGATGAGCGAGGGAGATGGCATTCAGAGTTCAGTGGGTATGTTCCAACCTCTGTTTGGATACGGCACTTCCCGTCTGCCGATCACCATAACAGATAAAGAGCTGAGTACGGTCCGTGTAATAGCAAAGTGCGAAGGACCAAATAAAGGGGCTGGGTCTGCCTCCTCCGTGGGCAGCGCTTGCAGGTTCACTACGTGGCTGAAAGAACGCTGTAGGATCCTAGGGCACCTAGGTGGGCCGGGGTCTCAGGTAAACGTGAGAGTGGGCCGACCCAAAACGTTGGCACATTTCGCTGACCGAAAATGCCTCCAGATACCCGCCCATTTGACCGATGCAACGCGACCAGCAGAGCTGTCTACCTGGACAGAAATCTTAAAGATACTGAGTCGAGTGATCGAGCAGACCTCTCCTAAGAGAGATCTCCAAGTGGGTATGAGAGGGAAACAGGAAAATTAATATTCATGTCTCGCGCCTCTGGGAACTGGATGATGAGACGATACTTCCCAGCGCGCCGCCATCGCCGCATCCTTAGAGCGGGGATGATCGTAACGCCAACCCCTCAGAGCGGAGGGGACAGCCTTAGCTCCAGTCAACTGAAGGAGGATAGCATCACTCTGATCTGGCATGTTCAGGGTTCCTTCTCGGGGAAAAAGGTAACCACACAGCGAATAGACTCCACTTCAGGCGTGGGCATGCCTCGTAGAGGGTGCTCAGCCTGAGTGACAGTGTTAACCACCTAATCGGTAAGTCACCTGAGTCCTCCGCGCTCCATCTATGAACCGTACGTGAAGCATAGATCTGGGCGCGGGTGCCAAACGGTGCCTGTCCCCTGTTCCCAGGGGATGTGCCAGGGAGGGCCATCACGAGGAGAGAGTTGAAAGCAGGTCCGATTGGGCCAGAGAGGCGCAATACGAGAGCTGTTCCTCGACCTCCCTGACTTTACACAGTATCTGTGCGAGTAGGCTCACTGGAGAAATGCGTATTATGCACGCCCCGAGGCCAGCTGTGTAGCCAGTGGACTTTGCAGGGTTCGCCAAGTGGGGAACTCAGCGAGAGCGCACGAATCTCTGAGTTAGAGAGAGAAAGGCGCAGCACCGAACAGCTGGACAGTCGGGGGTGGAGTCTCCATTTTCCCAGGCGAAAACTGCCGTGAGAGCGAATGGGCTGCACGGTTGAGCTCGGTGGGGGAAAAAATGGAATGCAGCGATTGCGCCGCGTATGACTCCGGGGGAGCAGACGGCGAGCGAGCTGAGACATGCTGCGAGAGCGGATACCCCCACACGGTTGATATACGCCCCCGCAACCGTACTGTTCGTCCTGACCAGTACGTGTTGTCGCTCCAGCACCGGTAAAAAACGGCGGAGAGCGAGAAACACTGCCAACAGCTCTAGGCGATTGATATGCCAATGCAACTGGGTTTTTTTCAGCTGCATGCCCGCAACACACGGCGCCCCAGCCAGTGCTGGAAGCATCTGTCAAAACGACAATATGTCTGGACGCCTGTCCTAGAGGCACTCAGGCCTGTAGGAACGAGGGGTCGTTCCAGGGGCTGAGGGCGCGGCGACACAGCGCAGTGACAGTCACTCGGTGTGTGTCCGCGTGCCATGCGCGTCTGGGGACTCGATCGTGAAGCCAGTGCCGAAGTGGTCTCATATGGAGTTATCCGAGCGCATACAGCGGCTGCGGATGTCATATGCTCCAGGAGCCTCTGAAAGATTTCAGTGGAACCACTATTTTGCTGTCGAACTCTCACAGACAGTTCAGCATTAGCCGAGCGCGCTCTCCGGAGAGGCGCGCTGTCATGGTGACCGAGTCCAGCTCCAACCCGAGAAAAGAGATCCTCTGCACGGGGGCGAGTTTGCTCTTTTCTCGGTTGACCTGAAACCCCAATAGGTGGAGGTGCTGGAGCACCTTGTCTCTGTACATAGTCAATTACTCCCGCGAGAGGGCTAAAACAGCCAGTCGCCGAGATAATTGAGTATGCGGATGCCCGCGAGCCGAAGGGGCGCTAGGGCACCCTCCGCGAGCTTGGTGAAGACCCGCGGATACAGAGAGAGCCCGAAGGGGAGGACTTGTACTGTCAGGCTCGCTCGACGCAGACCGCAGAAAAGTGACGGTGGCGTGGAGTATGGAGACATGAAGTACGCGTCCTTCAGGTCTATGCTGCAGACCAATCCCGAGGACGAACGCACAGGAGGATGCGCTTCTGCATAAGCATTTTGAACGGCAGCTTGTGCAGACAGCGGTTCAAAACGCGCAGATCTAGGACTGGCCGTAACCCACCGCTCTTTTGGGTACGATGAAGTACAGGCTGTAAACCCGCTCTCCATCTCGGCTGGAGGGATCGGTTAGATTGCATCCTTCGCCAGGAGGACAGCAACCTTCTCTCACAAGACAGGGGCGGGCACAGGGCTGACCCTGGTGACGTACACCCCGTGAACTTGGGAGGCCGTTTCGCGAATCGAATCGCGTAGCCGAGTCTGATCGTGCGTATGAGCCACCGCAAAGGGCTGGGCTGCGCTAACCAGGCAGGCAGAGCCCTCGCTAATGACTGCATCGCTACAATCGCTGACGTACCAGCAGTGGGGCAGCGCGGAGTGGGAGTGCTGATCCGGGGAGCGCTGGGGTCCCACGGAAGAGCTGGAGGTGAGAGATTTACTCACCTTGCACTCAGACTCCGGAGGAGAGGGCTGGAGGTGTGAGAGAAAGGAGACCGTCCTCCCAGACCCCGTGAGCCACTGGCGAAGTGCGCCGATCCTGCGAGCTGGAAGGCTTTTCATCGCGTCCCAGACTGGCAGTATTCGGGCTGTCACATCCAGGGAAGGGAAAGATGCTCTCTCTCTGAGGAGCCCGGCCCCCCACCGGGGAGAGAGCAAGTTCCCTCTTCTCCAGATGGCCGTCTCAAGAGCGCTTCGCGGTCCGTTATCCGGACTTAACGGCGCCCTGGGACGGGGAGCGCTGGTTGCCTGCGAGGTGCTCGGTGCTGCCGCTGGCCGGAGGCGCAGGCGGGGGCGGAGCAGCACTCGAAGACGGGCGCTCTCGGCGACAAGCAGTGGATGTGGATGGTTCGGCGGGAGGGGAGCGGTCTTACATCCCCGCCGAAGGATGCCCATCGTATCCGACTGCACCGCCGTGAATTCCTGGGTGAATTCACCAACGGTGTCGCCGAACGGGCCAGACTGGTATATGGGGGAGTCAAGAAAGTGAACTTTGTCGACTCCGCGCATATTTTGCCAGGTTTAGCCCGAGGGGGCGCTCCTGGACCACTAACGTGGCCATCGTCTTTCCCGGGGCACACGCAGCGGACTTGAGGTCCGTGGAGCTCAGTCGGGTGCGGTGCGGGGCTTGTAACAAGCCTGGGTCAGAACCACCCTCGTGCAGCTGGGCCAGCGCGCGCGCATGGACCCTGGCGTGCAGGGTGGAAGCAGTCTGGCCCGCGGCTGTGTGGGCTCTGGCTCGGGAGGCAGAAAACCAACACGCCTTGGACGGGAGATGAGGCTAATTCCAGCAGAAGGAGGCACCACGCGGGCCCGTGATGGCACTCTCAATCTGGGGAATCGACTCGTACTCCCTGGCTGCTCCACCATCAAGAGTGGTGAGGTGGAGGCGCACGCAGATCAGGCAGAGAAAGGTGCCCTCAAGACTGCGTGAGCCCACTGTGCACTTCCGGGAAGAGAGGGATGGGAGGCTAGAAGGTATTGCCTTTTAATCCTCCACATACACCCATCTAGTCGGTCCGGCCGCGGGGCTGGGGGATAAACCATCTCCAGACCCACGACCGAAACAGCCCGGGAAAGCACGGTTATCATGTCTGTTTCAAGATCGGCCGCCGCCGCGCTCGCTCCCGATGGGAGGGAACGGAGGGGGGGGGATCCTTCATCAGACCATGACAGCCAACCTCCGATGCAGCGGTGGACATCTGAGCCTCGGTGTCATCAAGTGAGAGGGCGGCCATCCGAGGATGGAGCGCTTCTCTCACTCAAAGCTTGGATGGAGCGCATGGAGGAGTGAGAGGTCCACAAGCCCGAGGGGCGGCAGATTTACTCCCACTGTAACCCTCAGATCTGCCCGAGTGCCCACCGCGGAGCGGGGGACAACTGGGGTGGGTGGCTCTTTTGCAAGAGCGAGCCGCGATCTTAACTGCGCAACAGACATGCCACCGCAGTGATGGCATGCACTGCCCACGAGCACCGCATTAACATGCTGGACCCCCAGACATGAAACGCAGTGCTCGTGCCCATCATCCGAGGACAGGAAACCACCGCATCCAGAAACGCACAGTCGGAGCGACGTCTTGAAAAAGACGCGCTGCACGACCGTGTTGCTCTTTTAGGAAATTCGCAACAATACATACAGCTCTGGAGGACCGGACCCAAAGGACGCCAGGCAAGGGAGAACCCAGCTCGACCATCTGCCGCTGCGTGTCACACACTCTGGACCGGGAGATCGCTCTCGTTCACTCTCTGTCTGAAACTCAGCTGGAGGAACCCTCATCGACTCTCTCAGAAGGCTGTTGAAGTCTCTGAAGTGAAAATGATGCTTTGGCTTGCTAGCTCTGTGCTCATATAGCAAGTTAATTGCAACGAGCATCAGGTGCGCAAGCTGAAGCTGCCAACTCATTGGCATTTCATTGGCCCGTTTACATACTCTTTCAGATGATTGGCTTTCTGAATGAAATCCCCATAGTGGAAGTTTCCACATAGCATTGAAGTTCCCCTTCCGAAGGGGAACCGGAGCACCAGAGGAATTAAATGTTAAGATGTTTAATATTAAAAAAATAACATAATCATGATAGTTGGAATATAAATGTGGAATATATTTTACTAACATTGTAGCTGTGAAGGTTTATACATTTCCTATGAAGTGATTTTTTCAGTGTAGCCTTTTAACTTCAATCTACCCCCATTCTTGGATTCTTGGAGTTGTGGTCCACACAACTCTTTAATTTCTTTGTTTTGCTCTTCTGTATACACTTGAGAATTTGTTTTGAAACCAATCTTTGTAAATACTCTTCCAAAATTGATCAATTTAGCCATTTTTTTTTATTGGTATATGCCCAGTGAGTGTGAGCGGTCACATATCATGCACTTTGTTGTGTAGGGTGGACAGAAATTTTTTTCTTTTTCTAAAACAGGTTAAAAACACCAGTATGGATGAATTTTAAGCCTAAAATAATTTCAGTTTCTAGACAAAAACTGCACAACCATTGTTTTAGCTGCTCTTCATTTTGACACCATTGTTAAAGACTAACATAACATAAGATTGCATAATAACAAAGACACAATGTCTACTTATAATTGTTGTTGTGGAATGCATTTTATTCATTATCAGTACAGCGATATAAACAGATTTCATTTTTCTCTTGTTCTCTCTCTTTTTTTTATTTTTTTATTTTTTGGATGAGCAACATTTGGAGTGGACAAATAACCTTTTTAAACAAAAACACTGTTTTCAAATGTATCCAGATTAGAAGGACCACTTTGCACCTCCAGCCTCTCTTAGTTTTAATTTTGTCTTTTAATGAAACAGGTGATCTAAACCATGTCCAGTTGTCATTCACTCTTGCCATTTGAAAGCTTTTGGTATGTTCATTTTGGAATTAACTGCATGTGAGGAAAAGAGGAATTACCAATTAAAAGGTGCTTTTATGAATTGGGTACCACAGACCGTTTTAATCAGGTCAAACAATTAAAAATTAACATACTAGGGGTGAGATGAAATAAGGGTGCCAAACACAGGAAAAAAGAAAAAGGGCCACTGTGGGAACAATTTTGTCAATGAGTTCAATGATTGTTCGGTGCAGTGAGTCACAAGCTCTGTTGATAATGTCCATCTTTATTGCAGTAATTTCCGTAAAAGCATTTCAGATGGAAGGGGTTGAGTAGATTATATTGTATTCTTTTTTCATTGTTCTCCATGAGTATTACGCATTATTCAATATATTAACTTGAAAGAACTCTAAAAATAGGGAACATGTGTGTATATGAAGCTTTAAATTGGTATAAGGAAGCAAGAGAAACATTTTAACATTGAAGTATCTTGCATACTTTACAAAACACATTTGTTTAAGACTCTGTGCAGTTTGGTGTCATAAGACTTTTGCACATTACCGTGTTTCACTAATATAATTAATTAATATAATTCAGTAATATAAAAACATTTCAGTTAACTTAATTGATTTGAGTTTGGGAATCATGTGGAAGCCAGCATTTGTAATAATGTATACACTAGAAAAGTATTTTTGCTGCTTGTTCAAACTACTTGTATAACATAAGCTGAAACAGCACAATTCTTTAGATATTTTGGGGGGGACAACTTAATTGTTTAACGATATCATGTTATCATAACGATCTAATGTGGCAATAAGCTCGTAACAGTACTGTGCATTTACACCCTGGCCATATTCATCAATGTAAACGCAAGAGAACAGCATTAACATTATGCCAGACACTGTCATTCTCAGCCACTAGACTTTTCTGATAGGGTATTCGAGTGTCAGAATGTTGTGGCACTACTATACAGGAGTTATTTTTAGGGATTATAGATAGCGAAAGTTAGTGGTTTTTATTTTAGCGTTTGTTTTTTTTTTTTTTTTAAAGCATGTTGGTAAAACACGAATGCGGTTTTGAATGTATTAAAACATATGTTTGTTTGTCGTAAAAATTCATAATAATGACAAAAATACTAATTTGTGGATCTCCTGACTTCCAGGTGCGGCTATGCAGCCATTGTGGCTGGTGTATTCTGGGTAATTTTCTTACCCCTTGGTTTCGAGTGTGGTCCTGAAAAATCTCTCTTTCGAGGGCTATCTAGCTCTTCCTCTTAGCCGCCTTCAAGATAAAGAGAATTGGGACAATAAAGGGGGAAGGGCTCTAAGGGGTAGAATTGGGATTGGGCCTAAATCTCCATATTTAATTTTCAGGTCTCTTTATTAGGATAATAAATACAAATCACAGAAAACAAAAAAGTTTAAAAAATTCAGAACAAAATTACTTAATCAAGCAAAGATATGTGTTTAATGTGAACTCACTTGGGACCAAACACAGCTAGAAATCTTTTGGGGAATCTGTCCTGATGTTTTCTGAAATAAAGTGCAGTCCTCTTTCAATACAATCCATAAATATAGGCTTTCATATCTTTATTTTTCAGTCCAGGTAATCCTGTCTTGTCTTTATAATATTTAGGTCTGGACACTGTGGAGGCCATTTCATAAAAAAAAATTACTGCACTGTATTGTCACTGTTAGGTGTTATACTGATACATAAAACTATTACCAATAAGGTTCATTCTAGCATTTATGACATAATGGACATAAACCTGTCTGAAATTTTTAATGTTCGCAATTCCATCAATTCACAATTAGACCAAAAAAATAATAATCCAATTCCCACCTGTAAAACTTTTTGAACAGTACTATACATGAAACCTTTTTTCTTTCCATATTTAGCCTCACACAGCTGTGGAGCTCTTTAGAACGAACAGTTCTTGGCTGCAGTAGAATGAGGTTTGAATGGTCTAAACACTGTGCCGTTCCAATGCTGGAATGTGTCACCTCCTCAGTGCTACTTTTGAAATCGCAGATTCTGCTGGCATGATATTAAACGTTAGAAGTTTTTTTTCTCTTTCCGTTCGTTGAAGGAAATAATATCTGTGATGTGCACAAACCTCTGAGGGCTTCTGATAATCTTGACACACTGCTTGGAGCGGTTAGCAGACTTCATCCATTTTGATGAAATATCCTTGGATTGGAACATTGAGTAGATTTTTTTTTTCCCTTCCCTTATTTCTCCTGCGTTACCTCAGTGGTTCGGCCAACAGATTGTGTAATTACGATCGGATGTTGAGGGGAAAATGTTTTTCACTCAGGTTGTTAATTATGCAAACACAACAAATGAGCATCTGTCCTTTGGTTTTCCTCTAGGGAGGGTATCGAACAGATTCTCCCACCCAGTGCGCACCAGTTAGCCAATGAACGCCTCCACGTTTCAATAACACACTCAAAAACGCACAAGAACAGCATGGTGTCCAGCTTCACCTCCAGGGAAGATCTCATTAAGGTATTCAAGCCTGAGGTCAATAGACAATGATTTATCTTCTAGCTACTCGAGTGATGCTCACAACCCAAAGGGAACTCGCCTATTCAATTAGACACATCATAAGTGCCGTCACTGGACAGGGTTAGTGCTGTGGAAAATTGCTACTGAGTTCATTAATTCATTCCCATCTGAAATAAAGAACAAATTGCACTGTTGCTTCAGTAGTTCATCTAACATAATGATATAAACAGTCTTTTTTGGATTCCTTTTTGTTTTGTTTAAAAGTCAGTGATGTGGCGCATTTTTGCATCTATTATTATAATGAAAAATACATTGGGTGCATTAAGTCAGAAATGTCAGGGCAATACAGTGAAGCTTTTTTTCTGTAGTATTATAATTATTTAATAGATGCAAAAATGGGTAACACTTTAAAATAATGATCCATTAGTTAATCTGTTTACTAACATGAACTAAGTATAAACAATCTTGTACAGCTTTTATTAATCGAAGCTTAACATTTGCTAATGCATTATTAAAATCCAAAGTTGTGCTTGTTTCCATTAGTTAATTCACTGTGAGTTAACAAGAACTAACAATAGGCAATTTTTATTGTTTGTTCTTGTTGGTAGATAAATGAACCAACATTAACTAATGGACCGTTATTTTAAAGTGTTTTTAGCAAAAAATAAATTAAAAAAAAAATTCACAGAAAATAAAAAAAGTAAAAAAAAATTCTGAACAAAATTACTTCATCAAGCAAAGGTATGTGTTTAACGTGACCTTACTTGGCACCAAACACCGCTAGAAATCATTTGGTGAAACTGTCTTGATGTTTTCTGAAATAATGTGCTAATTTTAGTCCTCTTTCGATACAATCCATAATTCATAAGATATAGGATTTCATATCTTTCTTTTTCAGTCCAGGTGATCCTGTCTTGTCTTTATCATATTTAGGTCTGGACTCTGTGGAGGCCATTTCATTAACAATTATTGAACTGTATTAGCACTGTGTTTGGGATCATACCGATAAACAAAATTATTACCAATAAGGTCCATTCTGCCATTCAAGGGATAATGGACTTAAATCTAAAAATACATTGGGTGCATTAAGTCAGAAGTGTCAGGGCAATACAGTGAAGCTGTATTTTCTGTATTATTATAGTTATTTATTAGATACCCAAATGAGTAACAATTTAAAATAATGACCCATTAGTTAATGCGTTTACTAAGCTCAACATTTCCTAATGCATTATTAAAATCCAAAGTTGTGCTTGTTACCATTAGTTGATTCACGATGAGCTTTTTTATTGTTTGCTCTTGTTGGTACATAAATAAACTAACTAACTGATGGACCATTATTTTAAAGCCTTTTATTTATTTATTTTTTTTAGTTTTTTGGTTTAATCAAATAATTAGGTAATTGTACCTTTTTTTCGACAAGGTTAGCTTTAGGTTTGATCAATGTATAAAAAATAAAGTACATTTTACTAGTATTAGTTTGCAAGTTCCCCCATGTGAAACTAAATATGTTTTCTTTTCTGTTCCCCTTTTAATCTTCTAGTCCTCTGTCTGTCCATTCTACTGACATATTATGACTGTATTGTTTTTAAAGGTGCTCTTGGCCAGCTGTTTCGTGCCTGTCTATGCTGGAGTGAAGCCAGTGGAGTTCCAAGGGCAGGTAATGAAGTCTCCCGTGGCCCAGCACTGTCTGCGGCTCTGCTGAGAGCTGCTGTTTAGTTTTGGGCTCTTTAGATTTATTTAGATGAATGAGCAAACCAGCTTTCTGGTTTTGCTTGTGCCCTCCGCTGACAGAGGTCTGATAAAACTATTAGCATCCAAATGAAGTGGTATTTTCAGCCAAAGCAATTGTAAAGTTGCAATCTGCTTGTTATGTTTCAGTTTCTGGGTGCAAATGCTCTATCAGACACAAACAACAAATAATGACTAAACAGTGGTAATAAACGGCTATTGAGATTTCTGAATTCAAATGAGTTGAGTCTTCACTATTCCATATATCATAACATGGATAGTGAAAATTAACTTTTTAGTCATCTCATGTGAAAACATCAAGTTGTACTGTTATATTAACATGATTAAGACTTAACACTCCAGTCTGTAATTCATATTCCTGGAGTAGCTTTTAGGCATTGTACAATATATTGTTTTGTTTTGGTCTCTATTGAATATGTTAATTTAAAGAACACATCAAAATGTGATCAATAGCTTTAGTCCTCTGTTGTTATTTGAAATGTTATACATATCATATTATTCCTTATTTTGTCATTCTTATTCAATTTAGATTTTACAATTTGTGTACAGCACAATGGTTAAAGGGGTGGTCCAGAGTGTAATTTTAAGGTTTGGTTGTGTTTATAAGATGCAAACAATGTGTGCTCATGCTTCACTTCTAGAAAATCATGTTATTTTTTCATATATCTGTGATTATATACTGCTACTCAGCTAACATAAAAACAACGGTCATATTTCCTAGTTCCTCTGAAAGGCCCGCCCTCAAGAGGCTCTGATTGGTCAGCTAACATAATGTGCTATGATTCACAGAACGGCTCCACTTCACCTAGACTCTCTATTATAACATTACAGCACCTCTGGCAACACCCCTTTGCTGCGCAGCGTGAATGTGCTTAACCTGAAGGGTTTATGACATTACTAACCCGGATGTATTTTTTTTTTTTGTAGTCCCGTAACTTTGTTCACTGTAGGCTATGCTAAGCTAACTCTGTAAAAGCCAAAGTCTCTCTTTGCATTATACTTTGAGCGTGGTACATTTAGAGATGTTTTTTATGTTCACATAGCTACATTACACATCAACTAAAGTTTCAAATATATCGTAGTGGACCACCCCTTCAATGATTGTTGTTGTATTGTGCTGTATGAATAAAGTAAGTATTAGAATGGTTTCAGAAGGATTTATGTGAACAAGTCTTTGTCTTTAGAAATGGATAGATGGGGGTTTCACAGACAGCCTTCCTATTCTTCCTGTGGGACGCACAATCACAGTGTCACCTTTTAGTGGCCCTCAGGATATTTCCCCAGAGTACAAAGGCAAGAGTAAGATTCACCTCAGACTTGCCAACATGAGCGTTGTGGTAAGTTTTTAGCATTTTAAGATTAACTCATTACTTTTAATTTATAGTGATACAGTGCTACTTAAAAGTGGCCAAACTGCTTTTATGATATTAGTTTTTTTGTGTAATATAGCTGGTTGTGAATAGAAAAAGTCTGCAGAGTTTCAAATAACAGGAAAGAAGGCAAGGCAGGCAATAAGTGTCACTGCTCCAAACCCAGGAGGAAGCACCTTCTCAGGGCCTCGAATCAGGATGTCTGGGTGTTGGTAGTCTGGTTTCTATAGCACAAATATGCACAAAACCTTCGCAATATTTTATAAATGTTGATAAAAAAAATCAATAATGTTTCCATTAACTGTTGTTATGTGACTAAAACATAATTGTTTCCTCTCATAATAAGACATTACAAAATTCATAATGACAAATGTTAGTATAGGTTAACATACAGTTGAAGTCAGAATTATTAGCCCCCCCCCTTTGAATGATGTTTAATAGAGCAAGGCAATTTTCACAGTATGTCTGATAATATTTTTTCTTCAGGAGAAAGTCTTATTTGTTTTATTTCAGCTAGAATAAAAGCAGTTTTTAATTTTTTTAATCCATTTTAAGGTCAAAATTATTAGCCCCTTTAAGCAATTTTTTTTTCCCGATAGCCTACAGAACAAACCATCATTATACAATAACTTGCCTAATTACCCTAACCTGCCTAGTTAACCTAATTAACCTAGTTAAGCCTTTAAATGTCACTTTAAGCTGTATAGAAGTGTCTTGAAAAATATCTAGTCAAATATTATGTACTGTCATAATGACAAAGATAAAATAAATCAGTTATTAGAAATGAGTTATTAAAACTATTATATTTAGAAATGTGTTGAAAAAATCTTTTCTCTGTTAGACAGAAATTGGGAAAAAAAATAAACAGGGGGGCTAATAATTCAGAGGGGCTAATAATTCTGACTTCAACTGTATGTAAAAGCCACACTAACTATTATTTTTTCGCAAAGGATATTTAGACATGCTATTCAAGCAATAATCACACAGAAGTTATCACATCTTCATGGTTCTGTGGGTCTCATCTATCAGCACTGATCTTTCTAACTAGTAAGAGATTTTAGCTGCTGTTTCAGCTTTTCATGCCTTTTTACACCTCCCTGTCTTCATGTGTTCAAAACTTTTTCCCTGTGTCATTTCATTTTATTACACCTATCTTAATTTCTAACTAATTCGTTTTGTTTTCTTATATGGATTACTTTGGTTGTTACTGGCATCAACAGCACTTTAAGAAATATGTTTTCTGACAAAAATGGTGTTCAATACTTATTTTAAAAGAGAGCATTATTTTAGGAGAGCAGTCAGTCATAAAGTATTACTTTATTAGCTACTTGAAAAACTGATTACATAACTCATGTAGTGCATTACCCCATACACTGACCATAACCTGACAAGTTTTAACAACTGTTTTCCACCCTCAGTTCTCAAAGGAAAACATCATAAGGTTGAACGAAGCGCTGTTTCCTCCTCCATTACCCAGACTCGAGGCACTGGAGCAAGAGGGATACCAAGATGCTCTTCAGTTTTTGAAGAAAGAAAAATGGATGCAATAACTGATTTACACATTTGTAGCACTTTCAGCACCTCGACTGTCAGAAATGTGGCATATTGACACCATTTAGAGACAATTTTCCTCAGCAGTTCCTTTAGGGTGTGCCGTATTTTTCAGTGTAATAACCATACTTGGACTTGGGCTTTTTTGTTTTAAGAATGAAAGCAGACGCCATACAGTACATTATGTATTTCAGGAGGCTGAATGATCAGTCATTTTCTGGTACTTTAAAATAAGTCTAAAATGCTCTCCGTTGAGCCAAAACTGCACTCAGAACACACCGTGTTCTTTAAGAATGACTTAATGAAGTGTTTACATATTTCTGAAACCCCTTCTGTTGGAATTTGTCCATAATTCCCTTTAAGCCGTAATCAATCCCAAGACCAACAACGCACCCTTTTGCCGCACATATCAATGCAGGGTTTCTGTGGGTCCTTGAGGACAAGCATGGAGAACAAGCCTTTGAAGTAAAGCACAGGAGAAGCTGTTTGAACTCCACCAGTCTCTTCACCTCTCAGAACATCCGCTTTACTCACTTGATTCCCCGAGAGCGTTCTGATCATTTTTTCTGCCTGTGAGAATAACGTCTCCCTGGGGAAGGTTTGAGGATTAGCAAAGGCTTGTGGGTATTTGTGATCTGGCGGTGTAGAGAGAAACAGTGAGAGCTGACGCACACAGCAGAAGCTCGTACTAGTTGGCGTATTATGGAATAATAGTCGATTTTTGCAATCAAGTAGCAATTTTATTGACTTTTATTGATCTAGAGCAGTTCGAGTTGACAAGAGATAAAAAGATGATACGAACTGCTTATGTGAAAGTACATCAGTTGTAATTGGTCTTCATTAAAAGCAAGAGGAATGTTATAAGCTGAGCACCATTAGCGTGATAAAGATGGATTGTTCAGCATTTAACTCAGCAGCAGCACAGGACATTCACATCAGTCTTTAAATGTATGACACACACATTCACATGTGCTCAGTTGATCTATGAACAGAAGGGAAATTATATGGTTATCACTGCATCAGTTTTCTCATATATCAAATATTTAGCCCTTTAAGAGAGTACTTATTTTGGAGTGGCTACAAAACAAACCACTTTTAAGTAACCTAAACTGCACTTTAAGATAAATATTAGCATCTTGCAAAATAACTTGGCACCATGGCATCACGCCAAAGACAAAATTAATGAGTTATTAGAAAATAGTTATTAAAAATGTGTTGGGGGAAAAAAAAAAATTGGCTGAAAATCGCCTGTTCATTTTGTCAAACATAAACCTTGACTAACAAATGGTTTTAGTTAACAGGATGTGTTTAATGATTGATTTGCAGTGCATTTCAAATGAAAAACAAAAATTACAAAACTGTTTTATGCTTATGTATACAGAAATTGTATTGGTAAATTTCTTTCTAAACATTGTACATTTTGAGGCAGATTTCTACAGTCTATGGCAGGGGTGCTCAATCCTGTTCCTGGAGATGTACCTTTCTGCATAGTTCAGCTCCAACCCTGATCAAACGCACCTGAACCAATTAATTAGGACCTGAACAGCACTTGATAATTCAACGCTATCTCACGGCCAATTCGTAACTTTTTGATTAGTGGCTAATTCGTATGAATTCGTACGATCTAATTCGTACAAATTAGTACGATTTGCCCATCACCCAATGACGGTTGGGGTTAGGGGTGGGGTTAGGTGCCACGCCTCCTTTTTAAAATCGTACATTTTCGTACGACTGAACTCGTACGAATTCGTACGAATTAGCCACTAAACTGACAAAACGTAAAATACTTACGTTTCCTCGTGAGATCAGGCTGGATAATTACAGGCAGGTGTGTTTGATATGGGTTGCAACAGAAATCTGCAGGAAGGTAGATCTCCAGGAACAGGATTGAGCACCCCTGGTCTATGGCATGGGTGACCAACCCTGTTCCTGGAGATCGACCTTCCTACAGATTTCAGCTCCAACCCTGATCAAACACACCTGAACCAATTCATTAGAACCTGAGGAGCACTTGATAATTAGAGGCAGGTGTGTTTGATATGGGCTGCAACTGAAAACTGCAGGAAGGTCGATCTCCAGGTATAGGGTTGAGCACCCCTGGTCTATGGCATGGGTCTCAAACTGCCGGCCCGTGGGCCATTTATATCCCGCCCTCCTCCTCCATCCGGCCCACAACTGACATCAAAAATACGAGATTCGGCTCGCCAAAACATATTTTTGAACCATTGCTATTGTTGAATGAAGTCGCATCTAGCCACTTGTGGTTTTGACCCGCCACCTAGTTAACATTTATAGTACTGCATTAAAATTAGTTTTACTTTCATTTTCTCTCAGTATATGGTCGAGTAACACACATGTATTTTAATTCTATGTGTGTAATTCTAAGTGCTCTATTTTTACTAAACAAATAGGATAATTTTGCTAATATTATTTTTTTTCCTCATATTAAGATTTGCATAAAAACTATGTACATTAGAAAAATTGTACTGCTAGTTAAATTGAACTTGTTAAAGTAAACGTAAATATGTACATACATTTCCCCTTTTTGTTGTAGTTTTACAAAAAAAGGAAAGATATTGAGAAGAACAATTGCCAGTAAAGTCACTAAAGTTACCCAAACTGCTTTCTGTTGTTCTTACTGGGACAATACAATTGGTTGGGACAGAATAATAATTATTATGCCTATTATTTGTAGTATTTTCCCAGCAAGTTAAACTCCTCCTTCAATATGTACAACAATAAACACAAAGCTAGAGTTTTGACTGCATATACTCTATGGAAGAATGACTCATGGTGTCCTAAGATGTATCAGTTATGTCAGGTTTACACATTTTTTCTTGTGCTTGAATGTTAAAACGGCTCTACTATGAAATGTCAGTCACTGAAATGGCCCCCGCCAATTTGAGTTTGAGACCCCTGGTCTATGGTTTTAATATGGTCCTGGTCCATAGTTGGAAATATGTCATCCATGCTGAATTGAATGAATGTTGTTTAAATGAATGTACTCTTCAACTCAATGTAAATGAAGGTTATGTTAAATAATACTGAATTGCATGGCACTTTGTCCAAGTGTAAGTGTGAATTCATTTATGCAATCAAGCTCCGACGAGACATGTCTGAATGGCTGCTTTAATAATGCAATTAGAATGTGTCTTCACACACACTTGTTATACATTGAATCTGACACCACACAGAAACCCTCTAAGGTGAAACCACTGACTGGGATTTGCATTATTTATCATCTGTATTCAGTTGCATTGTTAAGCTCTGTGTTTTAGTACATTAATGAAGAAAACTGGAAACAATCAGAATATTAATATTATTAAAATAGCTGACCTTTTTTGACAAGCAAACATTTAGTAACATTAAATATGCAACAGGAATGCTAAAAACCAGATATATTGAATAAATATGAATTACAAAATTATTGTTAGTAAAGATTAACCAGAAATATATTGATTTAAATGTATACCTCTGAAACATTAGTGTCAGCCAGCTTTGTATTTCTTTTTTAAAGAAAATTCAAAGTCTGGAGTCTGTGCCACAAATCCACAAGTACAATTTAAAAATATATGGCAATGAGTTAGTGAAATTGTGGGGATTATTTGTTGGCATGAATTAAAAACTAAAGGTGATTTTCAAATCTGAGCGCACAGATTGGAACAGTTGTGCCTTGCTTTAACAAACTACCAACAATGTTGATAAACTGATGTTATGAATTGCAAACACATCGCCATGTATTGTTTGATTTTTTCCCTACAGGTGACTTCCAGGGTTTCATACTAATCAGAACATAAAAAGGGCAAATAAAACATTCATTTAACATTAAACATGGGTATCTTACTGCCAACCCATTTGGTCAAAATTATAACCCTCGTTAACCTCCTAGGGCTTGAGTGTCCACATACCTGGACAGCACATTTTTAGCTCTTAAGTGGCTACTTAAAATACTTTGAATGTTTTATATTCTGTTACAGACATACAGTGTCATCCTGCAACTGTTTTGCAGCGAAAAGTCCCAAACCCTATTTTTAACTGTCCAAAATGGGAAAAAAACGTTGTTTTTACTCTCTGATAGTCATAGCAAGTTCAAAAAAAAATATTGTTATATATAAAAAAAAATTCAGGAAAAAGTGTTTTATGTAAATTCGGACCACAAGTCCATATATATGGACATCATTTTTCTCCAAAAGTACATCATATGAAAAGATGATACTTGGATTTTTATTCTAATTACCTTCCAATAAGCCCAAATAGCAAAGAGAAATAAAAAATGCATGTAACAAAAACACCTTGGGCCTTATTTGTTCTAAATAATTTGGAATGTAAACCCCACTTTCCATGAGGGTAAAAAATAAACAGTGTTGATTATGATATGGATATTGAGACCTTTTTTGAGAACTGTTTCCTACCCTGACTACACACACATAAAACTATCATGCAGATTCTCATGTGACATCATCATAGAAATTGCACTGCAATGGCACTACATGATGAGAAGCAAAAGTTTCTCTGTCTGAGGCCTATAGTGCTAAAAGGTTGAAAAACATTTGTACATGGACTGTAGACAAACAGTATCCAGACGACTTAATACTTTGTACTGTATTTTTTTAATACTTTAATATTTCATATATTGTATGTAAAAAAAGAGGGATTGCACTTACTAGTTAAAGTTTAAAATCTTTTGTAACATTGTGAACTTTAGATCAGGATTTTTTTTTTCAAATATATCTGTCCATTAGGATGTTCAATGGGTTCAAAATATGTTACTGAAAGTAAATCTCCAGTAACACTGACTGAACTTTTATATATATATATATATAAAAAAAAAACTATATCAATGTACTAATTCATTGCTGAAACAATTTCATATGCAGAATAAACAGATCTTGAAGTTCTTGAGCATGTAGCAGATGGAAATATCTCAGACGTGGACATTATGTGGAGTGATGAGGAAGATGAAGATGAAGTTTGTTATAAACAAAGTGCAATCTATACAACAAAAAACTCAACGTAAAAATGTTACAATGTTAAGGTTTGTGATTTTGAAAATAAGTTTCAAGAGTAAACCAACAATCATGTATGTGTTTTTTTTTTTTTGTACTTTATGTTGGTATAATATCGGGAAACAACTGTTCTGTCGTGATGTACATTGAAATGGACAAAAAATATATATACGTAAAGGGTGTTGAATTCTTACTATAATTGGGTCTCATTTATAGGAGCCTTAAGAACTGTGAAAACTTACTTTTACATTTTTCAGAAACTTGGAACATACTTCGGGTCTGAAGGGCTTAAAACTCTTCCTGAGGGCACTTTGGAGTGCCAACAATCATGGCTGCTATATTGAAGGGTCATTCCGAACCAATGCGCTCAGAACTAATCACTTCAGAATGAAGTATCAAAATGAAGTATATGTCACTCCAGCAACAAAAGGTGAAGTGCGTTCAAAGAAACAGTTTTCATCCTTCAGAAGCTCTCACTGTGGAGGATAAACCATTCAAAGGGATTAAGGGCATATGGATGAATCCTTCACATGAATGGGACCCAATTAACATTTTACTATCTCATAATAGAGAATGTGTGGACATGGCAAATGTATCGTCGTTCCAATTTCACTAATCTTTACAAATGTATACTATAATAACTTTCTTTTATTGGTTGTAAATTAACTTTTTAACCAATTGCCAGATTTACTAATGGTCTAATATTTTTGGTGGCAAAACCTACTGTCTCCTCCAGGTGCTCCGGTTTCCCCTACAAGTCCAAAAGACATGCACTATAGGTGAATTGGGTAAGCTAAATTGTCTGTAGTGTATGTGTGTAAATGAGTATGGATGTTTTGCAGTGATGGGTTGCATCTGGAAGGGCATCTGCTGCGTAAAACATGTGCTGGATAAGTTGGCGGTTCATTCCGCTGTGGCGACCCCAGATTAATAAAGGGACTAACTAAGCCGAAAAGAAAATTAATGAATGAACATACTGTCTGTATTTGCAAAATGCACAGAAAAGATTTGTGCTGAAAAGGTGGGAACAGATATTTTTGGCCTGACTTTACTGAACATGCATTGGTAGGAGTTTTCAAGTCAGATGCTAATATTTAAATTAAACAAATTATGGGTATTTAACTTCATTTTTATAAGATAAACTAAGCAAAATGAATTTTTGTGTGCCCCTAACCCCTGATAGATAAAAAGATGTAGCCTATTGTGCTGTGACTGGTAGTAGATCACATGGACTTCATCTGCATCTACTCTTCTTATTTGCCACTACACTAATTCGTGCTGCACTTATTGTGTTGGTCGACACGTAAATGACACTCTGTTCTTTATTTGAGCATTGTCTGTAGATCACTGCCTGTAAATCAAATTTCCAGACACAAATTTGCTAATTTGGAATTGCACTCTCGTGCAAATTTGCTCTGTTTGGTAATTCCTGACCCAAATACTTTGCAATGCAATTTTGGACACAGGAAATGTATTTAATCAATACACAGATACATGAATATAAAATAATCAATCTAATGTAAAGTAATCAATGCAACGTAAATCCACAGCCACTATTTGGTTTATTAGGAAACATCAAAAATCAAAAGACAAGACCTGCCTTCCCTTCTAACAAAACCCCAAAAAAAGTCATTTTAGGTGCTTGCTGCACACTTGAAACTCACATTCATGCAGGTTAATTGCACTGGCATTCAACATTCAGCCGTGGGTAAAACAAATCTGTAATCAAACAAACTAGCAAAACAACCCTTAATTGTTAATTTAAAAAATGGAAAAAACATTGCTTAAACTCAATTATGGACTGGGTGGTGAATTAAGCAAGACATTTCACATGTGCAACTTCATTTGTTTCTGTTGAGAAAGAAAGAAAGAAAGAAAGAAAGAAAGAAAGCACATACATTCATTCATTTTTCTTCGGCTTAGTCCCTTTAATTATCAGGAGTCACCACAGTGGAATGAACCGCCAACTTATCCAGCATATGTTTTACACAGCGGATGCCCTTCCAGCTGCAACCCAACACTAGGAAACACCCATACACACTCACATGCACACAAATGCATTACGGCTATTTAAGTTTATTCAATTCACCTGTACAATATGTCTTTGCAAAATCTACACAGAAATGCCAACTGACCTAGCCTAGACTCAAACCAGTGACCTTCTTGCTGTGAGGCAACAGTGCCAAGTACTGCGCCACCGTCTTGCCCCAAAAAGCATATACATTAAGTATTTTATCTCTTTTTTATATTTGTTCACCAAGTTCTGATGTTCTTTTGCTTTTATATTTCTATACAGTATATGTAATGTATAATCATTATTTATTCATCAGTTTTCATTATCAATACTTGATACTAATGAGTCATTTCAAGAGTTCACACTTAGATGATGATTGATTATGAAGCTTTGTTTGGCATGCTGTCCTGGGTGAGAGCCCTGAGCTCATAAGATCCTCAAGCCCGGGGCTCCCTCCCAATGCAAGGCGAGAGGGGAGTTTGAGCTCAGGTAGAACTCGAGAACTCCCCTGCTGTAGAAGCTAATAGCGACAGATAGCGATTGCTCTTAATAGATTGCTCTTACTAAGTGCATGTCTATGGTGCTGATTTGGATTAGTCAATTAACTTAAGCTGCATGTTTGTGGAGGGTGGGAGGAAACCGGGGAACCTGGGGGAAACCCACACGAGCACGGGGAGAACGTGTAAACTCAGAAACGTTGGCTGGTTAAGAAGGGTCTGGCTGCAGAGTTGCACTTGCACCTTCAGGCTTGCACTCTCGGGCTTGCACGCTCAGGCACCCACGCTTCCCATGCACGTCACTTGCAATCAACAAAAATAAACCTAAAGTAAGTTTCCAGTTCATTTGCGTTGTCAAATAATTCTAAGTACTTAAGTTGTACACCATGACAGACCCCCACCCCCACCCACTGAAAAGTGGTTTATATATTCATCATATGATTATAATGCTTTAATGTAAATTTACCAAAGCAGTATACTATTAACATCTATACCAGCGAATCTTATTATAACTATCACGTCTAAATACACACACAAAGTATTTTTCCACAGTTATGAATAAAAAAACAACAGGCTAAAGCAAATTTGAATTTTAGTTATTTTAAACATTTCAAGGAGTTGTAGTATTACAACTAACAGATACACATTATGGACTTACAGCAATGATTCTTGAATGACTTGGGAAAATATTCTTTATTCAGCAGGTCCTAGGATGATTGCAAACAAGAATGCAGATGTCGATGCAAGTGATGTGGCAGGAGAGTGCCGGGCTCGTTTGCATAAAATCCTTAACCAAAAAATCCTTAAGTTTAAGGTTAAGGGTAGTAAAAGTTGGTTTGCAAGGAGAAAAAAAAAAGAGAAAAAGAAGATCGAAAAAAAGAAGAAATTTAAGACTGCCATTAAGTATTTCCCCTTAGTCCTTAGTAACCTTTTCCTCTTAAAACATTTGAGGGACCTAATCACCTCCCTTGAACAAATGAGACTCAAAATGCAAGCATTCTCACCCCAAAAAAAAAAAAAAAAAAAAAAAAATCACAAGATTGTAGATAAATAATATAATAAATCCATTTAATAAATAAACTAATATATACGTGTTGACACGTCTGTGCAGGTGTGCATCCATATGAAATCGCAGTTTCAGTGCAGTTTCAAAAGTCTCTACATGATCCCAGCCCAGTTTTATATGTCCTCCAAACATAATGTTGAGATCAACTCGATAAGGGAACGAGTCGACTCACTTAACGGAAAGAAAACAGCACAGATGAGGTGTACTGCAAAGCTGTTGCAAGCAAAGCATTCATGGTTCGTTATGATCTGTTTACGTAACTATAGCAACTGCGGCGCCCGTCACCGTTTGTTGCTAGAAACTACAGTGAAACGCTTAGAAAAAAGGCACTTAGGTTAGGGTGACGGATAAGAAGTTTGTTGCAATGATCTTAATGAAATCCCTTACCTCAGAGATTTTTCCCCCTCAGGGACACCCTTATGTTAAATTACGGAAGGACTATCATGCAAGCAGCCATGGGGTTACGATTGTAAATGACGTCACTTGCAGAGGAAGCGCGGTTGCCCGAGCAAGTCCGAGAGTGCAAGCCTGAAAGTGCAAGTGCAAATCTGCAGCCAGACTCTATTGGGCTGGTTTGGTAATGACAAGAACCAAAGACGTTCTTGCTGTGAGGCAACAGTGCTAACCACTGGGCCACCGTGCCACCCATCTAGGAAAGGAGGAGGAGTAGGGGTGGAAGGGGGAATTCTTCAAAAGGAAGATGACTGTGGTATGAAACCCAGGGCATTTATAGTGGCTTTGGAGTCGTCTGATTGGTGAATCATAAATTGGATAATGTGGGGCCAGTCGCAAGCAATCATAAGCATGTGATCCTCTCGAAATTAGTTTATAAATAAACTTCACTTATTTCTTTATCAATACTTGATAAGTCATGCCAATAAATTTAAATTGAATTGAGAAATAAAAAAAGAAAGAAAGAGCAGATTTCAATGTGGAAAAACATTATTTGATGGTGTTGAAGAAAAAATATGTGCTTCTAGATAGCAAATGTGCATATATGCTTTGAATCACATTGTTAAAACAAGCTTAGACTCTACACCAGACATTCTCTCATCTCATAATCCCTCTATAAATACATTCTTACTTAACATATGGGCTTATCTGACTCTACATGTCGCAAATGCAACTGCTTCAAATTCATACCTTTTATTCTGTGCTACTAAGAATGTCAAACCCAGTCTGGTATTACATCAGTCACCTTGCTATAAACACAGTTTTACCTGTTTTTTTTGTTTGTTTTTACATTCATATTCCTGTAGTATATCAGTTGTCCCGTGTGACAACATATCGTATTAAAGGCTGTGCATGGTGCCAGACGCAATGAATAAGGTGACTCTTTATGGTCCACCAGAGGATTGGTCTTGTCAGGCAGCATCGCGTTAATGATAATTTTGGGCTAAATTGCTAGAGGCTGAAAGTGGTTACAGGAAAAACACATAAAAACACAGGAGCCCCGCCAAAACCTGACTTAAATTAACAGCAGTTAACGTCAAAACAGAGGACAGAGCTGACTATATCTGCTTCACTGCTCAGATAAACAGTGAATCTGGCTGACTGAGTCATACAGATTGGCGGGGGTTTTAGCTGAAACACATCAGTGAGAAATGAGAGGTCAAAATATATCTTTAACCTTGTGCAAAAAGAAATGTATGTGCAATTGTAGTGCATTTCTGATCTTGGAATATATGTATATAGTTTTTAAAGATATACAGTTGAAGTCAGAATTATTAGCCCCCTTTGATTTTTTTATTCTCTTTTAAATATTTCCCAAATGATGTTTAACAGAGCAAGGAAATTTTCACAGTAAGTCTATTAATATCTTTTCTTCTGGAGAAAGTCTAATTTGTTTTATTTTGGCTAGAATAAAAGCAGTTTTTAATTTTTAAAAAAAACATTTTAAGGTCAATATTATTAGCCTCTTTAAGCAATTTTTTTTTTTCTCGATAGTCTACAGAACAAACCATCATTATACAATATCTTGCCTAATTACCCTAACCTGCCTAGTTAATCTAATTAACCCTTTAAATGTCACTTTAAGCTGTATAGAAGTGTCTTGAAAAATATCTAGTCAAATAATATTTACTGTCATCATGGCAGAGACAAAATAAATCAGGAAATGAGTTATTAAAACTATTGTTTAGTAATGTGTTGAAAAAATCTTCTCTCCATTAAACAGAAATTGAGGACAAAAATAAACAGGGGGACGAATAATTCGGACTTCACTTGTATGTGGACCTCTTATTTCTTATGATGCGTTTCAGCTAAAACTACCGCCGAAGACTAAGACGTTTAATGAAGAAAATTCAATGAATTGAAATATCTGTGTTACATTGCCTCAAAAACACTGTGATTTGGATCATATTTTAATGTCAGGAAATTTTTAAAAAGAGACTTGTGTTTATATCACTCCAGTATGAATGTGGACATATTACACTGACACATTTCTGTCCAAACAGCTTCTAAAAGTTGCTTTAACATGATTTAATACAGGTTTTGGAAAACCTTCATGTGTTTAAAACACATTAATGCAATAAATGATTGGAATTTTTAGCTGCAGAGTTGTCTTTTACTCATTCATTCATTTTCCTTCAGCTTAGTCCCTTTATTCATCAGGGATCGCCACAGCAGAATGAACCGTCAACTTATCAAGCATATGTTTTACACAGCGGATGCCCTTCCAGCTGCAACCCAGTACTGGGAAACATCCATACACACACATACACTACGGCCAATTTAATTTATTCAATTCACCTATAGACCACGTCTTTGGACTGGGGAAACCGGAGCACCTGGAGGAGCCACCTTTTTGCTGTAAGGCGACAGTGCTAACCACTGAGGTGCCGTGCCGCCCCCTAAATAGGAATTAATATTATTTAATTAATCATTCTTTCATTTTCTTTTCGGCTTAGTCCCTTTATTAATCTGGGGTCGCCACAGCTGAATGAACCGCCAACTTACCCAGCACGTTTTACACAGCAGATGTCCTTCCAGCTGCAACTCATCACTGGTGAACACCCATACACTCTCATTCACACACATACACTACGGACAATTAGCTTACCCAATTCACCTCTACTGCATGTCTTTGGACTTGTGGGGGGTAACCGGAGCACCCGGAGGAAACCCACGCGAACGCAGGGAGAACAAGCAAACTCGACACAGAAATGCCAACTGACTCAGCCGAGGCTCGAACCAGCGACCTTCTTGCTGTGAGGCGACAGCCGTACTTACAGCACTGCGCCACCACATCACTCTAAATAGGAATTAATATTAATAATAGTAATAATAGTTACAATTTATTTACTAATATTATTTTCAAGTGTGCATGCAATTATATTGCTAGTATGCTTCACTGTAACCCCCTCTCATATTTTTTTATTCAAAAGCAACAATAAAAATAGCAAAAATTTAAAACGTATATAATGACTGAACTGCTAAAACAAATAGTTTTATCATTATTATTATTATTGAGTCATTCATTGCTGAAAAAGAACACTCTGCAAATTCAACGTTACATTTTTCAACTTCCAAAAACTCAATTACATATAAAGTTTCTACAAATTTGAGAAATCTATCTCTTCTCTTCTATCCATCCCTTCTGTTACCTTTGATCATTTTAAGTCAAGCAGGCCTCCCATAATGCAACTGATTGATCTCTCCCCTCTGCAAAAGTGCCCGGAAAATCAGAATGATTGAACTTGTCTATTTTGACATAAGCCTAGATCTCCTTCGGTTTGAGGAGCCCCATGCTCAATCGCTTTCAAGGCTCCCCTGGGTACCGCCATCTGCTCTTTTAACTAGATCTTTAAAAGTCAGTATATCTGTTCACATAAATGTGATGCAGTTTAGTAGATATGCTGTAAGAAGTGGTCAAAATGTTTTCAAATCTGATTCAAAGAGATGCTAGTAAGATTTTTTTGATCATATTCCAAAAAACACCAACTTGAAATCGTTTTTAAAAACTGCACTGATATTTAAGGACTGTGGATAATCAAGAAAGCTTCGGAAAATTATGCAGGGAAAGGTAAACATTAGTTAAGGATCAAAAGCTGACACTTATGAAATTTGGCTAATTTGTCAATATCTGATTCGCAAAACACTAAATATTCCAGAAAATGTGATAAATACATCAAACCATAAAGTACTGCATAATACCAATGAATATCACATCTGGCTCTTGAAAATTAAGCAAAACATCTTTTTTTTTATTTCCTGACACAGACCAGTTTTAAATGTGATGAGATTAGTGTAATGAACATGATGTTGAGAGCATGGAGAGCCTCTTAAGTCTGGCAAACCATTCAGCAAAGCCTGATTAGTCACAAAAATAAGCAAAACAGATTGGATACCAAAAATACCACAAAAAAACCCTCAGTGCTCCAAAGCCTGTAAGAGGCATTATGGGTATTGAGTCGTTACCGTTTGCAGGCTAGATCAAAGCTTACGAGCATAAAGGTAGTAATTACTGCTTCACAAAATCCCTGACCTTTCACTGTTGTAATACTGTAGGATGATGCATCTCCAGACTAGGAGGAATACAGACCTCTGGACAGAGAACCTGGCTGCACTTACAAACACTGTTGCCACAGATGACCTTAGATCTTGTGATACAAATTTGGCAGCACAAAAAAGTGAGCAGTATGTTTCCCCTTTTTTTTGTTCTATTATTTTCAAACCTCTGTATAGCATGGCTCTTTGTATTACTTCTAATAAAAACGTACATTTATCCCATTTAAGAGAGGTCACAATGAAAATGTCAGCCAATCTTTGAAAAAATAGGCTCATAGTTTATGATCAGATGTACAGCAATGCAAAAAGCACAGCTATTTCTGGTAGGTCAACTTGAAAATTGACAGCATTTTGTTTGTGAAAATTAGCCAAGCAATGGCATAATTTTGAGATGACATCCTATGTAAAAATATAAAGCATGTCTAAATATAGTGCCTAAATCAATTTACTGTGACTGCTGTACCATCTCTCTCAGATTATTCCCCATTTGCGAGATGTAATTATGAGTTCTGAAAGGACATAAACACTTTTTACATTTTGAAATCTCATAATTACCATAATTACAACAAGTCATGAACACATCTTTTTAAAAGTGTAGTTCCTACAAAGCTGAACAATTTGCTATCATTTACTCTTTTTGTTATTATTAAGGTTTGTTCTGGCATTTTGATAGAGGTTGCAGAAGCATGTTAGTGGGCTTTGTTTTCAAATGCACTTCACTCTATTTGCTTTCATTTGATCCTCTGGTTAAATAAACAAATTATTTACAAACAAAAAATGCATCGAAATTAAGATAAAAATGATAAAAAAAAAAAAAACTAAATTAGTTTCAAAACCAAAAATATATATATATTAAAGAAACATTCCACCTCTTTTTGAAAAAGGCTCATTTTACAAGTCTCCTAAAGTTAAACAGTTGACTTGAACCATTTTTTTAAATCCATTCAGCCAATTTGTTGTTCTGGCGGGGTCACTTTTAGCTTAGCTTAATGAACTGCATAGGATTTGATCTTTAGCATTTTGTTAAAAAAATGTAATAAGGAGTTTTGATAATTGTCCCATTTAAAGCTTGAGGCTTCTGTAGTTACATCATGTAATAAAATCAACGGAAATTTAAAAAAATAAAATGACTAATTTGTAGGCCGATATTACCAAAGAGCTTAGTAATGACCAAGAGGCGACACTTAATAGAACGTTCCATTGCAACAGCAGCGCCCAGCAACAGCCCCGGATTCCGCCATTTTGAAGTGAAAGCGGTCGGCTGTCCAATAGATCTTATTGCTGTCGCGATGGTAAGCAGCTGCTTTGTTTTTTATTTATTTATTTAAAAAGCGCATTAAAGCTGAGATACAACCTGAAAGACGACAATACAACACTTACTATCACAATCATGAGCACTTTTAATAGTTTATTTTACAGACTTATGATATGCTGTTGTTCTATTGGAATTTTCATTCCAAAATGGCCGCCGCACCATCTAGTGGCTAATTCCCAAATCACACTAGAGTGTCGCCTCTTGGTGATTCTATGCTCTTTGATATTACTAGGAACTATATTCTCATTCTGGCGTAATAGTCAAGAAACCCAGTTGCCGTACCATGGCAGAATGATAATACACAGAGCATGAGAATTGGCAGGTTCAGATGGCGCCACTTTCCACGCCTTTATGATTTTCACATTAAAATTGAAGAAAAAATAATGTTTACAATGCAGTAGGGCTGCATGATTAATCTCAATCTCGAATCTCAAATCAACCCCCACACTTAATCCAGCATCTCTACAATTCAGCCAATTATATTTTCAAGTTCAGGAGAGAAGCATAAAGGATGTCGCACAAGTCTTCACATTGGTTTACATGCGTTGCTCAGCAAGGTAGACACCTCCAAATGGCGTTGAAAGAGTGACATACTGTATTTATAATATATAATTCACCCAAAAATGTAATTTCAGTCTTCATGTAATGAACCTCAGCACTCACTTTTGGGGATTTACACCTACTTAACTTTAAATAGTAAGTTTCTGACTCCAGTAAGCTACAAACACAAACTGGGTATCATTGGAAAGAAGAATTACTTTGAGCTTTACTGTGGTAAAAGGGGAAGTTACATGCTCAAAAATATAAAAAGTTATACATTATGAAGTCATGAGGGAAAAAAATGTGTATTGTGTTCAATATTTGTTTTTCCATATACAAACACAGAAAAACATTAATGTAATGTCCTAGAAAAAATATGACCTGAAAGCCAAATGTTTCATGAGTTTATATTTCAAATTTAATTAAGATAGCATGCAAAATGAGATTTCTGTAAAAAGTTATAGGCTATATTGGTATCCTTCTTTCCCCCACCGTCAGAGGCATTTTCTCAAAACTGACCTTCCCAAACTGAAACATTAACAGTTGCTGAATAGTTTGGTCTACATTCACAGTTCATGTATCTTTGGAAAGAAGACACTTTGGGCTTTATTATCCATCATCTAGAGTTATCGATGTTTAGATAATGTAAAAAAAAAAAAAAAATGCACCGCACTAAACATTTTAGTATTTCATAAACATATATATGAAATTAGTCCTGAAGCAATAAAGAAAAGTAATAGGTCATAAGCTACACATCTCCTGAGTATTTGCAAATACATTCTTTATAAGCTTTTCATAGAAAAACAACTAGCTGTAATGGCTGCTTGAGGGTTGTAGCTTTAGACTGATGTATAGTTTGTCAAGATTACTCATGCTCTTTTTGATGTAATCTATTTGTAAACACTGAAAACTGCAAAAACAGCACCCTAGTGTGTCTGCGTCATGGTGCTGGCTAAGAGGTAGTCTATTCAAGTCCACCATTCAAAGTCTATACAAAATTTAGCATTTTAACCAACAGTAGACCTACACATAGGCCTAATATTATTTTTGTTGTTTTACCATATGTTTGAGAATAACAATAACAATAGCCTCATATTATCCTTTATTTTACATCTCCAGAATCGTGAGTAAATCACAATCTTGATTTTAAGTAAAAAAAAAAAAAATTGTGATTCTCATTTTATGCCTAGTTCACACTACAGGATTTTAAGCCTGATTTGAGCAAGATTTGGAAGTTAACGAGCTCGCCGACCGATCGGGCTGTGATCGGTGAAAAATCTGCGGGTGCACGGCGCTCGGCAGTCTTTATGTGTGAACTACTGAACAACGCGTCAAAGAGGCTCGCTGAAGCGTCGCCGACACCTCGCAGACGGAAATCCAATATTTAGCATGCTGAATATTCCAGAGCAGTCGGCCGACTCGACCCCACGTGTGGTCAGATGTAGTGACGAGCTGCAGCCAATGAGAGAGCATATCAGCATGAGCTGAATGGCTGTGTGCTCAGGAGCTGTACAGAAACGTCTGTGATTGGCCAGAATGGGCATCCATGTACTCGCTTCATTCTGTTAACACGGACACAGGAGTAGGCTATATTAACAGTGGAACTAGAGTTCTGTAACTATTAGAATTACCATAATGGTCATTCTGACCTTTTTCACATCATATTTACATTCAAAAAAATAAAATTAAGCTTTGACTGTCTGTCATCATATTTTATGACAGCATTACCCCAAAAATATTATCGTTTTTGGTAATACAGCCTATAAATATGTAGTTAAGATACTAGAACATGCAAAGGTCTGAGCCTCGCTTTCATTTTCACTTCCAAACAGGAGCTATTTTGCGGCACAGAATATGCTGTTTTGAAATATATATCTGAAGTAAATTTATGTTTTTGCTATCAGAAAGTTTTGTTTATTTTAGCAGGAAGTTGCGAGGTAAAGAAATACATGCATATATAAAGTCACAGCGAAAAGTAGCAGATATGCATGCAGTCGTTTTGACCAATATGGTAATTAAAGGTAGAAATGCTCAGTTCTTTGTTGTTTTGTAATTAAAAAAATAACAATGTTAGAAAGACATACACAGATATTTAGAAAACGTCAGAGTGTTATAGATATGTTAGTTTTATTTCAAAGAGTTATAAAAATACAAAAATAAAAACTCTGTGTATCTTTCTACTTGAACTTTGCAGATGAGTGGTTGATCCGCTGATGCATCAGCTGACTGATGATGTTTTTAAATGCTCCCTTTAAAGCTTGAGTGATGTAATTAGTACACAAGCAGCCAATAGTGTTCAGCTTTTTCTGAAGACTCCTCCCTCAAAATTTCATTGGCTGTGGTTGGTAGCTTGACTGAACTGTTGGCAAATAGGTTGTTGTCAGATCATGTAGTGTGTGACCCCCCTCTTGTGGATCTTTTACGTAGTGTCGCGTAGTGTGAACACCACAGTGATTAAAAGACACAAAATCAAGTCATGTAGTGTGAACTGCACAGCGATCTGCCGATGCTTAAAATCCTGTAGTGTGAAATAGGCATAAGCCAGAATTGTGCAGCCCTACAATGCTTACATGTCTACAATATGGTTTCATTCTTGTTTGTGTGTTTGTTTGTTTTTCTTCATGGAACATAAATGCCAATGATCACCAAAACCATCAGATTATTATCAACATTCTTCATAATATTTTTTTATGTTCCACAGAAGAAAAAGTTTTAAAACAACATTTGAAGGGTTTGAAAATGATGAAAGAGTTGTTCAGCTTTGAGGGAACTATTCCTTTACGTATTACATGCCCTTATGATTCTGAGCAGCAGACTATTCTTTTTGAAGCCCGTCCTGTACCTTCTCTATCTGATGATCTCGTTCACACCTGCACAGCTGACTGAGAGAAGAACAGCAGGGCTGGAGCCAGGGCTTCCACACTATTTGCAGAGGAGAGACTTGCACTGGGACAGGATTCAGGCTCTGTGTATGATAGCTTACTGCTGCTCTTATGACCTCTAGAACTGAGTGGAACTGAGGCTCGGTGTCGGGACTCAGGGGGGTGCTTTCTGTTGGGTCTTTGGATAGGTCATAAAGCAGCGGAGGATCATGAAACGTGACGAATGGCTTGATGCAGAAGCAGACATGAGTGTGGAAACATGCCGAGCTGTTCTCTGGGTGGAAGTCAGGGGTAAAGAAAAAGGCCTTCCAAATTGTGCTACCTGGGAAAAATAGGAAAGCTGAGTTTACTATTCATTTCTCAATCCTTAACTGCAAAAACTCTTTGAAGGTCATGTGAAGTGCTTTGAAATGTGCATTTATTTTTTCATTCAATGTTTGACGTAATCTTAACTGAAACATGAAGACAGGGCAGGGCATAGAGTAGCTCCTCCCCTTTAAAAAAAAAACAGCCAACAGCATTTTTATTACAGCTCTGCCAGTAAGAGTGGTTAAGAATAAGCGCATCAAATAATAACAAATGAAAAGCGGGACATGTCAGATACTAGAGAGCATTTGATTGGTTTGATGAGAAACTGAGGTGAGGTCAAAAGTTTTGGATATTTACAGTATATCATCTAAATGCAAATTTTGTTTTGGAGGACACTAGCTTATAGACATCCTCAAGACTAACATACTGATACTAACATCTAAAAAACCATTGAATGGTTATCAGGCCATTGCAATATTTAGAGAAAATAAATGGCTACGATTGTTCCATTATTATCATGATATATCTTAGCTGACATTGGCTGTTTGGTTATGGGCTTGTTTACACCTGGTCACTTCATGTGTCTTGTCTGATCAGATAGCTATCTGCATGGTTCTCACACCTTTTCTATAGAGGGAGAGAATTTTGAGTTCATTGCCATATAAGCTTCTCTGGCTACTGTTTGTCATGGCAAAAAAAAAAAAAACAGATCAAAGTTTTTATAAATTCCACTTTTCTATAATTATAAAAAAATATTATAACAATTAAAAGTCATCAACAGCAATAAATAATACACATGATAAAATACATAAATAATAATAATAATAATATATAGGGTAAATGCAGGAATCCTAAAAGTAATTTCAATACCCTTTTTAAAGACCTTCTCAGAATATTTTAAGACCTCATCGCCACTTCAAGTTTTAATCAGTATCAAACCTTTAACTTAATAAACTGTTGTTAATAAACAGTTGTAGTTAAATAAATCAATGGAGCACAACCATGCAACAGAACTCAGATAAGCTCGGAAGAAACAAAGCTTGAAAGAATAATGACATGGTTGTTTTTAGCGACAAGCTTCAGCCAGTGTTTAAACTCCTCTTTCTCCAGCCAGGAGTACGCAAACTTACATACGTAACATCACCCGGACAGAGGAGCTTGGCCGGACGTGGCTCGGTCTGAACCAATCACGTGGATGGAGCACGACGTTGTTAATATTAGGAGGAAAATAAACATAATTATGCTTTTTTTTGGAGTCAAACACTTTGGACAATACTTGAACAAAATTTAAGACCTTGTAAAAACGCGATTAAGACTTTTTAATACCTCTTAAGGGCCTTAATTTTTTCATAATTGATTTAATATATTTTAATACTTTTTAATACCCCACGGACACCCTGATATAAGATAAACATCAGTTTTTTTAAGGTTTAATTTTGATTTAAAAAAATTACAATTTTAGAAGGACTCACATTTAAAAATATTTCATTTAAAGTCTCTCCAGATAAAAAAAAGTGTTGTCTAATAACATAAAAAATAGGGCATTCCACAAGTATATGTTTAACAGTTTGGTTTCTGTTGCAATATTTACACCTTTTCTAAAATAAAATTTAAGCACTTTCCATGTGCATTTTCAAACATTTCCAGCACTTTCCAATTTTGGCAAATTGTATATTTACACATATACACACATAATTCATCACATTATATCAGGTGCTATTTGTTCCATTATTCTAATGAGAATTTTGATAGCCCCAAGCCCAAAGTTAAGCCTTTAACAGACACTTTAAGCTGTTTAGAAGTGTCTTGACAAATATCTAGTCAAATACTTTTTTACTGTCATCATGGCAAAGATAAAATAAATCAGTTATTAGAGATGAGTTATTAAAACTATTATGTTTAGAAATGTGTTGTAAAAATCTTCTCTCCGCTAAACAAAAATTGGGGAACAAATAAACAGGGGGGCGAATCATTTAGGGGGGGTAATAATTCTGACTTCAACTGTAATTATTATTACCTCTTTAGTAAGATAAATTATAAAAGCAACACATTTTACAATTACAATTACATTGTCAAGCACTTCATCTAAAATCTAAGCCCTTTTCAAACCTTAACAAAAATAGTTTCATTTCCATTTGGCCACAAAGATGCATCTCAGCTTAATGTGTGATTCTGATCTTCAAATCCTGAGCTGTATGCAAATTTAACTAGATTACATCAATTAAAACATCAGATATTTGATTTAAATAAAATTAAAAGTTTTTAGAGAAACGTGAGCTATATACCTTATTCGGCATACAAATGAATTTATATGTAGGTTGCAGGAGACTTTTTACTTTATTCTTGTTCCAAACATCATAATCGCACAAGACGGTCTCTGCAATTATTGTCATTATAGGCTAAATGAAACATCTATTTTTGTTGTAGATACATTCAAGATTCAAAACTGTAGTGGTTTATAATTATATGTAGAGGTGTGAACCTGCACTGGTCTCACGGTTCGGTAATACGATTATCATGCCATCGATTCAGTTCAATTCGATATCTCTGTGCATCACGGTGCATTGACGATGCTTTCCATACACAGTTTTATATTTTCTTCACAGCACAGCAATTCTTGTATTAAAATGTATAAATATATTTATATTTATATACTATTTGTAATACCATTTTGTCCTTTAATACAGTCAGATTTATAAACTGTACCATGCACAGAACAACATGAGCATTTATAGCAAATAAACAAATATAAATATCCTGCTCCCTTTCTGAGCCTTGATAAACGGCAACGGCGATCCATAATAGACGCGGTGGAGAAAAGTCTGCAGACACGCACTCGTGTCTGTATCCAGAAGGATCGCTGTAAGTGAGAGAGAGAAAAGGAGTACTTTCATTTTCTCAATCGCAGTGAAATAGGGGCTTCTGCTGTAAGTGTCAGTGAAAGACTGTCCAGCAAACACTCACGCAGTGAAATTGTGCACAGTTTCTGAGTTTTTAAGTAGTTGGAGCGTTGTAAATACTCGTGCTCGCCTCCCTCGTCATAGTAAGCTACAGAGACAGCGCAAATGAGATAAATGACGTCAGTACATAATAACCGGTTACGATTGTTACTGAACCGATACCTAATTGTCTGCGTCTGCATTGCGGTGCACCGAAGAAACAATTAATTTTGACACCCCTAATTATATGTATATATCCTACTCTCCAAAAAACATTACAAACAAATCAAACTTTCTATACAAACTCAACAGTGTTTTATTTTCTGTTATTTTATCTCTTCATTAACAGAAAAGGCCTACAGTAAGTGTATGATTCATCAGAAAAATTCTAATTTTATCATTTAATGATTAATGACTGGCAAAAATAGAAACTGAATGGAATTAAAGTAAAATGAAATAAACGAACATTGCTAACTCTCATGTGGCATTGCTTTATGTGTTGCATTAGCACTGCTATATCTGTCATATAATCATATACTGTATGCTATTTTACCAGCATTGCCACGACAGCACAGTAGCGGTATTGCAAGAAGCAGGAACAACTACACTACATAGAAATATCCTGTCAGTGCGTTATTTAGGCAGACTTTGCTTTTCTAGTAAGCATGTGCGGTTCATGCATATATAAGTATGTATACATGAGCGGAATTTTGAGCTATTTTGAACTTTGACTGCAAAGCGCACACAAGTTTTTTTTTATTATTCAAAATAGAATCACATTTTGCATAATCCCTAATTCATTTTTATTTTAAAGGGCACCTATTTTACCCCTTTTTTAAGATGTAATATTAATATTATGGTTCTTCTGAGTGTGCTAGTTTAGGTTCAGTTCAAAACACAATTCAGATTTTTTTATTGTAATGTGTTAAAAAGTGTCATTTTGGGGCGTGTACACAGGTCGTTGTTTTAGGGGCATGTTGCTTCACATGAAAATTAGTTTCGACTTCCCACCCAACTTAACAAGGGGGCGGAGCCAAGAGCTACGGCAACAGACAGGCAGACAGAGAGAAGCAATATGAGTGAGAGGATCAGCATTCAGCCGTACATGTACGACTCGGACACAGACCAAGCAGAGACTACAAAATCATTTGTGTCTTTGTATAGCTTTACAGCCAACTGTGTGCTAGTTTAAAGCTGCAAGCTTGTACACAGAGACTAATAACCAAGCACACTGAATTAACTTTGACTGAAGGTCATCACACACCGGATGCACCACGACATGGCGCGCACATGACAGTTGAAAGTATCGCACACCAGACGCGCACATTCGCATGTTATTTAAAATGAAACTATTCAGATAACGCTCTGTGGAGAGGCAGAAATATGAACAGTGTCCTGAGTCGTGGCTTCGCGCCGCAGACAGCCACCGACTTGTGACGCCGTTGTGTTTACCCTGATAGAAACCTATGTTTAGAATTCTGAAATGCATGGCGCTGCGCGTCGTTAGTTCGTTATTTCCAATGGAGTGATGCGCACGTGAGGCAACGCGCTCGCACTTTCCAGCTGCAC
Source organism: Danio kyathit (assembly GCA_903798195.1). NCBI lineage: Eukaryota > Metazoa > Chordata > Actinopteri > Cypriniformes > Danionidae > Danio > Danio kyathit. The sequence continues at coordinate 40,784,499 of LR812519.1, read as the reverse complement.
CTAGTTAAGATGACAGGGAGCTTCTGTGACCGCGGAAAATGCAAACAGCTGAAGTTTAAGGAAGACCCAATGAAAAGTACACATGTATGCAAACCCACCTAGTTACAAACACTGGTGCCGAGGAGAGCGATAACGTGGTGAATGTTGACCTTGTGTTGAGCCCAATGAGCCTTACATCTAAAAATAGAGCAAGGGTGTTTCTTTGGTGACGTCGCTTTGACTCACACGCTGAAAATGGCGGACGTGAAACAACAAACTGAGGATATGGTAATGCGCACCTGTCAATCAATATTGGTGGGCGGGGGGACCGCACTCCTACGTCAAGTTGCGGTCGATCTCCAAATCGCTCCAATTGGTCCACTGTTTTTATGTTGTTAAATTGAAAAAAAAAAAAAGAACTGAGTGTGTTTATATCACCCCAATATGACGATCTATACACTACACCTATACACATATGTCTGTCCAAACAACTTAAAAGGTAGATTTTTCACCATAGGTGCCCTTTAAAGTATATCTGTTATGCTGAATGATGATGGAACATTATTTCATTGAAATTTTAATAACAAAAAGTAATTTAAAACATTAAAGTAGACATTTTATTTGCGTTTAATGTGCTTTCTATTTACAGAGAAATCAAGTTAGGCATACTGGAAACCTTACAGGGTGGAGGACAAAATGCTGTTGACTTATAAGTCAATTTAAATTGTATTTTTCATCTGCACTTCCTCTATCAAGCAATTTTAACTTTTGGCATTTACAAAGTATATTTTAAAAATAACATAGTGCATACTATCATATTCTTAACCAACATAAAAATGGAGATAGGTGAGTGTGGTAAAATTAGGACTCACTGTTGGGTGGGTGCCATCTGACAGCATTCAGTTCAGCATTGCAGTAATGAAACAAGAATTCATGTTCAGAACGCTCCACTTGCCCTTGCAGAAGTGGCAAAAGATCATGACCATCGATGACTCTGAAATAGAAACAAATGGCGATGCACTGCAATTACTAGCCCAGTTATTGAGTCCATTTAGTGGTTTGGGCGGCCATAACACGGAACGTCATTATTCTGTACTAATGACCTGCTAGGAATGTTCATCTTATTAAGCAAGCGAAAGCACATTTCAAGCTATTGACTTTTGCTCATCCAAACATTTCAATATACCTCTGAGTAAGAAGCATCTATTGTATCTGCATCTGCTGCCTCAGTAACCAGACCTTTGACTGGCAGATCTTGTTGCTAGGCGACACATTCTCACCTGTCATCGGGTATGGAAGCACCAGCTAAATTCAAGACCGTAGGGAAAATATCCATGTTACTAGTGGGTTCATCGATGACCTTCCCGGCGGGTAAGACACCTGGCCAACGAAGAATGCCCGGAATTCGGATTCCTCCTTCCCAGTTAGTTGACTTGCCAGCTGCACAAGACAGGGCACAGAGAAGCAGATGGAGTGAATTTAAACATTGTCATTGCTCATTTCATATTTAAAAAACGAAAATGCTTTGTTCACGAGTTGGTGAACTGGTCCTCAGGACTATATTACAGTTTTCCTCAGTCGCTTTGGTCCATTTCTCAGATCAGAATTGAAATTCTCAAAACTACCTGTTCAATCATTGTGTCACTTGTGCACATCAGAAATTTCTCAATCCTTAGAACAAGTTGCAAATGCTTTTGTACATCCATGCAAATGATTATGTGCAGTTCTCTGATGTTTCCTACATTATCAGTTGCTTATGTCAAGTTGATCAAAATGTATTATGTATACAACATTTAATGCTTTGTTCATGGCATAAGTCTTTACATGCAAAACGGCTGAAGAAATGGTCATAACATTTTGTCATAATGCATTTTTCTATGCATTTCCATTACACATTTTGTTTTAAATCTGTCTAGAATTGGTACATTTCTCACAGGTGAATCATGGCTTTTTCTAATAAAGGTGTATCTGAAAGGAGATTGTCCTATGTTCACATTTCTACTTTTGTTTTGTTTTTTTCTTTGCGCTATGCAGTGCTGTCTTTTCCTTTCTGTATCACAATGACATGATCTGTCAACAAATTACAGTACAAAGCCATAAAATTAGCCATACTTTACAATAGAACACCCCTCCAGAGTACACTGTTATATTGACAACACGACTAAGTAATATGACTATCTTATCCATACACAATGACAGCAGGACTTGTCATTCTGACAACACCGACACATTCATTGACACAGAAATTTAGTTTTGAGAGATGAATTACGGATTTTGAGCAAGAGACTGGCTTTTGCAGGTAATCCATGCTGTTTTGAGAAATGCATCTACTGTTTTGCAAATTTCTATTCCGATCTGAGAAATGTACCAAAGCGACTGATAAAAACTGTAAGCAAGACTCATGCAAAATGTGTAGGAGTGAGGAGAAAATTGATTCATAGGTGCATCCTGATTCTTTCTCTACTGATTCTGAACTTTTGAGTTAGTAACATAACAAATAATAATAATAATAATAATAAACAGTTAGTAAACACAAGCACATCTTATTGAACATCATTTATTTTCATCATCAATTATCATAGTAGAACAGTTTCTCAAGCAGTTTGTGATGCATTTTGGAAGCAGGAGATGAGCCCCTGGTCTAATGCGTCACCTGGCTTGAGAAACCCATTTACAAAGACTTATTATTTGGGTAGCACACATATTCTGAATGCCTTCGACAGAATTCAAATGAGCCATTTTAATCTAGATTAATTTCGAGATAAATATAGATTAAAAAAATTATTCTATGCCCATCTATAGTTAGAACCAACAATAATGGTTTTAAGTTGATTATTTCTATCTGTTGGTGTAATGTGTCAACTGGAATTACCAATATACATTTCCAAACATAATTTTTGGACCAAATGTTGATTGATAAATATATATGTGGCATTATTTTTCAAAGCATCCTCACTTGACAGCATTTTCAAACAAGTGCCTACAACTTTATACAGTACTGTAGCTAATAATATTATTTATGTTGCACTGCCTCTAGTGTTTATTTCAGTTGAAAACTGTAGTGGGTTGTCTTTTTAAGTTAGCTTATGGAGTTTTGGGGAAAAAGGCATGAGCCTGGGAAAAGCCCTTAGATAGAATACCTTTGTATATGCCGCTATAGCCCCCATGCATCTCTCCGTGGACGGAAATCTCTTCCAGATGAGGCCCCTGATCTGAGGTCATGTACACTAGAGTGTTGTCCTTCAAGTTTAAGCGCTCCAGAGTCTTTATGATCTGACCTGAAAACAGCAACAACAGTGAGAAGACAGACTGACAGTAGATCAATATTAAAACACTAAAAACATTCTGGTGCAACATTTAGCTAAAACTAGCAAAAAAACTATAGATTCCAGCAAAGCTGTATTGATTTTTCTCACGATATTTGGGCCTTGTGGTATTTCTTATGGTATAATCTTGCAGATCATTTACATCACACTCTAATATAAAGGAAAAAAGGAATAAAGGAAAATAGTTTTATCAATAACTAAACCAGCAGAAATGAAGTTATTATTTTATTTATATTTACATACAGACGGGCCCTGACAATGTAGCTTAAATGTGTTAGTCAATGTTAAATGTGTGGGTTTTAAACTGTACCAAACAGCTTGTTATGCAGCAAACTGGTATTTCTAACCATATTATTTAAATGTATTGTCATAAACAAACTGCTTTGTAGTGGAAGTAATTTGACTGTTTAGTGCCATTTGTTATTCCTAGTAATTTACCCATTGCTGTAAGCGAATAAGCAGTCTTAACACATTAACAGAAAAAGGCTTACTTCTGCATTGCAAAATAAGTTGGATAGGGTTTCTATGTTTCTATAAAGTGTTCTTATTACTCTTGGTTTAAGTGATGGAATGTGTCTTTAGTTGTCTCTTTAAGGTTGTTGTTGTCTAGCCAGATCTAGTGATGATGGGAGCTTATTCTACCACAGCAGTTATTTTCAAGCCACTTAATGTGCACTATAAATTCTAGTCAGACTTTGGTTGTAGATAACCCCATTGTCCATATTGTTTATACTATAATAGAAGCCTAAGAGTACATTCTCTATAGATCACTGTTAGTGTGGCATATGGAGTTGTGATTCATCTTTTTTTTTTGCAATCATGTGCTCTTTGACGTTTTTCTATAGTTTTTAAGAGTAGTTTACAACAACATTTAAATTCTGACTCAATTTACCCTTGCACCCTTTCCAAATTTTATAACTCACTGTGTCATGATATACTAAATAGTTATTAACCGTATATTATGGTATGGCATTAGGGTGAGCAAATGGTGACTTTTGATGAAAAAATCAATTTACAAAGAACTGCAGCATGAAATATTGGTAATAAAGTGATTTTAAAATAAGACTTTAACATCAAAAACAACTATTTACAGTGTTTTATACTATTTTTCTCAGAAAACGTATTTCTAAAGGTGCTGTTGACTTGAGATTTCCTACAGATGTTAGTAACAACCAAACTAATCCATACCTATAAGGAATACAACATTAATAAATTTAGAAGTTAAGTTGTGTGTAATAAAATGAAAGGACAGAGAGAAACAGTATTGAAAACATGAAGAAAGGGAGGTGTAACAAGGCATGAAAAGCCCAGACAGAAGATTAAATCTCTCAGTAGTTATTCAGTAGCCCTGCTCTTCGTCTGTGTAAATGAATATTTGCGGCTTCAGTTTCAACACCTACATTGCCAGATAATAAAGATGAAACCAGGGTGGATATTTTAGCAAGACAATGATCCAAACACAGCCAATTAAATCTCAAATGGTTTCAGAGAAAGTAAATAAAGCTGATAGAACGGCCCGGTGGAGCGACACGGTGGCGCAATGGGTAGCGATGTCACCTCACAGCAAAAAGGCCGTTGGTTCGAACCCCGGCTGGGTCAGTTGGCATTTCTGTGTGGAGTTTGCATGTTCTCCTAGTGTTCGTGTGGGTTTTCTCCGGGTGATCCGGTTCCCCCACAGTCCAAAGACATGTGCTATAGGTGAATTGAATAAGCTAAATTGGCGTAGTGTGGGTGTGAATGCAAGAGTTTATAGGTGTTTCCCAGTGCTGGCTTGTGGCTGGAAGGGCATCTGCTGCGGAAAACACATGCTGGATAAGTTGGTGGTTCATTCCACTCTGATAAATGAATGAATGAATGATTGAATGTATGAATGGATGCGAATAGCCCGTCCAATCACCTGACTTGAATCCAATGTATAAGAACTAAATATCAGAGTTGACAGATGAGCCTGACAGAACCGTCAAGATTTTTAACTCAGTTGAAGTCTGGCGGAAAATCAAAGCTGAGCAATGCCTGCAACTTCATAGAAGAGGCATCTTGAAGCTGGCATTACCAACAAAATCATTTTATACAGTACAAAGTGTTAAATACATTTCAGTAGTTCAGTACTTACTCCTTGTAGCATTCTATTGTTATAACACAACTATGTTATATTATTATTGTTTGAGTTTTTACAAAAATCTGTCAACAGCTCCTTTAGAAATATATTTACCATATTTAAGAAACATGATGTGTTCAATACTTATTTTACTCGCTGAATATATAACTCTTAATCTTAAATAACAACAGCATTATATTTAAATCGTGTTATGTAGAAACAAAGCTTGTGCTTTTTAAAGCTGATGCTAGAATAATGACAAATATAAATCATGCCTACGCTTGTATTTCTAAACAAAATATATATAAATTATCTAGGACCCAAGGATTTAATATACACATCTAATTATATGGTTATATACCAGCGTATTGTTTGCAACAGGCAGAAAAATCTATTCATTCCTTTTGCTTATTTCCCCAAACACTCAAACATGACTAAGAGAACCGTCCTTCGCTTTCAAATGATCACTCTTTTGTAACAGTGATGACAGTATCCATTCTGTGCTATAAACAATGTCCCTACTGCACTTATAAGGTAAAAAATGCTTCACAGACGATTTTAGAAACCATTCATTCTGCTCTTTTAAGTGGCATGCTCATTGGTTTGTGATAAATCCCTTCTCGACTCAGCTTCCTAGAGGATAAATTTAGCAAATCGAAATATAAAAGAATATCTTAATTATAGGCAAAAACAGCATAAAGGAGCAGTTCCGGTTGACAACCAGTTATAAAATCATGATGTAGGCTACACTCTAAGATCACATCACACTTATGAATTTACTTAGGAATCTTAAGATGGCTGGTTATAACTGAAGGTTTAAAGTATTAGATTTCTTTATTCATACACCTATATACTGGTCTTATATCAACATGCTTACTTTGTGTGGTTTTTGATGCATCAAGTTTGAAGATCCAAACACATTACACATTGCATTATAGGATAGCATGGGGTAAGTAAATGATGAGACAATTTAATTTCAGGGTGGAGAATGATTAAACTATGGAGTTGCATCCTTAAAGAAATAATTTACCTTAAGGGCTCTATTTTAACGATCTAGGAGCAAAGTATAAAGCGTAGGGCGCAGTAAGGCCGTGTCCGAATCCATTATAAGGACGGATAAATACGCTTTGCACTGCGGCGCATGGACTAACAAGGTTGTTCTTATTCTTTTAATGAGTTCCGGGTGTGTTTTGAGAATAAACCAATCAGAGTCTCATCTCCCATTCTCTTTATAAGTCAGTTGCATTGCGCCAGGGCGCATTTGCTATTTACATGGTGGACTTTGTAAGTGGAAAAACTGAATGCTTCACTAGCAAGAAAACATTTAAACAGACCATCTGCAGTGCAAGAATAAAGAATGAGCCTCCTCCAATCAGTCTTTACTTTCACTTTCTTTTTCTCTCTTTCATGGATAAGGAAACGGTGTCGTAGGCTACGCACAGACATCCATTAGCCTACATTATTAATTTTGTTTGGTACGCACAAAGATTTTTTTCAAAACTATTTCTAAATTCAGTTCTAATTTCCAGCAAACTAATAAATTAACAATAATAACTATAAATATAAAATTATATCCAAACACACATGCTATGTGACAGGTCCAAAACCAGACAGGTGGACAAATCTAAGCTTGTTTTTAATAAAACAAATATAAATATGCATATAATAAATAATACTGCTAATAATAATAATAGCATACAAAAGCAAGTTGTCATGAATAAACTGAAAAAAAAAAAAAAAAAAAAACTAATAATGCCCTAAAACAAAACAATAAATAATACTTTGTTTTTTCCAAACAACTGAAGTCAATGGTCAGCAAAACTGGTTATCAACATTCTTTTTTTTTTCAAACAGATTCATGAAACACATTTTGTTTGTTTGTTTCTTTTTTTCTGGGGGTAGAGGGATTTTCTTCTTTTAGGGGTAGAGGGATAGCCATAACATTAATATTTGTAAACTGGCTTGGGTAGGTTACAAATATTCAGTGAAGACAAATCTCTATGCATCAATAGGTTTAGATTATTTCTGTGAAAATGCAAAGTCCTTCAGTACCTACACTCCAGTCTACTTCCATGACAGCATCACCATAGAGGCCATGTTGGCTCCTTCCCCTGAAGAGAGGAGAGGCAAAAACTCCTGTGTGGACTTGAATAAATGAGAAGAAGAGCAAGAATGGGGTCTCTGAATTCCTGTGAGAGAGGAAAAAAACCCCATTAATGTTTAATCTTCACAACACCAATGGGCAAACACAAAGCATGCAGTCTAAGGATTGTATTATCCCATCAGATCTGGATTTAGAGTCTGGCTGAGAGGGATTTGCTTTTATGTGAGTTTTCATAAGGCTTTATTGATGACATCTTTACAGTCCCTTATAACACATACAACACTGCAATGAGAGAATTCTCATTTTAAGCATTTACACTCTAGAATTTTCAGCAGTTGTATACATTGTGATAAATATAAGATTTGGGAGAAGGGATAGTGCACTAAAAAATGTAAATTCTGTCATTATGTACAGAACAAAAAAGAATGTAATTGAAGAATGTTGGAATGCTGTAACCATTGATTCCATAGTAGGAAAAAAACGAATAATATAGAAGTCTATTACTAGTTTCCAGATTATATGATTTTCCATTTCAGAGTGAACTATCCATTTAAGAATGATTAAAAAATAGTTCACCTAAGAAATGTAAATTCTGTCATTATTTTCTCGCTAAATATTCCATATATCTTGTAGAAGCACAAAATGACAAATTTCAAAGAATTGTACTTGTCATAATTTTCCACACAATGAATCAGAACTGATCCTTTCAAACTTCAAAAATGACACAAAAGCGCCATTATAGTGTGGTCCATATGATTTAAAAAATCTATTTCAAATCTACTGGAGCCATGCAATGTAGTGTGGTCATTATTCACTATTACACTTGTATAGTCCCTTTGTCTCCTTGTCAAGGTTTAAAAGCCTTGAGCCTAGAATAGACAACAGTACTTTTGCTCTGATTTGCAGTCTGGATTAGTCAACATTAGCAAAAGTCTGTACATAAGAGGCAGTTTTCACTGAAACCTGTCAATAGAATGATGGCAATACTGCGATTCCTGGCATTTCAAACGTTTTTGATATTTTATGACCATTTTAGAAAACGTTGTTTTCTTCTGTCACATGTCTCCTAGCAACAAACTATCACACACTGCCAAAACAACTTAAAATTCTGGCAGTGTGTGATCCTGTCTTGTAGTGCATAATGCCCAGTTTTTCTCAACAACAATGTTTACTGTTGGCAAGTATATGATGCCTAGTGTTTTGAATTATGTTCCAAATACAGGTACGTGAGAAGCCTACTCACTCAGTCCTGTCAATCATCATTACAAATGTCATATAAGCAGCAGTTATCAAGCCATGCTAGCCATAATTCTTCCAGCATCCCTACACAATCCCTCCATCCTGCTGTACTCCATTCTTTCTCTTTGTTATAGCATTAAGGCTGGAGCTGGAGCCAAAACAGCAAGCCAAGTTTGATTACTGTTAACTATTAAAACTAGACTTAAAGGTAATCCTTTAAAAAAAAAAAAAAAACGTAAGATTGTTGTAAGAATAATTGAAAGATTATTGATTGTTTTAGGATTACTTATCTTTTTGTCCTACTTCGTTAGTAATGCTTAAAGAAAGGTATTTTACCCACAATCTTATCTTTATTTTATTGATTTTTATAGATTTTAATAAAAAAAGGCCAATATGCATATAGGTGATTTTGATTTAATTCATGCACTAATTAAAAATTGAAATGCTTTGGCTCATTTTAAATCAGAATACATAATAATTCTTAAATTAGGAGGAATTTTCCTGTTTAGTACCTCTAGTTTTAATATATTTTCACACAAACTAAGAAAAGCAAACCATTTAAAAAGCAATTAACCACCTAGTTTTAAGATAATAAGATTAACTGCTTGGATTAAGTGTTATAATTTTACTTTCTTATTTCAAGAAATCTTACCAAGTTTTAAATCTTACTGCAATGGTAGACAATTTGACTTCTTTCTAGTCTGTATCTCCTTAAACCATTCATTTATTTCTCATATTTTTAGATGGGTTTTTTTTGCCGTTTGAAAAAAAATGTCTTCCAGGCCAAATTCATAGAGCACCCCGATTCGTTCGATTCTTCATGAAGTCTCTTTTTGCGTACCACAGAGAAAAGAGAGCAATACAGGTTTGGTCTGAAAAGGAGTACATAATGACAGAATTGTATTTTTTGGGTGAACTCTACCGTCAGAGGGTTAATCAAATTAACATGCAGAGGCTGGAGTAAGACCTTCAATTTCGATGCAGACCTTTCGAATTGGACTGATAATTTCCCTTGATATTAATTCAGCCTCTGAATTTGTTAAGCTCATACTGAGTCCATGCAAAATGCGTTTTGTACTTTGACATTAATCTAAAAAAACTGGACACATACCTTTCCAGAAACTCTATGGCTTCACTAGTCATCCTTTGTGTGAGGTTTTCTGAGATATATGGTTGTTCCACTATATCCGTCCCTCTCATGACAAAGCAATTTAGATTGGGGAATGTGTATATCAACATACCAAAGAGACTCAGCACAAGCCCTACCAGGATCAGAAAACTGAAAAATACCCTCCTGCTCACAGTTAGCATCCCACTAATATGGAGTACTACTAGGGAAACTAAACCAATACTAAGGGGCTTGAATGGGATGTGACTATAAACATTATACAAGACAGAGCCATGTCCAGGCTGGCAGTCCCGAAGGTGCGTCATAATGGTGCCATAAAAGTAGTCGAAGCCATGTGAATATGGATGATGGCAGTGGTCAGAACTGTCTTCACAGTTAAGACCGAGGTGCCATTTCCCTAAAAATAAAAAGGTGTTCATAATATTTAGATATTGATAGCTGGCATAACATCACTTTAAAGTAAGCAAAAAGCAGTTCATGTAAGAAATGGCTCACTCTAGACCGACCACATTCTTCTTGTGTTTCCTGTGAAGATTACTACTGTAGAAGCAGAATTAGTGAGATTTCTGCAGTTGCACCCAATGTTTACAACTATATAGCTATGGATTTTGGTAGCCCACCAGTTACGTTTTTCTATTAATTTCTATTTATTAAAAGCTTAGTTCACCCCAAAAATGTAATATGTTAGTGAGTATTCACCCATATTTTATTCCAAACCCCTCAGGCCTTCATTTTCAAAACACAAACGAAGATATTTTAGATGAAATCCAAGACCACCCTCATCCTCCATAAATACACCGGACACGCCATGATGTGCCATACATTTTAAAATTCTAATGTAGATTTTCAATTTTGCACAGTTTCATAACAAATAACATTATATTGATAACAAACTTTCATCCAATAGCACGTCCAGTGTGCGTTAATTCCAACAGTCATATGTGTGGCACAGCATGGCGCATCTGGTTCAAAACATTTACTTCAGTGACTTCAGTGGTTCAACTATAATCATACAAAGCTCCAAAAATAATTTTGTGTGGGGAAAAAAAAAAAATATAAATTCAACTACTAGTAAGTAGTCTGGAAAACCTTGATTATTTGGATCAGCTACTAGCGAGTAGTCCTGAACACCTTGATTAGTTGGATCAGCTATTAGCGAGTAGTCTTGAACACCTTGATTAGTTGGAGCAGCTACTAGCGAGTAGTCCTGAACACCTTGATTAATTGAATCAGCTACTAGCGAGTAGTCCTGAACAGCTTGATTAGTTGGATCAGCTACTAGTGAGTAGTCTTGAACACCTTGGTTAGTTGGATCAGCTACTGGTGATTAGTCTTGAACACCTTGATTAGTTGGATCAGACACTAGCGAGTAGTCTTGAACACATTGGTTAGTTGGATCAGCTACTGGTGATTAGTCTTGAACACCTTGATTAGTTGGATCAGACACTAGTGAATAGTCTTGAACACATTGATTAGTTGGATCAGACACTAGTGAGTAGTCTTGAACACATTGATTAGTTGGATCAGCTACTAGCGAGCAGTCTTGAACACCTTGATTAGTTGGATCAGCTACTAGCCAGTAGTCCTGAACACCTTGATTAGTTGCATCAGCTACTAGTGAGTAGTCTTGAACACCTTGATTAGTTGAATCAGCTACTACGGAGTAGTCTTGAACACCTTGATTAGTTGGATCAGCTACTAGTGAGTAGTCCTGAACACCTTGATTAGTTGGATCAGCTACTAGTGAGTAGTCTTGAACACCTTGATTAGTTGAATCAGCTACTAGTGAGTAGTCTTGAACACATTGATTAGTTGAATCAGCTACTACGGAGTAGTCTTGAACACCTTGATTAGTTGGATCAGCTACTAGCGAGTAGTCATGAACACCTTGGTTAGTTGGAACAGCTACTAGCGAGTAGTCTTGAACACATTGATTAGTTGGATCAGCTACTAGTGAGTAGTCTTGAACACCTTGATTAGTTGGATCAGCTACTAGTGAGTCGTCCTGAACACCTTGATTAGTTGCATCAGCTACTAGCGAGTAGTCTTGAACACCTTGATTAGTTGGATCAGCTACTAGGGAGTAGTCTTGAACACTTTGATTAGTTAGATCAGCTATTAGTGAGTAGTCTTGAAAAGCGTAATTAGTTGGATCAGCTACTAGTAAGTAGTCTTGAACATTTTGATTAGTTTGATCAGTTACTAGTGAGTATTATTGAACACTTTGATTATTTGTATCAGCTACTATTGAGTAGTCTTGAACACTTTGATTAGTTGGATCAGCTACTATTGAGTAGTCTTGAACACTTTGATTAGTTGGATCAGCTACTAGTGAGTAGTCTTGAACACCTTGATTAGTTGAATCAGCTACTAGTGAGTAGTCCCGAACACCTTGATTAGTTGAATCAGCTACTAGGGAGTAGTCCTAAACACCTTGATTAGTTAAATCAGCTATTAGAGAGTAGTCTTGAAAAGCATAATTAGTTGGATCAGCTAGTGGTAAGTAGTCTCGAACATCTTGATTAGTTGGATCAGCTACTAGTGAGTGTTCTTGAACACTGATTAGTTGGATCAGCTACTACTGAGTAGTCTTGAACACCTTGATTAGTTGGATCAGCTACTAGGGAGTAGTCTTGAACACCTTAATTAGTTGGATCAGCTACTAGTGAGTAGTCTTGAACACTTTGATTATTTGGATCAGCTACTAGTGAATAGTCCTGGACACCTTGATTATTGGAATAGCTCCTAGCGAGTAGTCTTGAACACCCTGATTAGTTAGATCAGTTATTAGTGAGTAGTCTTGAACACCCTGATTAGTTAGATCAGTTATTAGTGAGTAGTCTTGAAAAGCGTAATTAGTTGGATCAGCTACTGGTAAGTAGTCTTGAACACCTTGATTAGTTGGATCAGCTACTAGTGATTAGTCTTGAACACCTTGATTAGTTGGATCAGACACTAGCGAATAGTCTTGAACACCTTGATTAGTTGAATCAGCTACTAGTGAGTAGTCCCGAACACCTTGATTAGTTGAATCAGCTACTAGGGAGTAGTCCTAAACACCTTGATTAGTTAAATCAGCTATTAGAGAGTAGTCTTGAAAAGCATAATTAGTTGGATCAGCTAGTGGTAAGTAGTCTCGAACATCTTGATTAGTTGGATCAGCTACTAGTGAGTGTTCTTGAACACTGATTAGTTGGATCAGCTACTACTGAGTAGTCTTGAACACCTTGATTAGTTGGATCAGCTACTAGGGAGTAGTCTTGAACACCTTAATTAGTTGGATCAGCTACTAGTGAGTAGTCTTGAACACTTTGATTATTTGGATCAGCTACTAGTGAATAGTCCTGGACACCTTGATTATTGGAATAGCTCCTAGCGAGTAGTCTTGAACACCCTGATTAGTTAGATCAGTTATTAGTGAGTAGTCTTGAACACCCTGATTAGTTAGATCAGTTATTAGTGAGTAGTCTTGAAAAGCGTAATTAGTTGGATCAGCTACTGGTAAGTAGTCTTGAACACCTTGATTAGTTGGATCAGCTACTAGTGATTAGTCTTGAACACCTTGATTAGTTGGATCAGACACTAGCGAATAGTCTTGAACACATTGATTAGTTGGATCAGACACTAGTGAGTAGTCTTGAACACATTGATTAGTTGGATCAGCTACTAGCCAGTAGTCCTGAACACTTTGATTATTTGTATCAGCTACTATTGAGTAGTCTTGAACACTTTGATTAGTTGGATCAGCTACTAGTGAGTAGTCTTGAACACCTTGATTAGTTGAATCAGCTACTAGTGAGTAGTCCCGAACACCTTGATTAGTTGAATCAGCTACTAGGGAGTAGTCCTAAACACCTTGATTAGTTAAATCAGCTATTAGAGAGTAGTCTTGAAAAGCATAATTAGTTGGATCAGCTATTGGTAAGTAGTCTCGAACATCTTGATTAGTTGGATCAGCTACTAGTGAGTGTTCTTGAACACTGATTAGTTGGATCAGCTACTACTGAGTAGTCTTGAACACCTTGATTAGTTGGATCAGCTACTAGGGAGTAGTCTTGAACACCTTAATTAGTTGGATCAGCTACTAGTGAGTAGTCTTGAACACTTTGATTATTTGGATCAGCTACTAGTGAATAGTCCTGGACACCTTGATTATTGGAATAGCTCCTAGCGAGTAGTCTTGAACACCCTGATTAGTTAGATCAGTTATTAGTGAGTAGTCTTGAACACCCTGATTAGTTAGATCAGTTATTAGTGAGTAGTCTTGAAAAGCGTAATTAGTTGGATCAGCTACTGGTAAGTAGTCTTGAACACCTTGATTAGTTGGATCAGCTACTAGTGAGTAGTCTTGAACACTTTGATTAGTTGGATCAGCTACTAGTAAGTAGTCTTGAACACGTTGATTATTTGGGTCAGAAACTAGTGAGTCTTGAACACCTTTATTAGTTAGATCAGCTACTAGTGAATAGTTTTAAACCCCTTGATTAGTTGGATCAACTACTTGAGAGTAGTCCTGAACACCTCGATTAATTAAATCAGCTACTAGCGAGTAGTCTTGAACACTTTGATTAGGGGGATCAGCTACTAATGAATAGTCTTGAACACCTTGATTACTTGGATAAACTACAAGTGAGTAGTCTTAAACACCTTGATTAGTTGGATCAGCTACTAGTAGGGATGGCTGAAGTTAAACTGACATTTCGGCACAGTGTCGAGATCCTGAAGCGCAATTGTTTCGAAACACTGCACCGAAGCATGATCCGAAACACCCGGGTCCAGTGACTGAGGTGATTCGAAATATACAGGTCACGTGACTGAAGTGATTCAAAGCATCGGTCATTTCAGATGTGTTTCGAGACCTGGCGAATCTGCGCTTGATTGACACGGTGAGAAAAAGACTCATGTAGCCTAGTAGGAAGTGCGTGTCCACAGAGTAACTGTGCAAATGGCCTGGGTTCAATGAAATTATGACTTGATCTATTTTAATAATGTTACTCTTTTATGACCAAAACAAGACATATTTATTGTGAAAGTGTTCATTCAGATGTCAGAGCAAAGTTAAAACAAAACACGTCACAAGAACAGAGCATTAAAAAATTAACATCTATAGCTACATCACCCTGGATTCAAACCCATTATCTCTGCATGCTAGTGAAGAAGTCTTACCGCTTCACTAAATTACTTGAAGCCTCAACTTTACAATGTGGGGTTTAATTCCTCAATTTACTTAACTGTTTCTTTGCTGAAGCTGTTCCAAAGCAATACATAAAAAATGACCACTAGGTGTCACTGTGGAGAGGGGTTTCAAAACGTTTCGAAGCTGACACATTTGCTTCAACTGTTTCAGTGTTTCATGAAGCCTTGCTTTGCCCACCACTAGCTGCTAGTGAGTAGTCTTTAACACCTTAATTAAATAGATCAGCTAATAGCGAGTAGTCTAAAACACCTAGATTAGTTGGATCAGCTACTAGTGAGTAGTCTTGGATTATTTAGATCAGTTGTGTTTGATTAGGGTTGGAGCAAAACTGTGCAGAGCTGCAGCCCTCCAGGAATTGAGTTTGAGACCTATGCTGTAGGTAACCAAAGCTTTTAAAAATAAAATGACACACAAAAATATTATGTTACATATTAGTACAGTATGTGTAAATTATCACACAAATCTGCAATTAAAATAAAGTCTGTTACTGTTTATTTAGTTTTTGTTGTTCTTGCAAGTGTAGCTTGCGATGTGATGTTTGTAGCACACTGTATGATCTCCTAGTCTGAACATGCATTTTGGAATGTGTATCAGTTTCACTTTATTCCAATGCATGCCACGATACATAAACCTTCACACTTGCAAAGTTTTATCTTAACATATTTTTTCTCACCAACATTTTTTCCTAAACACATTTTTTTTTCATAAACATTTACCTGCAAACTACAAATTTCCCAGGTTTGTCTGAAACAACAAACTCACACACATCAAACATACTTTCAGGCTCTCTCTCGCCCCTTGGGTGTTACAGGCAGTTTGAGAAATGCTGGTTTGAGAGTGTCTGCTTATTTAGACAATCTGTTTCTCTGCACTCTCTCTCAGTACGAGGAAGGCACAAGCAGATTCCTTCAGAATGGCCCCTAGTCTGTTGGGCCTAATGGCTTGGACATGGGTTGCTATTCTCTTGTGGTTACTGCAAATGACAGGGTTTCTGCACCGGACCGCAACACAGTATTTGTGTTCACATCAACTGACCGATCAGATCCCCAGCTTGCACGCAAGACCTCTCAAAAACTAGAAACTAGTTAAAGCCAGAATCAGTGAGTGAAGTCTATAGCTGGGATTCCATCAGCCTATGTTAATGCAGATTTTAAAGTATCACATGAGAAATTGACAAATTTCACATAAAAATCCCCAACCCTTAGGGGGTGCTGTTGGTGATGTTTTTATCCACTCTGGGGTGATTTTGAGTCTTAATTTGGACACAACTTCCACTGTGTTTCAGCTAGCGGAAAGATTTTTGGTAACAATTCTAATTTTGACACATATTCTGATTAATGCTTCAGCAACACACTGGACAAATTTGCTACACTTTCGTTATGTTGGTGACAAAAGTTTTGCCCTATTGACATCCATTATAATTTTTCCAAAAAAAAAAAGTTTTTACTTTTTAGAAAAAGGGTTAAAGCGAATAGAGAGATGGAAACACATTTGTTGAATAAACTCTGACATCCTGAACATCACACCCACATGACGAATCAGCTCTCTCTATTATGCGTGCCTTGTTTACTGTTGGTTGCTGGGTTAAAATACTAGTCAGCTTCTCTAACTACCTGATGGAAATCCAGATAATTATCATTTGGGATTTTTTTGCGAACTTTGAAAATATTCACTTCATGTTAGGATGGAAATGATAATGAAAAACTGAGAACATTACAGAAAAAGGCTTATGTACTCCCTAATTTCAATAGACACATACAAACTATTCTATTTGTTTTTGGTTTTGAATCACTGCAGACGTTTTCTTCTGGTCAGATCAGAAACACCACAGCAGTGGCACACATAGGCCTAAATTAGCAGGTGGGCACCCACTCGCCACAGCTGCACAGTTTGGCAGGTGAATGAAGGAGTGCACATTTACAGTCATTATGTTCAACACTAATCATCTGGCAACTAAAGTGTGAGAGAGATACAGATATGTAATTTTATGAAGGACATACATCATAAAAAAAAAAAAAAAACAGCATCAACAACTCTAAAATCATTCTGGGACCTACGTGATGTTCAGAACACACTGTACCTGTCCCCTTCTGAACCAGATTTCCTACAAATGAAAAGTAGTCAATCCTGCTTTGCAAACATTTGTCCCTGAGGTAAGCCACCAATTCTTTAGCTGCCAACTATTCATCCAGTGGTATGCCATGAAAATTAGCAGATTTTAAAAAAAAATGGACAATACAAACTACAATTGAGTGATTTTACTTCCATTTGTTAAACATTTTACCACTACTGCTTATTTTTTTTCTAGCACAAAATTGTCTGTTCCTTGCCAATGTTTAGCATATGTCAACATATACAACCAGATAAAAAGCCATGTCTAATATGTATTATACATATTGACAAAAAAAGCTAATTAATCCAATTAAAAATTTAATAAAATTTTAATTGGAATGTCGGGTCAGTTAAATGAATCACTGATTCTGAGCTGACAGAGTATTTGAATATAGTGCATACAGTATGACACATTATGATGACCAAGAATGCTGTAAACTATTAAGCACCAAGTTTTAAAATGTTTAATTTCAAATGACTGCTCTTCTATTGCACTTTTTTGTTAATCTGACCCTTAAAATAACTGTTTTTCACATTAAGCCCTAAAGAGCTTAAAATCTTATAATATTAATCTTAACTAATATATCTGCATGCAGTACTATAGGGTGGTGTGAGAGTAATAGTTTTTGGTATGTGATTTTGAAAAACAAATGTTTAAATTAAATATAAATATTTTCAAAGGGGAATGGTTTGTTATTTAAAAAAAAATAATAGTTGCAAATAAATCGCTAGAATACTTTTCCCAGCTCTGTAATGTACTGGCCACCCATTCAGGGTGTTTCCCCTTCTACTGCCCAATATATTGGCTCCAGCATATCCATGGTCCCAGCTCAAGAATCATTGATACTAAACTATAAAAATGTGAGCTTGTAACCAGAGAGAGGCTTAAGAAATAATTCTGAATTCTTGGTTTCATTTTTAACTGTATATAATCAGAAAGATTCTGTGTAAGTGCCAAGTCAATTTGACATGAATGCATTCAGTCAGGTTTATTACTGAACCATTCTGAGTATGTCTAATGTTTTTAAACATGATTTTTAATCAAAATTATTATTTGCAAAACATTCTTCATACTATATGCAGTGCCTAGAGAAAAATCACCACAATTCTTTGAAATAATTACTGTATTAGTAATACAGCCTGAAATCAAACCACATTCCAAATAACTTTACCAACCTTTGAAATGTTTTTGTAGCCTACTCCTAATTTGTGTCTTTCTACAACTTTATCCCGAAGGTCTTTTGAAAGCAGGGTGTAATGCAAGTAATATTTTCACAGGGTAAGATGATTTTCTATAGGCACTGTATATATTCTGAAGAATATTGGGAATTGACTTCCATACTGTTATTTTTTAAATGGACGTCATGGGCTACCAGTTTTTAGCATTCTCCAAAATACCTTTTTTGTCTTAAACAGATAAAAAGAAAGGTTTGGAACCTCTTGAGTGTGAGTAAATGGTAAGTTAGGTCTCATTTTTGGGTGAACTATGCCTTTAAGGATAACTGTGTCCAATTCTTGGATAACAGTAATCAGCACACTTCCCTTTCCGCAGTGAGAATGAAGAGGAGATATACTAAGAATCATGGTCTGACAGGTAACAGCAGGTGAGGCTCTCTTGTCACTGCTGTAACCTGTCGGTCAGTCACCACACATACTATCAATGGTGCTGCTGTGGTCGGTCACGCCTGAGGCATTTCCCACAGTGACATACTGTACCGGACTCTGTTAACAGATAACCAGGGTTAAACAAGTAACATACCAATTACTGCGGTGGAATAACCTTGCACTTTGACAGCCTTGGCAAAGGTGATTTCCTCTTGTGGAAGACCTCCTGACGATGCAGAAAAGAGAAATACTCCCATATGGCCATGTGCTGCCATACCTTTGGCATTAAAAAAATAAATAAGTTATGCTGCAAATGAACCAAACAAAAATCATTGCTAAAACAATGTATTGATCTTACAACTTAAAAGATAAATCCTCAGATGAACAACATCACAATATCTCACACGGTGTCAGTATTTATTTACAGAAGTAAAGCCAAGATAATAAAAAAGCCAAACTTAGGACACCCTCTGATTCGGATGCCTGTAGTAGATACACTTTTAGTAGTAATTACTTTAATCAATTTCTGTATAATCTCATCAGTCTCTCAGTTCATTCTGGAGAGGTTTGTTTTTGGAGCTTTCTGCCCAGCTATTGCCATAGCATAGGCAGGATGAGTTCTGGACTTTGACTGAACTATTACAACACCATTTTCTCCCCAGCTGTTCTGTTGTAGATTTGCTGGTGTGCTTGGCATTGTCTTGTTGCATGACCCACTTTTGGCTAATTTTTAGCTGTGGGATGGGCTTGGTGTTAACATGCAGCTCCAGACCAACAAGCTGCTACAGCATCAGCTGATGAACAGACATTTTGATCAGTGTTGCACGTGGTATTTGATTAGTTCTGCCTGACTTATTTTAATGTATTTGTTCATCTGAGGTTTTATTCCCCAAATTTTAAGACATGCTAATTATCAGATAATTTTTGCATGCCCTGATATGGAAAATCTGGAATTTTGTAGGTTACCCTAACATTTTCACAAGTTATATATGATTCATTGGATTCACACATTTTCTTTAAAGTAACTGGTTGCAAAGAATTTATATGGGCTGAGTTTAAACAAATTAAATTTTGTAAAGTTCATTTTAATTTGTTTGTTTAAATTTAGCCCATATCAATTGTTTAGTAAATCCAATGAATATTTTTTTTTTTGTGCATGTTAAAAATAACAGACTAAAGTACTAATTTAACCTACTTGTACTTATTTTATTTATATACCTTTATATAACACTGACAGACACCAAAAAAGCACAGCTTATAATTAGAAAGTAACACCCCCAAATGTAATTAATTCATTGTTAAACCAACCTAATATATATATATATATATATATATATATATATATATATATATATATATATATATATATATATATATATATATATATATATATATATATATATATATATATAGGAACATATTAACAAATATTGCATATTCAGTAATGCAATAACACTATTTTATTTTTTATTAAAATTCTATTTTCAAATATTGTATATTTATTCTATTGACTAATGCTTTTCTTTGTTAAAATGTTTCTCTGTTAAAATTGCCATCATTTTTACAGTATAACTTTATATAATAATGCTATTATGCTCTTTTTGTTTTGCCATTTAAAAGGAATTGCTCATATAAACAACACTGTTTTGAAACACAAATCTCAACAGTGTTTAACAAATGACCTGATCGGATGGGATATCTGCCTGTGAGAAAGGCTGCCCTGCTGGGAGTGCAGAGTGGCGCAGCAGCAATGTGTTGGGTCAGTTTCACCCCTTCCAGAGCCAGTCTGTCAATGTTGGGCGTCCTGCAGGTCAGGACAACAACAAAACAAAACAAAACAATCTCATTGTGCCTGTGAGAGAGATGTCTATTCCTCTATGTTATATCTTTAAAACATAGCCTTATATGAACCAAGCAAAAGGAAAATCCCATATCAAATCCACTGATCTTAAATCAATCTTACACAGCAACATTTAATGCTCTGGGATCTAACTGACACTGCGGGCCTTACTGTACATTATTTCACATGAAGAACACATACTGCTGGCTATAAGCAGTCATGTGGATTTCCTGGCAGGCCTCAGAATAGGAAATAAAAACTTAAAAAGGAAATGAATTGATTTTTTTATTTGTATTTTTTATGAATAAACCTGAGAGTTGTGTTTCCATAGCATCCAAGGTCTCCAATTCCTAAATCGTCCACCATCATAAAGACAAAATTAGGTTTTGTATCACTGCCTGCATCAGCAGTACAGAGCAGCAGGCCGAGAGTGCAGGGAATCCATTGAAAGGATTTCATTGTACAGCCTGAAAGTGAAAGAAGGCAATAAAAATGAAAAATAGATGGACAAAGAACGTGTGGTGTCCTTCAACATTTAAACTGAATAAAAACCATGGGTGTATATATATATATATATATATATATATATATATATATAGAGAGAGAGAGAGAGAGAGAGAGAGAGAGAGAGAGAGAGAGAGAGAGAGACCAAAGAGGTGTATTGTCATTTAGTCACTAGTGAAAACTTACTGGATGCTAGTTTTAATTAAATAGTATTGCATTAGCTTTCATTTTTGTTTTCCACATTTTTAACTTACATTTAAATTTGTTTAATTAATTTAATTTGTTACTTTAATTAAAGTAATAATTGTTACTTGATTTTACCATCTTTGTTTTTCCCCCACAAAAACTTATTTTTATTTCAATATTAGTTTGAGTAATTATAACATTTGAACTTTTATTTGGTTTATTTTAATTAGCCAACAATTGCATTTGTTTTGTTTACTATTATTTTGTATTAACTTTACATTTGATATGTGACCTTGTATCACAAAAATCTTATGTTGCACAGGTATATTTTTGGCAATAGCCAAAAATGTATTGTATGGGTCAAAATGTTCCTTTTATGGCAAAAATAATTACATCAAGTAAATATAATATTCTGTGAGGACATTTTGTACATGTCCAACTGCAAATATAAAAAAATTGTCATAAAAAAATGATATATTCATATAAGTAATTTGCATTGTTGTTAATTTAATTCTTAACTTAATTCTCAATATTATTTTCAACCCTCAGATTCCAGATTTTCAAAAAGTTGTCCTACCATAACACAAACCATACATCAATCAGTTATTATGCCTCCGGTTATGTATGAATCCAAATTTCCAAAAAAAAAATGACACCTGACTAGTTTTATTGTCCAGAGTCACGTATATATTTTCAACCAGCACTGAATTCTTATTTTGCATTATGTTTAAATTATAACATTCAAAATGTTAGTGTTACCTGAGTTTTCTACCATGTGGGTTTTAATCTTTTAATTTTGTTTTCTTTTTTTTTTTCTTTTGATTTTGCAAAACAATTTTATTTAAATTATCGAAAACGATGTAAACAATACCAAACAATAACTCTGCTGAAGGCTCTGAAAACCTTGTACAGTATTGGCGTCTATCAAACTAGCGCACTGTAGTGCAATGGTCGCTCGTCCACGCAATATATAACAGCCAACATATCATCCCGTTTTTTGAATATATAAATATTTAAAAGCTGAACTATTATGAATACAAGTACGTCGATAGTCGTGGCCTACCTGCACCCTGGACGGGATAGATCACCTTAGACCTGTCAGAATCTATCCGCAGATGTCAGTTAATGCACAGCATGCTCTAGTGTAGAGTAAACAATCAGGTTCATGATGTAAGGAAGTTGAGCGCGATAAAACCACGTGCTTCACGCACGTTAGATTGATTGGTCAACAGACAAAATACTTTTTTCTAGACGCAATCATCCCCGGAAATGTACTGTACGAGTCTGCTCTAAGTAAAATAGTGCATTTTCACGACGCCTATTCTCTCCAATGAAGAGGTCTCTGCTAACTTGAGACTTTCTCCTTTGTGTAAGTTTGCCTGCAGCCCACACGCTGTTTATAATTGTTGGTTTTCAGGGAAACAGCGCCACCTCTTGCTTAATTCTAACATAAGGAAGAATTCTTTGTGTATATTTTGTATACAGCCAGTTTTCGATACAGACAAGTAATGCCATGAGCTCGTCAAAACAATTCAGCTGCATATTAGCATAACATTTAAGTTTTAACTTTTAAACCTCACATCATAGACTGACAGAAACAGCTCTGAATTGGCTCTTTTGAGGTGTGTCTCATTGTGCAAGCATCGTGTGCAATTTTTATTTGATTTTTAAATGTATTTTTTAAAATATATATATTTTTATTAGGCTAAGAGCAGGATGCAATATCAATCTACAGAGCTAGTTCATACAAAAAGCAGCATGGAGTTCTTCTGGTAACTTAGCTATAGCAGTTCCTGTGACAACTACTGCAGCAACAACAAACTATAATATTAAATTAGTAATGTAGTGACGACGCAGTGGCGCAGTAGGTAGTGAAGTCACCTCACAGCAAGAAGGTCGCTGGTTCGAGCCCCGGCTGGGCCTGTTGGCGTTTCTGTGTGGAGTACAAGCGGTACAGGTGAATTGGGTAGGCTAAATTGTCCGTAGTGTATGAGTGTGTATGGATGTTTCCCAGAGATGGGTTGCAGCTGGAAGGGCATCTGCTGCGTAAAACATGTGCTGGATAAGTTGGTGGTTCATTCCACTGTGCTGACCCTGGATTAATAAAGCACTAAGCCGAAAAGAAAATGAATTAATGAATAGTAATGTAGTAGGTAAGTAATTATTAAAATATTATAAAAAATAAAAGTCATGTGCAGCTTTGAAACTAGATAAGGGAGTAAATTGACTCAACTTTTATTTTGGGGTGAAGTATGCAATGACATACACACAAAATATCCTTTTAATTTCTTTTGTTAATATTACTCGGTTCTGCTTTTTTGCTCTCATTCATTCTCTTTCTACATTATCTCTGTAGTATTTTTCCATTAAATTGACTAGATCCACCCACACTGTTTTTAGAATAACGTTTATTCTGCAGTATCCAGTCTTATTAACTGCATTACTCTTCTGTTAAACTTGGAGGCCACAGGGGCATCTGAGGGTCGCTGGCTAATATTCATGCTCAAACGCTCAGACTGCACTGTGAGCTGCTTGCCAACAGTAGGATTGGAGCACATTTCACACTATAGTACATCAAAATGGAAACGCTAACTATGCTAAACAGCATAAACCCCATCCAGGGCCATTTTCGCAGCTTTGATTGTATGCAAATCTGGCTTATGGCCATAAACGTGCCAGCTGCCTTTACCGTCTGACATGAATCTCTGATTAATTGTGTATGCTAGTTATAAAACACCATTTCCTTGAGGCTTGCTGCCTCACACAAGTGCATAAGCAGTTTGTTGACACCATACATTACACTCTTTTACAACATTACTGTGTCTTAAAGTTAAGTGTTCCCTTCATGGGCCTCATGCATCTCACAGACAATGACCGCTGGGGAACATTTGGTAAAAAATAATGTCAAATACTTTTACGTGTGGTGCAGTCTAAAGAAACTACAGTATTCAACACAACAGTACAGAAAACTAAAGTCTCTTAGTCAAGAAAATGTATGAAGAGCTACTATATACACAGAATACAGTGATCAACGCATTTTAGGTATGGAAAAAAGCTGATGTCTTATACGTAGTGTCACAGCAAGTCACTCCTACTCTGATTAGATGAAAGGAATATAGTGTACATGATATGTATTGATAACTCATCAATGACGTTTTCCTATGTATCTGTTACATTTATGCTATATTCTGTTTCGCTTTAGTTTTTTAGTCCTCATTTCCCCATTATTATGCTTTGTTTTGAAGGTTGCTCATTGGTTAATGATTTGTCCACCTGTACATACTTGTACCTTTATTCTGTATGCATAAGTGTTCTGTTTTTTCAGTTATTTTTATTTTGTGTTGCAATGTAATGGATATTCTCTCAGTTTTGTGTCTCTTTATTATTCTTAACATTCTTATAAAGTTATTCTATAAGGATACTAATAATTTAATATCACTGATGCATAAAATACTAGTGTGATCTTGCAAAGTTAGAGCTTAATATTAATTTTTATACTGTAAAATTGTACTTGTGGCATTTAAATTGTACACTTTATTATTTGCCATGATATACAGTGCTCACTGCTCAGCATATATGAGTACACCCCATTTTGAAAATCAATATTTTTATCCATTTCTCAGTGAATATGGGTAATATATACTGGTGCATCTATTTAAAAGATCTATTTATTAAAATAATATTTAAGTCACGGAACATCTTTAGAAATTGAAAGATAATTTAAATTCATGCAAAATATTGCAAAAAACAAATTACAAACTACAACATTTCAACAAAATTGTTAAAAACAATTGGTTTCTCTTGATTTTTGCTATTTTTTACAATTTTATTTTATTTTTTTACTAGTTTTTGAACCATTATTGTAAGTTATTTTGTCTTGGAGATAAGCTCCAGATTTGGCTTCAGTACTGACTAATCTAATGTACAGTTGAAGTCAGAATTATTAGCCCCCCTTCAAATTTTTTCTTCTTTTTATAATGTTTCTTAAATGATGTTTAGCAGAGCAAGGAAATTTTTACAGCATGTCTGAATATATTTCTTTCTTCTGAAGAAAGTCTTATTTGTTTTATTTCGGCTAGAATAAAAGTTTTTAATTTTTTAAAACCCATTTTAAGGACAAAATTATTAGCCCCTTTAAGCTATATTTTTTTTCGATAGTCTACAGAACAAACCATTGTTATATAATAACTTACCTAATTACCCTAACCTGCCTAGTTAACCTTATTTACCTGGTTAAGCCTTTAAATGTCACTTTAAGCTGTATAGAAGTGTCTTGAAAAATATCTAGTAAAGTATTATTTACTGTCATCATGGTAAAGATAAAATAAATCAGTTATTGGAGATGAGTTATTAAAACTATTATGTTTAGAAATGTGTTGAAAAAATCTTCTCTCCATTAAACAGAAATTGTGGAAACAAATAAACAGGGGGAATAATAATTCTGACTTCAACTGTATGCACAAATATAATAATGTAAAGCATCCTATAGAAAATATTCATTTAAATGAGAGATTTGTGGGGGGTGTACTCAAATATGCTGAGCACTGTATATTGTCTTGTATTTCAAATCAATATCATTAGTAGGTTGTAATATATAAAGCAATTAGAATTAGGTTATTAAATATTAGCACTGTTCCAACAAGGGTCATGTAGCATTAAAGACTGACAAAGTCTTCTGAAATTAAGCTTTTTCATCTTAAAAATAAATAAATAAATATATAAATAAATAAATAAATAAAGCATATATGAAACTTGTAAAATAAATAAATATTTGTAAAATAGTTTTTTTTTTATATATATATAATAATATTTGTTTTTTCAATCAGCTAAATGCAGTCTTGTTGAGCTTAAAAGGATGCTTTGGAAAAAAAAACATTAAGCAGCCCAAAAACAGGAAAGGTAGGAAATGTGTTCTGTAGATAAATAGATAAATGTAGTTTGTTTGTTTGTAAATTTGGACATTCATATAGACTATGTATGTACTGGACATTTATGTAAGTTTCCGAGCATAAATCTTAGAAACCATTTAATTGTTTATTGATGTTTTATACATGAAAACTGAGTCATCAACAGTCAATGTAACATGTTGACCAGTTGATGGCAGTATCAGCTTTCTGACATACACAAAAACATTGTTATTAGCCATTAGTCCTGTAAATGCTGGTCATTTCCCAAGGTTTCTCAAATGTGTTATGCTTATAAGCAATAGAGTACATACTATAAGCATATTTCATAACATATAGAACCTCTATGCCGTCTCTGAGACTCATTAAACAGAAATTACTGTAGCACCGCATGGCTATGGATCACTGAACAAACTGATCTGGGCATCAGAACCATACTGTATGTAAAGCAAAACCGAAATCTAGCTAAGCTTATTTAAAATAACATGCGAATGCAGGATCACAGTGGATTAAGCTGAAAGACATGTTACGCATTTTACATCAAATATTCAGTTACACTTTATTTTGATGCTCCCCATTATTAGACATTTTGTTGGCTGCTCTGTATGTAACCTTGCAACTTTTTCAACTCACATTAGAGGATTAGATTGTAGGTAGAATAAGTTGCATATTTGCAGAGTTCAGTATACTGTACATATAGAGTTCTTTTGTGAGCACTTATGTTTTGTCGAGACCCTTCTCTCTTATTTTACACTTTACATCATTTTCTGTAACAGCAATACTGAATGTATTATGGCTTGCTGTGGAAAAAAAACTAAAATAAGGATCACTGTTATTTTTATTTAATTACAGTTATATAATGTATTTGCCTTAAATGTTGTAAATATACTCAACAGTTCAATATAGGTCATCTTACAGAAGCAGAGTTTGTATGCACTTTTTTTCTTTTCTCATTTTTTATACAAATATATTTTGGGTGGTTTATTCCACTCTGGCAACCCTTAATAAAGCCGGAACAAAGCCGAAGGAAAATGAGTGACTGAGTACAAATATATTTAGCAGAATAATTCTAAATGAGGTTACATTTATCAAGACTGTTGAACAATGAATCAGTCAGACATTAGTTCATGACAATATGTGGAATAAATTCAGTGAAGCAGAGTAATTTGGGTTTTTTTATTCAGAAATTCTGCAGAAAAATATAATTTTCAACTGCAGACGGTTACATTTGTTAGACAATTGCATGTGCCTAAGGCTAAGAAACAATGAATTGAATAAGAAATTAGCCAATGACAATATATGATATGAAATATGGTATCATTACTTTGAAATAGTTTATGTCTGATAATTTATATTTGTTTGTTTTTTTATAAACCTAAATGCCATGTTTGACATGTTTGTCTTTAAGGGCACCTATGGTAAAAAATCTACTTTTCAAGCTGTTTGGAAAGACATATGTGTAGGTATAGTGTATAGACCGTCATATTGGGGTGATATAAACACACTCAGTCCTTTTTTTTTATTATTTATTTAACAACATAAAAACGGTGGACCAATTGGAGCGGTATTGAGATCGACCGCAACTTGACGTAGGAGCCACCAATATTGATTGACAGGTGCGCATTACCATGTCCTCAGTTTGTTGTTTCACGTCCGCCAATTTCAGCGTGTGAGTCAAAGCGACGTCACCAAAGAAACACCCTTGCTCTATTTTTAGATCATGTAAGGCTCATTGGGCTCAACATTCACCACGTTATCGCTCTCCTCGCCGCCAGTGTTTGTGAGTTTTGGTGGGTTTGCATACATGTGTACTTTTCATTGCATCTTCCTTAAACTTCAGCGGTTTGCATTTCCCGCGGTCACAGAAGCTCCCTGTCATCTTAACTAGGTGCAGCTGGAAAGTGCGAGCGCTTTGCCTCAAGTGCGCATCCCTCCATTGGAAATAACGAACTAACGACGTGCAGCACCATGGATTTCGCGTTGTCGCGGATGACAGTGAGGACCGGGAGGGTGTCGTGGATGAAAGCGAGGACCGGGGGGTTCGCTCACTATTCTGCTGCCTAGGGCGCCTCCATGGACGCGCTGGCCCTGCTCAGGACACTGTTCTTATTTCTGCTGCGCCACAGAGCGTTATCTGAATAGTTTCATTTTAAATAACATGCGAATGTGCGCGTCTGGTATGCCGTGTCGTGGCTCTGAGCGACGCATCCGGTGTATGACGCCCTTTAGTTATAGCCAGGGCCAGACGGAATCTGTAAACGTTTTTTGCTATTTCTGCGGAGAATTTTGGTAAAAATCTGCGGATTTCTGCGGAATTATTTTGGGAGTATCATAACTAAAACCTTAATGTGTTAAATAAAAAAATAATATCTTTTTAACTTGTATTTAATGTTTAAAATGCAAATCCAATTAGATTAACTGTAAATAGTTAACTTTAAGTAAACAAACAGAATTAATGATAGGCTAAAAATCTGCGGAAAATCTGCGGAATTCTGCGCGCGCAGATTCCGTGTGGGCCTAGTTATAGCCTTAAGCAGGTCGTACACCAGAAGCGCCGCTCGGCGACAAGCAGCGTCGTGCCATGCAGCGGCATGCATTTCTGAATTCTAAACATAAGTTTATATCAGGTGACACACATCGGCGCCGCAAGTGTGTGATACTTTCAACTGTCATGTGCGCGCCGCGTCGCGGTGCATCCGGTGTGTGAGGTTACAAGCTCGGAGCACACAGTTGTCTGTAAAACTATACAAAGACACAAATGATTTTGTAGTCTCTGCTTGGTCTGTGTCCGAGTTGTACATGTACGGCTGAATGCTGGTCCTCTCACTCATGCTGCTTCTCTCTGTCTGCCTGTCTGTAGCCATACACAAAGCGGGGGAGCTCTTGGCTCCGCCCCCTTGTTAAGTTGGGCGGGAAGTCGAAACTCATTTTCATGTGAAGCAACACACCCCTAAAACAACGAACTGTGTACACGCCCCCAAAATGACACTTTTTAACACATCATAATAAAAAAATCTGAATTGTGTTTTGAACTGAACCTAAACTGGCACACTCAGAAGAACTATAATATTAATATTACATCTTAAAAAAGGGGTAAAATAGATCCCCTTTAAGGGTTTCATAATCTATGCATTTCATGTGCATTTTATTACTGGTATTTTATTTATTCAGTCAGGTAATCAAAGAACTTCATTCATTTATTCATTTTCTTTTCGGCTTATTGCCTTTCTTAATCTGGGTTAATGCAACTTATCCAGCATGTTTTATGCAGCGGATGCCCTTACAGCTGCAACTCATCACTGGGAAACATCCATATACACTCATTTACACACACACTCATACACTACGGACAATTTAGCTTACCCAATTCACATGTACCGCATGTCTTTGGACTTGTGGGGGAAACCGGAGCACCTGAAGGAAACCCACGCGAACGCGGGTAGAACATGCAAACTCCACACAGAAATGCCAACTAATCCAGCCGAGGCTCGAACCAGCAACCTTTTTGCACTGAGGCGACAGCACTACCTACTGCGCCACCACGTCACCTAATTCAAGAACTAATTTATAATTAAAATTATTACAATTTAAAATTAAATTGCTTTTTATAAAGTAGTTAGAAAAGTAATTTATAAACTATTTTAATGTAATTTGTAAATAGTAATTAATTACCTTTTTTGAAGCAACTTACCCAACAATGCTTATGAACAAGCAGGAAATTGCTCATGGTCACGTGTATGCTTGCATGTACTGTAGATGGCAACTACAGTTTGGATGGGGGAAAAAAAGTGAAAAAATGTTTTGCCTCAATGCAGTTTTAATGATGAGGATGTGGCAACAGAGGTGAAGTTCCACTTTCAGCTTTATTATAAAGAATGGTCAGGCAGACAGAGGTCGAGACAGGTGCATACAAGAATATAAAGGGTTATCCAAAAAAGGTAAATACAATAAACATGCAGAGGTCTGGACAGGCAGCAAACAATCATAAAAGAAAAAAAAGTGTGAGAATCGCAACAAGAACAACATGTGCCATCAATGACACAAAACAAAATATAATATCCCACAATGAAGGGCTGTTTCTCAATATGCGTTCTTCAGCGACCTTGTGTCCTCGTGTTCTTGTGTAATGTCATCATCGGCTGCCTAAGTTCAGTTCCAATACTCAAGACCGCAAGAACGGAGGACACATGAAACTTCCCGGATGTGTTCTTGATATCGAGGACGCATCGATGCAGACTTGAGCACCGTTCTCGCTCTAGAAGTCCCTAAAAATCATTGCGACTGGAGGTGGAAAGCGCAGCATTTAATATAGATTTAATATTAAAGTTCAGAGATATAGCTTATTTACCTCAAGAGTTTTCTTTAAATGAGACTGTGAAAGTAAACACTACCATGAAAATCTTAACGAAGGCATAAACACATTAAGGGTGTTTATTTGCTGATATTCGTATTAAAATCTGTTTTATTTGTATTGTGCAAAGGTCTATTTTGTATTGTGTAAGGTCTTTATGCATATATTGTGAAACAGGGAAAAATATTAAATCGCTGTATGGGTGCTGTAATGTTTCTGTACATAATTTTCCATTAAAAACATGAGAAGGTCATGTGATCATCAGGAAGAACGCAGCGTCTCATTTCTCACAGGAGGCTTTTTGTGTTCTCATGGTCTTCCAAGTTCGTTCTTCCAAGGTGACCTGGCGAGACCGTACTTCACAAGAACGCAAGTCCATTCTTGGAATTGAGTAACAGCTAAGGTGTGTGAGTGTGGAGCTTAAATACTGTGTGTAATGTGCTGCAGCTGTGTCAGTATAATCAGTGTCCAGGTACACTGTTTCAGCTGTGAGATGCAAACATTATGGTAGATGTAGGCTGTTTCTCAATATGTGTTCTTCAGTGATCTTGCATCCTCATGTTTTCATGTAACGTCATCATCAACTGCCAAAGTTCAGTTCCAAAACTCAAGACCGTAAGAACGGAGGACACGTGAAATTCCCGGATGTGTTCTTAGGGTGCTTTCACAC
Organism: Danio kyathit; assembly: GCA_903798195.1. Taxonomy (NCBI): domain Eukaryota; kingdom Metazoa; phylum Chordata; class Actinopteri; order Cypriniformes; family Danionidae; genus Danio; species Danio kyathit. The sequence goes on along the minus strand of LR812519.1, from coordinate 40,753,255 downwards.
CTGCCTTATTTAGTTCAGTTGAATCGCACTAGAGTTCATTTTCCCTCTTGGTACGGTTCGTTTGGGCAGGTGTGAATGTAGCAATCATACTCGAGTGCACCAAAAGTGGACCAAAAAAGCGTACCAAGACCTCCTTGAAGAGGTGGTCTCGGTACCCTTTCAAACGAACCCTGGAGCGGTTCGATTGTGGTGAGAATATGATCCGAACTAAAACAGACCCAACCTCAAAAAGTACTGCGCCTTTTTGGACTAATCCAGCTGTCCTAGGCCAAAGCACTGTGCATTATGGAATGTGGAGGAATAATATTTGTTGACAGCGCTTTACCAAAAGAGAGAGAGAGGGGGAAAACATTACCTGATGACTCGTTGGTAATATTTCCGGAATATGACCATGTTGCAGTTTAGCTAAATTAATTCACGCCTCCTGAAGTAACGTACGATGCACCTTCGCTGTTTGCAATGCTGTAAAACATTGTTTTCCAGCCGCGTCATTCTCGAAATGTATAGTTTGTCTAAAGTGATGTATACAAACTATATAGTATACTATGAGCAGGGATACAACAGCCAGGTCTGCCGGTTTGTTTACTTACGAGAGTTCCATTGGCATTTTCCCGCACGTGAATTCTGACCAATCGAAAAGCAGTGTAGGAAATACATTCAACAACATCTGGCCAATGACTGATGTGGGTTTTGTCAGATGGTTGCATTTTGGTTCTTTTCAACTGGTTCGGACCAAAGCAATCAGTGTGGTGTGAAAATGACCCAAAACGGCAGAAAATGCTACAATGTATCATTTATTGCCCTTGGTCAGGACCAAAGGAAGCAAACTACAGAGGGGGGGTAATGTTTAAATAAGTTTCCATTAAAAACGTGTGAAGGTCATGTGACCAGCAGGAAGAACCAGGGAAGAATGCAGCATCTCATTTCTCAGAGGACACGATCTCTGTTCTCACTATCTCCCGAGTTTGTTCTTCCGAGGTCACTTGGCAAGACTGGTCTCCACAAGAACACGAGTCTGATCTCTGTGTTCTTGGAATTGAGAAACAGCCGTTGTCTGGGTGACTGGCTGGTAGAGTGTGCATATACACTATCTGACAAAAGTCTTGTCATCGATCCCAGTTGTAAGAGCAACATATAATAACTTGACTTCTAGTATTTGGAAAAGTGGCAGAAGGTAGATTTTTCCAATGAATCTTCTGTTGAACTGCATCCCAACCATCACAAATACTGCAGAAGACCTACTGGAACCTGTATGGACGATTCTCACAGAAATCAGTCAAGTTTGGTGAAGGAAAAATCATGGTTTGGGTTAACATTCAGTATGTGCGAGAGATCTGCAGAGTGGGGGGCAACATCAACAGCCTGAGGTATCAAGACATTTGTGCTGCCCATTACATTACAAACCACAGGAGAGGGCAAATTCTTTAGCAGGATAGCGCTCCTTCTCATACTTCAGCCTCCACATCAAAGTTCCTGAAAGCAAAGAAGGTCAAGGTGCTCCAGGATTGGCCAGCCCAGTCACCAGATATGAACACTATTGAGCATGTCTGGGGTAAGATGACGAAGGAGGCATTGAAGATGAATCCAAAGAATCTTGATGAACTCTGGGAGTCCTACAAGAACGTTTTCTTTGCCTTTCCAGATGACTTTATTAATAAGTTATTCAAATCATTGCAGAGATGTATGGATGCAGTCGTTCAAGCTCATACACAATTTTAATACCTTTTCCACTGCACCATGACTTTACAGTATATTCATTGCTGTACAATATTGCTGATAAGTAAAAGGACTGGTCTAAGCAAAGTCAGACCTTACTGTCCTAATTAAATAATTACAAATCAAGGCATGATCATATTTTATTTTGGTAAAATAAGTGTAATCTAGAGGCCTTTGCCTCTGTATAAGCCACCTCTGATACCAAATGATCAACTAGAAGTCAAGTTATTATTTGTTGTTCCTAAAAATTGGATAGCGACAAGACTTTTGTCAGGTAGTGTAGATAGAGGGCCCTCTAGTGAGTCTGGAGGGTACTCCAGCCAATACTCATGATAGCAGTAAAGTATGAGTCTCTTGTTTTGGTGCACATTCTCACAACACATCCTGTTATGACCTCATGATAAGTCACCAGAGAACAAGTTGTTGCTCTTTTGTGGGTGTTCTGATTCATTCAACCACATTTGAGAAAGCAGTCCAATCCAATGTGATCAGACTGACTAAAATGCAACATAATACCAGGTCTAAAATGACCTGAAGGTAACCATCAGAACGGTATCAAAAACTTTTAAAGGAACAAAGTGACGCACTGATGTAATCCTCTAAACAGTGATGAATTTTCTCTTCAGATATTTAACGACACCCAAGTCAGTAATGTGATCTACCCTATTCTCTTTCAAAAAAGCAGATATGCAGATAATGATTCGCAGTTCCCCAACAGGGTCATGCCACTGTCATTCAACACATGGGGGTCTCCTATCAGCAAAAGCCTGAGGCTCTTGTCTCAGCAGGTCGACCCCTCTGGCTCGTGTTGGGGCGCTCCAGCACACACAGCCCACCCAGGAGGAACAGACCATTGTATATCATGTTAGGGTCCTGAACTCACCTTTTCATGCTTGGTGGTCGATCTTATCATAAAGGGGCGCAGAGAAACACACACCTGCACCTGCCTGTAAGAGATAGCAGGATAAATGTAAACATTCAAAGAACCAATATTTATATTTTAGGAAATTAAATTGATGTTTAATTAACTGGTTTGAAGCAATTATTTGATTTAAATTAGTTGTGCTGTTCTTTTTCCCCCCATTTAGTTTTGTCTTAGTTTTTCTTCCTCCATTTGACTCTGTCTGAACAAAGCCCAGTGCATTTCTTGAGGCCCACATTCTACACTTTTGTAATGACTGAATAAAGACAATTTGTCAAACATGAGTGAACGCCTTAAGGGAGATAAAAGAGAAAGAAGCATCTAACAAAGTTCCTTCACAGGCGCCCTCACAATGTGCCATAGAAAAGGCCTCTTAGAAGTGGTCGAACGGTATACTCCCTAATCTTGTAGTAACACGTCCTTATTGTTAAAGCAATATGGTCCAATTGAACCTCAGGGTACAAGGATATCAATTTCTGTAATATACTTAGATTACTAGATTTACACCACTTAATCCTATAATAAAATGTATTATTAGATTTTATTGGATTAGCAGCATGTTAGATTTTCTTTTTAATATTTGGATTGTCTAACTGAATTAATTATTTTCTTCAATTTAACTAAACTTTGCTCAGTGCCCTTCCACTAGATGTTTTTGTTCTCAAGTCAGAGATTTTATGTTTATTATTATTTAGGACTTTTTTCTCCTTGCATTTTTAACTTGTTTTAACTTTTAGTTTTTTTTTATGGTACTGCTTTTCTTGTGAATGTAGATGCTACATAATTACGTGTATGAGTATTACATTTCAATCTGTTAGAAGAATGTTATTTGAAATTGTTTACCATTTAATAAAAAAAAAGATAAATTTTTAAAACAGTAAATAATTTAAATAAATATTTAAATATTGTAATCTTGTATTCTTATTTCCCCCCCACAACAGCTATAATGCATTGTCTTGTCATTAAAGTTACACATATTTACATTTATAAAAAACACACTCAGAAAATGGCTTTTGCTGCTTGTTCAAACTTATTTAAAATGAGTTGAAACAACACAATTTTGATGTTTTTTTTTTGGGGTGCAGCTTAATTTTTTTTTTTTTATGTTCAACCAACCTAAATTTGTTGACTAAGTTATTAGATTAATTGATTTGTGTTGGGACAACATGAAGGCATTGTGTAGAATATTTTATTTTAGATAACAGTGAAACATTTATTCATTCATTTTCTTTTCGGCTTAGTCCCTTTATTAATCCGGGGTCGCCACAGTGGAATGAACCGCCAACTTATCCAGCACATGTTTTACGCAGCAGATGCCCTTCCAGCTGCAACCCATCTCTGGGAAACATCCACACACACTCATTCACACTCATACACTACAGACAATTTAGCCTACTAATTCACCTGTACTGCATGTGTTTTGGACTGTGGGGGAAACCGGAGCACCTGGAGGAAACCCACGCGAACACAGAGAGAACATGCAAACTCCACACAGAAACGCCAACTGACCCAGCCGAGGCTCGAACCAGTGACCTTCTTGCTGTGAGGCGACAGCACTACCTACTGTGCCACTGCGTCGCCCCAACAGTGAAATAAATATTCAAAGATGATTCCTTGGATTTACTTTTTTTTTTAAGCACATTAAGAACATTACTAAATTCAATTTGTATATTTAAATTTAACCCATATAAATTGTTTGCAACAATTTTGCAGAAATCATTTTTTTCAGTGTAGCATACATTTCACCAAAAATCTAAATCTAGAATCTAAACTTTGTGTTTAATATTTAAATGGTTGTCAATGAATGGGATGCTACATGGTAATTACCAAACATCATAATGTTTGTTAGCTGATAAACATACATTAAATGAACAGTTCATTGAAATTAAAACTGTCTGTGCTTGCAGAAAAATGTTTAGATGGTGGTTCATTCTGCTGTGGTGATAAAGCAGTAAGAAAGTGAGAGAACTAAAAAAAAAAAAAATTTGTTTTATATGTTCAAATTCCCAAAAATGACTCAACTCACACTGTTTGCTTTATGTGACACTGACATTTTAGTTTGGATATTGTTCACCATTTTGAATTGACATTCTTTTTTTTTTTTTTTTTTTTGTTTAGGCTATGTTTTGTTTTCTGGCTTAAATGTGTGTCATAGTAATGAATATCCAACTCTGTGATGTGTTTCCCAGATGCACTTGAAGACATGAAACCCATTTATAAAAAGAAAAGGCCAAGTGACTATGCTGTTTTGTCCATTCTGCTGCGTTAAATGCAAAAATGTGTTTTATGCGAAAAGCTCATTACTTCTGCTTTGATTCAGTTCTGTCCTCTTTACAAAACGACTTTGGTATCTTCTCATAAGTGAAGATGGTCCCAGAAATCCCATTTCGAATGTAAACAGAGATTTTTATTAGGTGGGGTGGTTCTCTTTAAAGGATTCTGAAATGCTTTATGGGAAGAATGCGTTTAAAGAGAAGATAACTTCCAGATTTCCTCATATTTTTCTGTTTCATCTGATGTCACTTTTGGGAAATATAATTTGAGACAGCAAACTGTTAACTGGAAAAACAGCAGTAAAACAATTTGTACCAACAAAATGCTGCTTGACAACTTTGGAATAAATAAAAAGGCTTTGGATGTAATTTTTTTGGCAAGCGCATGTTGGCTGATGTTTTCTATATAATCACTGGACATATTTCTGTGGCATGATCATTTCGTTCTATTAAAATAAATTGCACAAGCAATGGCTTTCTGGCTTGAAAGGATTCTCGTGGGAAACACAGCCATTTGTTGTGTATGGGGCTTTGTCATTGCTAGACACAATACTGGCTTGTGTCCCATTGATCCAGGAACATTCAGCTTTAAGTGGTTTTGCACCTTTTTTTCTTTTCTTTTTTTTAATTTAAACAACAAATACAATATCAAAATGGCTTGTACACTTGATGAGCTTTGAGTCAGTCTGTCCTTCTCCAGTGGTGCAAAAACCACAACAAATGCCTTTTTATAGTCCCAGCAAACATCAAAGAAACAGCAAAATGTAATAATCTTTTCTATTCAGACTTAAAGGAAACATAAGATGACCATTTGTTTTATTCTAAGTAGAATCTGGTGGAGTTCCAACCACTCAAAATTACAGTACACAAACAAAAAAATGTGAATGATTACCATAGTCTCACGAAGTAACAGGGACACAGACACCAAGCCAATGGTCTGCCATTGAGCAGCATATAGTGCCACCTCTGAGTGTCTGTCAGGTTGGTTCGTTTGCTTTTTTCCACACGTTGCCTCTCGTCAGGCTCAACCCAGCAGGCACACAACATCATAAGACGTTAATATTAGGATAAATTTAGGCCATGATGTCAAGTGACCGAAATTCAATGTCTAGCTGCAGCGTCTAAGGACAACGTTATTTTGACGTCCAATAACGACGTCAAATTCTGTTGATATTTGGTTGATCTTAGGTTATGTTGGAAAGTGACCAAAATCCAACGTCTGATTCACGAGCTAACACTTACAGATGTTAAAGAATAAAGCGTATTTGGCATGCTGTCCAGGGAGAGGGCTCTGAGCTCGGGGAAGACACCCCAACTCGTGTTATTCCCCCTGTCGGGGAATAGAGAGAAGTTGGGGTTTGAGCAAAGTGTCTAGCTCGGCCCCAGAACGCTAGATAACGGTAGATAATGTTTAAGAGGCGAGGTGTCGGGGTGGTGGAGGGACGCTAAAGTCGTGAGATAATGCAGGTAGGACGGCTTTGGTATTTATAGGGGTTTGGTCTAATACTGATTGGATAATAGAATGATTGTCAATGACATTGAATTGCCGAAACATCTGCGCGTGCTCCTTCCGAAATTTGTTTATAAAACATCACTAGATGTCATAGTGGTAACGTCCACACAACGTCAAGGTGTAACATGATTAGATTAGATCGATATTTGGTTGATTTAAGGTTGGACGTTGGACATTGACGTCAACTTGATTTTCATTTCCAAACAAAATTCCACGTCCCCACGACATTGGGGTACGTCGGGGTACAATGTCAAAATGATGTCATGTTGAAGTCCTGTGCCTGCAGGGAAGTTAGAAGGAGTATCAGTCATCAGTCTAAGAGAGCACTCTGATTTGCTATGATCCAAAAGGAACATAAGAGCAAACACAAAGAAGCCTGCCGTCTTTTTGTCACAATTTTAAAAATAATATTTGCAAATTAAATGTATTATCAGATTATCGGACCAAATTCAATGAGCAAATCCCTCTATGGTGAGCATTGTTTACAGCTGTATATGTGCAGTACTAGTTCCGGTTTCCCTTTGTTGAACGACAATACAGTCTACTGACATCTGCACACAGGAGCAGAATATATGTTCTTGTTTCAGTCGGCTTTCATTGATGTGTTCACATGCAGCTTTTTAGTCCAGACGGGACTAGTCAGTTTTTTCATCGCCGCTAGTTCTTTGATGTCAGCTTGGTGTGTCTTTGACTTAAGAAACATAATCGGGCCACAGCACACTTCGGTTGGTTATGTTTAACAAAATACACTTGTATGTTCTGTATATTGTTCTGAATTTTGAGAGAAACTGTCACCAAATGTCACAGTTTGTCTGAGGTAAATTAGGAACACAACAGGGAAAGATTTCAACAAGCATAGTCAATTGTTTTTCTATATGTAGTTTAAAATAAAAAAATAAGGTTGTGACAAGAGCAGTCTTTCTCTCTCTATTAGACGTCATGTCATCACTTGTCGCTTCTTGTTTATTCTGCTTGAACTGAACTCTCCCCCTTCTGCTTTCTCTTCATCTCTTGTTGTTTTTCATTTCTTGTGCTGTGTATATTATTACCCCACCGTATCCCTGTGAGAAATGAATATGTATAAATGTACTGAAAACTGTAATCTTTCAAGAAAGCATGCAGTTGTCATTCAAAATTGGTTTAGGCTGCATGTAGTTTTGGGTTTTTGAGTTTAGCTGTCATTTTTCTTTTCTGAATGTCTGATATGCTGACATTTCGAACATTGAGAGCCTTTTGAGTGTGATTTTATGCAGCTGTTCGATAAATACTTTTTATTTCACGATGACTATATGCTACAAGATGACAATATAAAGCAAAGATGCACATCACTCCAAATACCCATGAAGAAGAGACCCAGGGAATCCTCATATCGTTTGCTAAATGAACTGAAGCTGACTTATAAATACATGACTGTGGAATGATTTCACAAAAGAATTTATTTCAAACACTCCACTGAAGTGAGTTTTGAGTAAAACCATTTTAGATTTAAACACTTTTTTAGATGTAGCTATGTCCAGCTAGCTCTCTGCAACTCTCACATGGTCACCCACTGAAGCTAAGCAGGGCTGTGCCTGGTCAGTACTTGGATAAGAGACCACATGGGAAAGCGTGCTGCCGGAAGTGGTGTTAGCAAGACCAGCAGGGGTCAACCTGTGGTGTGTGGATCCTAACGCCCCAGTATAGATGGGGACTCTATACTGATCAGTGAGCACTGTCTTTCAGGTGAGACGTTAAACAGAGATTGTTAAAAAAGGGTTTAACCCTGGCATCCTGGCCAAATTTGCCCACTGGCCTCTGTCTATCATGTCCTCCTAAACATCCCCATATCATAATTGGCTTCATCACTCTGTCTCCTCTTGTGTGTGGTGTGCGGTCTGGCGCAATATGGCTGCCGCCGCATCATCCAGGTGGATGCTGCACAATGGTGGTGGAGGAGGAGATTTCCCCCAAAAACGTGTAAAAGCGCTTTGAGGTCCAGAAAAGCTCTATATAAATGTAAGGAATTATTTAGTTTACACAAGAAGCTACACAAACAGCTGTCATTATCGCATAACTGCAATCTCTATTTCATAATCGTCTGATTAAATCTACTTAGTTTTTTTAACTGATTGTGCGTAACTTATCAGTTAACTATGACTCTGTGTAGTAAATGTTACTCCATCTAAGGCACATGCTGGAGATTTACTACAACAGGTGTTGTGTTGAATTCTGTTTCTCCTACGTTTCAAACAACACAATTTCAACAGCAACAAGATACGATACAAAACAGGCTTTACTGACAAAATGGCACCCAGCGCTAGTCTGGCGATTTAACACATGAAGCAAAGTATTTGCTTTACTGGTGGCTCACATGGTGCTGGCCAACAGCTCACTTTACCTACAGAACACAATATATTTTAGGACAATGCAAGATATTATGGCATAAATCCCCCTTTATGAGTTTTTGTTTTTGTAAAATAAGCTATTCACATTGTGGTCTGGGTGAAATAATGCAGCCTTTTTTAAAAAATGTGTAAACAGGGAATGTATGAATACAAAATCAGCAACTATATACATTCATACAAATCACCACATTTTTCAAGTTCTGTCTTTAATACCAACAAAGACACGGTCTCAGTTTCACTTAGAAAACTGCTTGGCCAGTCAAATTTTATATAGATAGATAGATAGATAGATAGATAGATAGATAGATAGATAGATAGATAGATAGATAGATAGATAGATAGATAGATAGATAGATAGATAGATAGATAGATAGATAGATAGATCATTTTTAATAGAATGTAGTTTTTGAGTTATACCTTCTTGTGTGGTCTTGAGGAATTACATCATTGTGGTGTACAGCAAAATCCACATTCCCCTCTTCAATCCACAATATTGTTTAGACTCAACACAAAAGACGTGGCCTTGAGCTATGTGTGTGTGTGCTTGTGTGTGTGTGTGTCCTGTGATTGTCAGTCCCCCACAGTCCAGTAATGCTCTAGAAACATAGCACGTGCCTGAAGGTCGATGTGGCCCCGTGTTCTGAACGCGTCCAGCATCAACCAAAACCAACCACTTAACTTGAAGAGTCATTTCCTTCACATCCCTTTGAAAACAAGTGGTTTGATCCCTCTCCACAATCTCAGCACTGCAGTCTGGAGAAAACAGCGGCCATTTACACAGCAGGCAGTGACAATCTCTATTATTTCTTTTACTATGAGAAAAATGTGGCCTAGGGAAGCAATCACACTCCACTGAAATGGTGGCATCTGTTTTTTGTCATCAGACTGGCTTTGGGTTTAGCCTCCAGTAATGAAACACCTCGTTCAGCAAAATTATACATTTTTTTACTGACCTGAAAATATTTCTAATATATGCTAAATGCATGTTGTAAACAACACATGTATGTGTTTTTAATTAAAAAACAGAAAACAACCACAAACCATGACACTTCACCTCCACCTTTTGCTGCCATTTTACACACTGGGTTCAGTTTTCCCCAGTTTGATGATGAACATAAGGCTTCCTAAAGTGATCTTTGGACTAGTTCTTTGTCCTCATAACATTCTCTGTCTGCTGATGAGAGAGTTTGGTCACTGCATAGACTTTGAGTCAAACATTCTCTTAAACTTCAAGACACAGTATGTCGAGACACTGCTTACCCTGTTCAGTGTTAAACTGGTGAAAAATTCTGCTGCATTGATGAACTAATTGCCCATTGAGATTCTCTGCATTAGCCTGTAACACTTTAGTTTAGGTAACATTTCACATCATTTACTATTGGCCTATTACCTACACTGTAAAAAAATATTGACTATAGTATGATTTCTATTTATTTACGATTGTGAATTGCATTATGGAAACTTGATCTCTGTTGACTTTTGATTTTAAAAATTCAACTCTACAGTGACATTTTCTTGACATTTTGGTAGATTGAAATAATATTTGATTATTCATTTTCTTTTTGGCTTAGTCCCTTTATTAATCTGGGGTTGCCACAGGGGAATGAACCGCCAACTTATCCAGCATATGTTTTACGCAGCGGATGCCCTTCCAGCTTCAACCCATCACTGGGAAACATCCATAGACACTCATTCACACACATTCACTACAGACAATTTAGCCTACCCAATTCACCTATAGGTCATGTCTTTGGACTGTGGGGGAAACCGGAGCACCCGGAGGAAGCCCACGCCAACACGGGGAGAACATGCAAACTCCACACAGAAATGCCAACTGACCCAGCCGGGGCTCGAACCAGCAACCTTCTTGCTGTGAGGCGAATGTACTACCCACTGCGCCACCGTGCAGCCCCTTGAAATAATATAATGTGTAGAAAAATATATATAGAGAAATAAGTCTATAAATAAACAGAAATTGTTCTAGCACTTTATTACAAGGGTTTTGTAGAGTAATATCCAACACTAACCCAGACAATATATCACGTTAAATCATAGGTCTCAAACTTAATTCCTGGAGGGCCGCAGCTCTGCACAGTTTTGCTCCAACCCTTATCTGTAACCAAGGATGGATGCGGACAACAGGTTGCGGATCCAAATGCAGGTTTTATTTAAAGGGATGGTCAGACAAGCAATGATCAACACAGGCGCAAACAGATGTATGAGGGAAATCCTGAATCGTGGTCAATGTAGCAGGCAGATGGTCATAAGGCTGGCAGCAGACGGGGAGAAATCAACAATCAAGGCGAGGGTCCAAACACGGCAAGAACAAGACAAGGTAACGCTAGGAATTGTGACTGTGAACAGGTAACAAGACTCGGCAACTGGAGAGTGTGTGTTTGCTGTTTATATACTGTGTGTAATCAGTCCTTGAGCGGTTTCAGCTGTGGATGTAATCAGTGAAGATGTGGAACCGGTTGTGTGTGATGTCAGAGTATGCATGTATGGGGAATGTAGTCCATATGATGGTGGATTTGTAGTCCATGGGTGTTTGTGCATGTAAACCAGCGATCTAAGGGGAGAAGATCGCTGGTGATTGTGACAGAGCCCCCCCTTTAAGGAGTGGCTTCCAGACACTCCTATCATAGTTCAGGCGGGAGGTGGAGCGGAGGCGGAACAGGGGGAGGGATGGAGGGCCAGGACCATACAGCTGAGGAGTGTCTGAAGCATGAAGCAGCAGTAGGCCCAGAGAGTGGAGCTGCGGAGGGCCTGGAGCGTGGAGCTGCGGAAGGCCCGGAGAGTGGAACTGCGGAGGGCCTGGAGCGTGGAGCTGTGGAAGGCCCGGAGAATGGAGCTGTGGAGGGCCTGGAGCGTGGGGCTGCGGAAGGCCCGGAGAGTGGAACTGCGGAGGGCCTGGAGCGTGGAGCTGCGGAAGGCCCGGAGAATGGAGCTGCGGAGGGCCTGGAGCGTGGGGCTGCGGAAGGCCCGGAGAGTGGAACTGCGGAGGGCCTGGAGCGTGGAGCTGCGGAAGGCCCGGAGCGTGGAGCTGCAGAAGGTCTGGAGAGTGGAGCTGCGGAGGGCCTGGAGCATGGAGCTGTACAAGGCCTGGAGTATGGGGCTGCAGAGGACCTGGAGCGTAGAGTTGCAGAGGGACTAGAGCTTGGAGTTGCGGAAGGCCCGGAGCGTAGAGCTGCAGAAGGCCTGGAGTATGGAGCTGCAGAGGGCCTAGAGCGTGGAGTTGGAGCTGCAGAGGGCCTGGAGCATGGAGTTGGAGCTGCGGAGGGCCTGGAGCATGGAGTTGGAGCTGCGTAAGGCCTGAAGAGTGAAGCTGCTGAGGGCCTGGAGCGTGGAGCTGCGGAGGGCCTGGAGCGTGGAGCTGCGGAGGGCCTGAAGAGTGAAGCTGCTGAGGGCCTGGAGTGTGGAAGGCCCGGAGAATGGAGCTGGAGCTGCGTAAGGCCTGAAGAGTGAAGCTGCTGAAGGCCTGGAGTGTGGAGTTGCAAAAGGCCTGGAGCATGGAGCTGAAGTTGGTCAGGGGCTTAGGTTCAGCAGGCACAGGCAGTTCATATAACCCCCATGGGTCTGGAGGCTTGGGTTCAGGAGATACCGGCAGTTCATTAAACTCCAGTGGGTCAGGAGGCTTGGGTTCAGGAGATACTGGCAGTTCATTTAACTCCAGTGGGTCAGGAGGCTTGGGTTCAAGGAGCACTGGCAGTTCGTATAACCCCAGTGGGTCAGGAGGCTTAGGTTCAAGGAGCACTGGCAGTTCATATAACCCCAGTGGGTCAGGAGGCTTGGGTTCAAGAGATACTGGCAGTTCATTAAACTCCAGTGGGTCAGGAGGCTTGGGTTCAAGGAGCACTGGTAGTTCGTATAACCCCAGTGGGTCAGGAGGCTTGGGTTCAAGGAGCACTGGCAGTTCGTATAACCCCAGTGGGTCAGGAGGCTTAGGTTCAAGGAGCACTGGCAGTTCATATAACCCCAGTGGGTCAGGAGGCTTGGGTTCAAGGAGCACTGGCAGTTCATATAACCCCAGTGGGTCAGGAGGCTTGGGTTCAAGGAGCACTGGCAGTTCTTTCAACCCCAGTGGGTCAGGAGGCTTGGGTTCAAGGAGCACTGGCAGTTCATATAACCCCAGTGGGTCTGGAGGCTTAGAGATGTCACTCGGCTCTAGTGACTCTTGGAAATTATACGGCTTTGGCAGTCCTTCGTGGGACTGAGGTGGCGGCTTTGACCAGTCATGGAACTCAGGTGGCGGCTCTGGCCATTCGTGAAACTCAGGTGGCGGCTCTGGCCATTCGTGGGACTCAGGTGACTGCTCTGGCCTTTCGTGGGACTCAGGTGACTGCTCTGGCCTTTCGTGGGACTCAGGTGACAGCTCTGGCCTTTCGTGGGACTCAGGTGACAGCTCTGGCCTTTCGTGGGACTCAGGTGACTGCTCTGGCCTTTCGTGGGACTCAGGTGACTGCTCGGGCCTTTCAAGGAATTCAGGAGGATCTGGCGCCCGCCCTTCGGGGAATTCAGGAGAATCTGATGCTCGCCATTCAAGAGATTCAGAGGTTTCTGGCGCCCGCCATTCGAGGGATTCAGAGGTTTCTGGCGCCCACCATTCGGGGAATACAAAGGGTTCTGGCGGCGGCGACTCTGGCAGCTCTGGCGGCGGCGACTCTGGCAGCTCTGGCGGCGGCGACTCTGGCAGCTCTGGCGGCGGCGACTCTGGCAGCTCTGGCGGCGGCGACTCTGGCAGCTCTGGCGGCGGCGACTCTGGCAGCTCTGGCGGCGGCGACTCTGGCAGCTCTGGCGGCGGCGGCTCTGGCAGCTCTGGCGGCGGCGACTCTGGCAGCTCTGGGGGCGGCGACTCTGGCAGCTCTGGCGGCGGCGACTCTGGCAGCTCTGGGGGCGGCGACTCTGGCAGCTCTGGCGGCGGCGACTCTGGCAGCTCTGGCGGCGGCGACTCTGGCAGCTCTGGCGGCGGCGACTCTGGCAGCTCTGGCGGTGACTGAGGATCTGGCAGCTCTGGCGGTGACTGAGGATCTGGCAGCTCTGGCGGTGACTGAGGATCTGGCAGCTCTGGCGGTGACTGAGGATCTGGCAGCTCTGGCGGTGACTGAGGATCTGGCAGCTCTGGCGGTGACTGAGGATCTGGCAGCTCTGGCGGTGACTGAGGATCTGGCAGCTCTGGCGGTGACTGAGGATCTGGCAGCTCTGGAGGTGGCGGTGGCAACTCTGGTAGGAACAGCTCTGGTGGTGGCAGTAGCTCTGGCAACTCGGGTGGTGGTGGCCATTCTGGTGGCTCAGGTGATGGCATCTCAGGAACAGGAACTATGGCAGGAACAGACTCGGAACATGAAGCCATCTTGTGAGCTGGTGGCAGATTGGCGCTTACCCATGTATGAGCTGGAGGGCTGGTGATGGCCATTTTGTGAGCTGGGGAACTGGAGGCGGCCATTTTGTGATCTGAAGGACTGGAGACAGCCATCTTGTGAGTTGCAGGACTGAAGGTGGCCATCTTGTGAGCTGGGGAACTGGAGGTAGCCATTTTGTGAACATGAGAACTGGAAGTGGCCATTTTGTTAGCTGGAGGACTGGAGGCGGCCATCTTGTGAGCTGGAGGACTGGAGGCGGCCATCTTGTGAACATGAGGACTGGAAGTGGCCATTTTGTTAGCTGGAGGACTGGAGGCGGCCATCTTGTGAGCTGGAGGACTGAAGGCGGCCATCTTGTGAACATGAGGACTGGAAGTGGCCATTTTGTTAGCTGGAGGACTGGAGGCGGCCATCTTGTGAGCTGGAGGACTGAAGGCGGCCATCTTGTGAACATGAGGACTGGAAGTGGCCGTTTTGTTAGCTGGCTGTGGTCTAGGCTGGTGAACAGGGGACAGGAGTATAGGTGATGCCAGCATGACGGTATTTATGGAGGGAACAGCAAGCCCCCTTGCCGGCGGGTCTTGCTGTCTATTGCCCCCCCCCAAAAAAACATTTAGGGGTTTCCTCCACCTCGCCTACGGTGAAGGGGGGCCCACTGAGTTTTAGTACAAGGTCGATATAAAACTCTAGTGTCCAATGGGGTTCAGGAAATGGCGTGCATGAATATAGTGGCTCAGCTAAACCACCACGGAAAAATATCATCAAACATACCTCGTTCCAAGAGGCTAAATGAGCCAGCTCAATGAATTCCTCAACATACTTTTCTATTGGCCTGGCTTCCTGACGGAGACGCATAATCTTGGCACCCGCTGGATCCATGTTGTGGCCGAGTCTTCTGTAACCAAGGATGGATGCGGACAACAGGTTGCGGATCCAAATGCAGGTTTTATTTAAAGGGATGGTCAGACAAGCAATGATCAACACAGGCGCAAACAGATGTATGAGGGAAATCCTGAATCATGGTCAATGTAGCAGGCAGATGGTCATAAGGCTGGCAGCAGACAGGGAGAAATCAACAATCAAGGCGAGGGTCCAAACACGGCAAGAACAAGACAAGGTAACGCTAGGAATTGTGACTGTGAACAGGTAACAAGACTCGGCAACTGGAGAGTGTGTGTTTGCTGTTTATATACTGTGTGTAATCAGTCCTTGAGCGGTTTCAGCTGTGGATGTAATCAGTGAAGATGTGGAACCGGTTGTGTGTGATGTCAGAGTATGCATGTATGGGGAATGTAGTCCATATGATGGTGGATTTGTAGTCCATGGGTGTTTGTGCATGTAAACCAGCGATCTAAGGGGAGAAGATCGCTGGTGATTGTGACACTTATCAAACACAACTGATCCAACTAATCACAGTGTTCAAGACTACTAGACACTACTAGACCAGCTGTGTTTAATTGCAAAACTTTGTGTTTTGGAGCAAAACTGTGCAGAGCTGCAGCCCTCCAGGAATTGAGTTTGAGACCTATGGTTTAAACTAAAAAAATTATAATAAAAATCACTTTTTTTTTTTTTTTTTAATTTTCAAGGTTAAAAGTTGTTTGACGAAAGATCAAGGTTCCTTAAAGCAACTCAAAATCATAAATAAATTGGGGAAATAAAAATAATAAAAACATGAATGACAAAATACAAAAAACTGTTAATTTACGAGTGCTTTTTACAGTGTTATTTTTACCTCTCAAGACTCCCCTTTTTACTGTTGCTTTTAATTTAAATTGATTATTTTTGTCAATTTAATCATTCAATTTTATTGTTCATATTTTATTGTTGTATTGTGGTGTTTTTACTGTTATTTTTTATTGTTCTTCTTTGTTACTGTTTGTCTTGTATCGCTTTGGCTCTGAGAAAAGCGCACTATAAATAAAATGTATTATTATTATTATTATAAATATTGATAAGCATCTAATTAGTAGTTTATTGAGCAAAACAATTTAGTAAATGGTTTGTTAATAGTGTGAATTAAAACAAAGTGTGACCTTATATATAATGATTTTTATTTATTTTTTTAATTATGTGGATGCTGGAAGTCATCCATCTCTCTGAAGAGAAACAGAGCGGTTACTGTAGTAGTGAGAGAGCCAAAGGTGATCAGAGGATCTCTGCACTGTACAGCTTGTACTGACAACTTAATAGTTTCTTAAAACATTTGTGAATTGATCCAAAGAAAACTGCCATCAAGGTCTACTAAACTCAATGGACTCTTTGTTAGTTTTACATTAATGCTCTCTAATTGTCAGTGTGCTTAGCTCGAGGTGTGAAGCTTGTCAGGTGTATTTTTATTTATTTATTTATATATCTTTTTTTTCTGAAGCAGAGAGAAAACTTCATTACAGAAAAGTAGTGACATGCTGTCTAGAGGGATTAACAGGCCAAATATGATTTCACTCCAGATTACATCACAACACCATAAGGCTTTGAAGACTGTAATTTACGGTTAAAGCAAAATGAATACATTTCCTCAATGATGCCGTAATGTTGACGCTACATTGTCTTATTTATATCTCCCCTCTGCCGCTCTGCTTTGATAGGTTTTAAGCCTTGCTGGATTCATTCCCTAAAGGTGGCTTATATACTCTCTTGAGAAGTAGTTGTGAATTCTTGGTTTTCATTTCAACCACATTTTTGCCTTCAGCAATGCTAACTGGGACAGTATACAGAAAATGCCAGTTTTGAGGGATGACTGGCACATGTTGACGTGCTAGCATTATGTTTTCATCACCTCAAATGTCTGTCTCGCAGGTTTAGCGATTCTGTAAACAATCGTACAGGTGTGGCGAGGACCAGGTGCCCTTCACCATCCAAAAACCTCGCAGATGTCATCAATTCTATCAGGTGTACCGTATTTGCTTTGATGTCTTCCTCCGTTGAAGCTGCTCTGTTATTTGTTGTGAGGCTAACTTTGGCAGCAGCTTTGACTTGTTTTCATTTTAATGTTGATTCTGAGTAATCCCAGTACTATCATCACCATCAGGCTGTTGTTTTCTGAGGATTTCAAATAAAAACCACACCTTGGAGAAGCATCTTAACATCTTACAGTCTTCCAAGTTCGACTGTTTCAGGGCAAGCGTTGTTTTTATATGTCCTCTTCATATAAATCTCAATAAATCGGACTAGCAAACACCTTTTGACTTAGTGTTAGTACTGACATATGCTACTGACCTCTTCCCATAGTAAAAGCACATTAATCAAGGTTTTGTAAGATCCTCATTCATCAGGTCTGTTCTTAGTAACCTTTATACAGTGTGATAATGCGTCATCATTAGGGGATTATTTAAGGGTCACAGACCAAAAAGAATGTTCACACACACACAAAGGAAAAATATATTCACGATATAAGTTTAAACACAAGTTGGTTAAGTGTAAATGTAAACCTTTTATTCACACTTATAAATATAGTTTTGCAAAACATTTAATCCTCTATCGCATGGTGTTGCCATATGGTAACATGATATTTATGTTCATTTCCCTGCCACTGTTTCTTTAAGACCAACATTCAAATTTTTTTTTTATTTTTTATTTTTTGGCAAAAGAAGACCTTAGTTTAGCCAATGATGTGCTTTAGTTAAATGACATGACTGCAGTGTTTTTCTGTGGTGCGACTTCTGACTGACAGGCATTTATTCTGAGTAGTTGCTGAATGCAAATGAAAATATCAATATAAACAAAGGATCAACTCATGTCAGATTCACAAAAAAATCTGAGACATCACCTCCAGTAAGTTATGATGACATATTCACAACTCAAAAAGTTTTATATCAAATTGGATATTTTGTAAATCGATCAAATGTATGTGTTGCCAAATGGCAACACTGTGCAATATTGCAATAGGTAAGCTAGCTAGCAAGGTCAGCTGTGATCTTTTAAGTTGTAACAAGAACAACATGAATGATAGTAATATAATGTTGATTACTCATATGTTGATGGCATTTGCATTATGGATAATTGTGGTGCAGTGGACAGCACGATCGCCTCACAGCAAGAAGGTCGCTGGTTCGAGCCAGTCAGTTGGCATTTCTGTAAGGACTTATTTTCTCTCTGTGTTGGCGTGGGGTCCTCTGGGTGCTCCGGTTTCCCCCACAGCCCAAAGACATGCAGTATAGGTGAATTGAATAAGATAAATTGGCCGTAGTGTTGTGTGTATGGGTGTTTTCCAGTGCTGGAAGGCCATCTGTTGTGTAAAACATATGTTGGAAAATGAATGAATGAATGAATGAATAAATACAGGGAACAGTGTATAAGTGAGGACCCCCATGTTCTATATTAAGTGAAAGAAGAAAAAGACAGAACTGGCTCTTCCTGCAGATGAAAGTGAGGATGAGATGGGTTTTAGTGAACATGAGAATGATGGATGATGGATCGATGGATGGATGATAAGAGCAGTGATGGAGACAGTTCGGGTAAGTTAGCTCAGAGGCAGATAAGACAGGCATAGTATAGTGTACTATAGTATAATATATAAATATTGGGTAACGCTTTCTTTTACAACCCGCAAAGTACCGTGTAAGTACAGTGAAATAACAGTGTACTTTTAGTATAAGTATAATGAATGTATGTGTAGGTATAAGGGAACAAACTGCAATGCTTGGGTAATAAGGGGGTAACAACCAGATATTCAACACTAAAAGTACCGCGTAAGTATATTGAATTTACGGTGTACTTTTCTATAAATTGCAAAGGAACAAACCATAATGTTTGGGTAATAAGGGGGTAACAATAGGATATTCAACACGCAAAGTACTGTGTAAGTATACTGACTTTACAATGTACTTTTCTATAAATTGCAAATGAACAAACCATAATGTTTGGGTGATAAGGGGGTAACAATAATATACTAAACACGCAAAGTACCGTGTAAGTATATTGAATTTACGACGTACTTTTCTTTAAGTATTGTTTACATATAACGAATTATACAAGGGTGGTGACAACCTAATGCAACCTGCAAACACATGAGTAAGTGCAATAATAATAGTACCCTTATTTTTGGGTTTTATATGGGGTGTTTAATGAATAAAAGGTTTACAACCCGTGAAATTATGAAACCCTATTGTATACTGTATGTATTTTAAATCTGCAATTCAATATAAAAACATATTTCTATACACAACTTACCTTATGAATGTTTCGTCGATCTCACCACAGCTAGGAATGTCTGAACATCACTATCAACAAATAACTTTGCATGATATAGCTAGACCTGCCGTCAGGGTTCAGTGCAGATTAAAACAGGCTAGCATTACTGCTGTTTGCAAGAGGGGTGGGGGGTCTTACTGTTCAAATATACACTTGTGCGTTGAAGTCCAGCTTCTTTCCCCCTTGTTCCCTGTGTTTACGGGTAAATACAGTATTTGTTCCCCCCTTGTTCCATGTAGTTAAAGGGTAAATACCGCATTTGCGGGTTGTAAATTAAAGTGAAGCATTGTTTCCTTCTTGTTCCCCCCTTGTTCCCTGTAGTTAAAGGGTAAATACCACATTTGCGGGTTGTAAATTAAAGTGAAGCATTGTTCCCACCTTGTTCCCCCCTTGTTCCCTGTAGTTAAAGGGTAAATACCACATTTGCGGGTTGTAAATTAAAGTGAAGCATTGTTCCCACCTTGTTCCCCCCTTGTTCCCTGTGTTTACGGGTAAATACAGTATTTGTTCCCCCCTTGTTCCATGTAGTTAAAGGGTAAATACCACATTTGCGGGTTGTAAATTAAAGTGAAGCATTGTTTCCTTCTTGTTCCCCCCTTGTTCCCTGTAGTTAAAGGGTAAATACCACATTTGCGGGTTGTAAATTAAAGTGAAGCATTGTTCCCACCTTGTTCCCCCCCTTGTTCCCTGTGTTTAAGGGTAAATACAGTATTTGTTCCCCCCTTGTTCCCTGTAGTTAAAGGGTAAATACCGCATTTGCGGGTTGTAAATTAAAGTGAAGCATTGTTCCCTTCTTGTTCCCTCCTTGTTCCCTGTACTTAAAGGGTAAATACAGCATTTGTTCCTCCCTTTTTCCCTGTAGTTTACAGGGTAACTCTTGAAGGTAGTGAAATAAATATACAAACACACAATATATTTCTTTACTTTCTAACCTTTATTTTACTAAATAGGGATTTTGAAACACTTCATCTTAATCAAACATGGTCTCGTCTATCATTGCCTATACTCATTCATTCATTTTCTTTTCGGCTTAGTCCCTTTATTAATCTGGGGTCGCCACAGCGGAATGAACCGCCAACTTGTCGTTTTACGCAGTTGATGCCCTTCCAGCTGCAACCCATCACTGGAAAACATCCATACAGACTCATTCACACACATACACTACGGACAATTTTAGCTTACCCAATGTCACCACATGTTTTTGAACTTGTGGGGGAAACCGGAGCACCCGGAGGAAACCCACGCTAACACGGGGAGAACATGCAAACTCCACACAGAAATGCCAACTGACCCAGCCGGCCTCGAACTAGCGACCTGCTTCCTGTGAGGCGATTGTGCTACCCACTGTGCCACCGTGCTGCCCTGCCTATACTCAAACAACAAAATAACACATTATTTCCTTCCCCCTTTTTCTGGCATCTCTTGCTTGGCTTCCTTTTTTCTGCTCTTCTCCGTAGCTTCCACTGAGGACTCTGATGGTGAGTGGCTGATGGAATCCCATGGGTCTTGCTGCTCTGCATTTAATATAAAAAATATGAATAGATATAAAGGCTTTTAGCAAGCTATACATGTTCCTTTCGCTGTTTAATATATTTGTCGGTGTTGGTTGTCCAACAATTTCACACACTAAACATTTACAGATACCATATGGATACTATACATTTCTATTAAACAAAACTACTATCATCAGACCATATGGGAGATTGTGATAATTTATAGTGATAATAATTCAAGCACAGAGGGGAAAAGATTAAATGTACATGCAGGCATTGTAGACTTTGAAGTAAAGATTATTTGCAGTTCAGTATATATTTAAATTCTGTGTTACTTAGTAATTGGTGTAAATTTTAGGTTTTGGGTGAACTACCCCTAAGGTTAGTTTTTGATTAAGTACATGTCTTAACCCATCATTAGTTCTTAATAAAGTAATAGATTACATAATAGTATGGTTGATGATGTACTGTTATGGACCCTTTTCACATTTACGGGTTTCTCAGCAGCGAGTGCAGTGAATGGGAAAATACAACACATATTTTTTATCTTTTTTCTCAAATAAAATAAAAACTTTACGATGGTGTTTTCTCGACATTTACAAAAAGAAAAAAAATTGTGAGAAACTGATAACGGCACCAAGAAGAGAGAATAACATCTAATTCACTGTCCTGCCCATAGACACTATTTGAAACACCTCCCATATTATGTAATTATTTGCAAACATTATGTAATACATACATAAATACAAATAAAGGTTATTTATAAAAAATTAAATATTAAAAACTCAAGGATTTCAGATGCTGATGACTGTTAAACTCGTCATAACAGTATTGTGAAAATGGTACAATGGTTAAAAATGGGAACAAACATCAGATAGAGACAAAAAACCTAAACAAACACTTCTATTGACATAATGTCATAAAAATACTTATTTTATTTACCTCGCGCTGCCGTCCTCGGCTCGTACTGCTGTGAACAGGAAATTCTGGGAATGAATTTGAATCGATTCGTCAACAGACCGATCAGTGTGACATCAAAGTATCGCGACAATAGCAGACAGCTACGTGTGCATTTCAGTCCATCTCGCGGTATTTTATCACTTCAGGTGAACCCCTACTGATTCATTGATTCAAACGAGTTGTGAATCAAGTAGCCTCTAAAGATCCGAATCAAACGGCAGTACCACGAGGTTTTGCTCAGAGTCAGACTTCTGGGACGTTTGTTTGGAATGGCTTCGTCTCGTCACCATGTAACACATGTAAGTAAATCGTTGTTAGTAAATAAAAGCCACTGTCACGATTAGAAATTGTGTATTAACCAGATTATATTTATTTTATTTTCCATTAGTTTTAGCGTAACGTTAACGTTAGTTCATGCCCGAATCTAAACGGCCAGCAGCGAATATTTACCAGTATTTACTGTCGTTTACATAGTTTTTTTGCACATCTTGTTGCCAAAGTTCTTCTGGATTTAGATTGTCTCAGTTTCTTCATGTCATTCCAGACAGTCTGGATGATGATCAAATCAGATCTCTGTGTGTGTGGAGCACTGGCTGTTGTCAGACTCAGTGTGCAGACAATAATCTCACTGTATAAGTTAATTACAGCTAATGAAATAATATTTGGAAATGTAAATTGATATTTCAAATTGACATGCTACAGATAAATATAGAAATAACCGACTTTGATCCTCTTTTTTACCCTGAAATTACTAGTAGCCTAACACTTGCACAGTAGCCTACTGTACATTTAAACTTTTCCCAGACGGCAGCGCGAGGTAAATAAAACAAGTATTTTTATGACATTATGTCCATAGAAGTGTTTGTTTAGGTTTTTTGTTTCTATCTGATGTTTGTTCCCATTTTTACCCATTGTACCATTTTCACAATACTGTTATGACGAGTTTAACAGTCATCAGCATCTGAAATCCTTGAGTTTTTAATATTTAACCTTTTATAAATAACATTTATTTGTATTTATGTATGTATTACATAATGTTTGCATATAATTACATAATATGGCAGGTGTTTCAAATAGTGTCTATGGGCAGGACAGTGAATTAGATGTTATTCTCTCTTCTTGGTGCCGTTATCAGTTTCACACAATTTTTTTTCTTTTTGTAAATGTCGAGAAAACACCATCGTAAAGTTTTTATTTTATTTGAGAAAAAAGATAAAAAATATGTGTTGTATTTTCCCATTCACTGCACTCGCTGCTGAGAAACCCGTAAATGTGAAAAGGGTCCATAACAGTACATCATCAACCATACTATTATGTAATCTATTACTTTATTAAGAACTAATGATGGGTTAAGACATGTACTTAATCAAAAACTAACCTTAGGGGTAGTTCACCCAAAACCTAAAATTTACACCAATTACTAAGTAACACAGAATTTAAATATATACCGAACTGCAAATAATCTTTACTTCAAAGTCTACAATGCCTGCATGTACATTTAATCTTTTCCCTTCTGTGCTTGAATTATTATCACTATAAATTATCACAATCTCCCATATGGTCTGATGATAGTAGTTTTGTTTAATAGAAATGTATAGTATCCATATGGTATCTGTAAATGTTTAGTGTGTGAAATTGTTGGACAACCAACACCGACAAATATATTAAACAGCGAAAGGAACATGTATAGCTTGCTAAAAGCCTTTATATCTATTCATATTTTTTATATTAAATGCAGAGCAGCAAGACCCATGGGATTCCATCAGCCACTCACCATCAGAGTCCTCAGTGGAAGCTACGGAGAAGAGCAGAAAAAAGGAAGCCAAGCAAGAGATGCCAGAAAAAGGGGGAAGGAAATAATGTGTTATTTTGTTGTTTGAGTATAGGCAGGGCAGCACGGTGGCACAGTGGGTAGCACAATCGCCTCACAGCAAGAAGGTCGCTAGTTCGAGGCCCGGCTGGGTCAGTTGGCATTTCTGTGTGGAGTTTGCATGTTCTCCCCGTGTTATCGTGGGTTTCCTCCGGGTGCTCCGGTTTCCCCCACAAGTTCAAAAACATGTGGTGACATTGGGTAAGCTAAAATTGTCCGTAGTGTATGTGTGTGAATGAGTCTGTATGGATGTTTCCCAGTGATGGGTTGCAACTGGAAGGGCATCATCTGCGTAAAACGACAAGTTGGCGGTTCATTCCACTGTGGCGACCCCAGATTAATAAAGGGACTAAGCCGAAAAGAAAATGAATGAATGAGTATAGGCAATGATAGACGAGACCATGTTTGATTAAGATGAAGTGTTTCAAAATCCCTATTTAGTAAAATAAAGGTTAGAAAGTAAAGAAATATATTGTGTGTTTGTATATTTATTTCACTACCTTCAAGAGTTACCCTGTAAACTACAGGGAAAAAGGGAGGAACAAATGCTGTATTTACCCTTTAAGTACAGGGAACAAGGGGGGAACAAGGTGGGAACAATGCTTCACTTTAATTTACAACCCGCAAATGCGGTATTTACCCTTTAACTACAGGGAACAAGGGGGGAACAAATACTGTATTTACCCTTAAACACAGGGAACAAGGTGGGAACAATGCTTCACTTTAATTTACAACCCGCAAATGTGGTATTTACCCTTTAACTACAGGGAACAAGGGGGGAACAAGGTGGGAATAATGCTTCACTTTAATTTACAACCCGCAAATGTGGTATTTACCCTTTAACTACATGGAACAAGGGGGGAACAAGAAGGGAACAATGCTTCACTTTAATTTACAACCCGCAAATGTGGTATTTACCCATTAACTACAGGGAACAAGGGGGGAACAAGAAGGGAACAATGCTTCACTTTAATTTACAACCCGCAAATGTGGTATTTACCCTTTAACTACAGGGAACAAGGGGGGAACAAATACTGTATTTACCCGTAAACACAGGGAACAAGGGGGAAAGAAGCTGGACTTCAACGCACAAGTGTATATTTGAACAGTAAGACCCCCCACCCCTCCTGCAAACAGCAGTAATGCTAGCCTGTTTTAATCTGCACTGAACCCTGACGGCAGGTCTAGCTATATCATGCAAAGTTATTTGTTGATAGTGATGTTCAGACATTCCTAGCTGTGGTGAGATCGACGAAACATTCATAAGGTAAGTTGTGTATAGAAATATGTTTTTATATTGAATTGCAGATTTAAAATACATACAGTATACAATAGGGTTTCATAATTTCACGGGTTGTAAACCTTTTATTCATTAAACACCCCATATAAAACCCAAAAATAAGGGTACTATTATTATTGCACTTACTCATGTGTTTGCAGGTTGCATTAGGTTGTCACCACCCTTGTATAATTCGTTATATGTAAACAATACTTAAAGAAAAGTACGTCGTAAATTCAATATACTTACACGGTACTTTGCGTGTTTAGTATATTATTGTTACCCCCTTATCACCCAAACATTATGGTTTGTTCATTTGCAATTTATAGAAAAGTACATTGTAAAGTCAGTATACTTACACAGTACTTTGCGTGTTGAATATCCTATTGTTACCCCCTTATTACCCAAACATTATGGTTTGTTCCTTTGCAATTTATAGAAAAGTACACCGTAAATTCAATATACTTACGCGGTACTTTTAGTGTTGAATATCTGGTTGTTACCCCCTTATTACCCAAGCATTACAGTTTGTTCCCTTATACCTACACATACATTCATTATACTTATACTAAAAGTACACTGTTATTTCACTGTACTTACACGGTACTTTGCGGGTTGTAAAAGAAAGCGTTACCAAATATTGTTAGCTAGTAGCTACATTATTCTGATGCATCTGGATATACTAGACTTGTTATTTATTGTTATAATATTTACTGGATGAAATATTTATACCTACTGTATGTTGTGTACATTCATTCATTCATTCATTCATTTTCTTTTCAGGCTTTTAAAGTCCCTTTATTAATCTGGGGTGACCACAGCGGAATTAACTTATCCAGCATATGTTTTAAGCAGCGGATGCAACCCATCACTAGGAAACATCCATACACACTCATTTACACACATACACTACGGCCAGCTCATCTATACCACATGTTTTTGGACTTGGGGGGAAACCGGAGCACCCAGAGGGAACCCACGCGAACACGGGGAGAACATGCAAACTCCGCACAGAAATGCCAATGACCCAGCTTGAACCAGCGACATTCTTGCTGTGAGGCAAACGTGCTACCCACTGCGCCACCGTGCAGCCCACGCCCTATGTTGTATACATGATAATACAATATTATGTTTGTTTTTAGTAATATTCAGCAAAACGAATAAAAAAAAAGGTGTTGGAATAACTACTGGAAAGTACTGTATGTAGAAGGTGTCATTTATAAGTTTTGTGTTTAAGCTTATAATACTGTAACACCAATAAAATCAAACAAACAACATTTCAAACATAAAAAAATATTCATTGTAAGGAAAGTTCTAAATTAGAAATTTCTAAGTTTAGTCCACTATTAGACGTTGTTGCTTGTTGCAATATTGCAACATATTATAAAGTAACTTAAAAATCCCCTCTTTTTACAGCACTCCAAGTTAAGCCATTCTAAAAAAAAAGAAAAAACAGTCAAATAGTTTCATAATGCGTGCAGTATAGGGTTAAATCAAGACTATTAAGACTAATAGTAAGACTATTTATTCAAAATGTTATAAAAACATATTGTAAGAATAGCGATAATTGTCATATTTCGGTGGAGGTTTTTTTTTTTTCAACTAAAAGCTTTGTGGTAACACTTTACAATAACAGTACATGAATAATGATGTATTAATGTGCAAATTAAACATTACTTTATTATGAATTAATGATGAGTTAAGGTATGCACTAATTATGAACTAACTTGAACTACAACATGAGTCACATGAGTTCATGTGTGAATTACGGCTACCTTAATTACTTGTTAGTACATGTTGTTAATTAATGTATTAGTTAACATTTAAGTTTAAGCTAAATGTAACCAACATGAACTCATGAGCTGTTAATGTATGATTATGTCATGACTTTACTTGGAGGGGCACATCATCATTAACTCATCCTTAACTACTCATGAACTCCTGTTCATGCTAATGTTGACAGAACACTTTTCTATTGTTATTCAGTGTAAACTGACTAGTTGGACGCGCATAAGGAGTTCATGAGTAGTTAAGAATGGGTTAATGATGATGTGCCCCTTTAAGTAAAGTCACAACATAATTATATATTAACATATCATGAGTTCATGATGGTTAAATTAAGCATAAACTAATGTGGTAATGAATACATTAATTAACAAACAATCATGTACTAACAAGTAATTAAGGTAGCCGTAATTCACACATGAACTCATGTGACTCATGTTGTAGTTCAAGTTAGTTCATGATTAGCACATACATTAACTCATCATTAAATCATAATAAAGTAATGTTTAGTTTACATATTAATACATCATTATTCATGTACTGTTATTATAAAGTGTTACCAGCTTTGTCATAAAAGCTACAATTATATGATATTTTAGAAAACATGTTGACCTTAACATGCACTTTTGAGGGTTTGTGGAAATTATTTTATATTGTTTTATATTTCCTTTTCTTTTTATGTTTTCATGTACCCCGTGACTTTGATTTGGTGAAAAAAGTTATATATACACAGGCAGTGCAGAATTATTAGGCAAATGAGTATTTTGACCACATCATCCTCTTTATGCATGTTGTCTTACTCCAAGCTGTATAGGCTCGAAAGCCTA
Organism: Danio kyathit; assembly: GCA_903798195.1. NCBI lineage: Eukaryota > Metazoa > Chordata > Actinopteri > Cypriniformes > Danionidae > Danio > Danio kyathit. The sequence continues at coordinate 40,725,680 of LR812519.1, read as the reverse complement.
CTGCCAATTAAGCATATTAGGTGATGTGCATCTTTGTAATGAGAAGGGGTGTGGTCTAATGACATCAACACCCTATATCAGGTGTGCATAATTATTAGGCAACTTCATTTCCTTTGGCAAAATGGGTCAAAAGAAGGACTTGACAGGCTCCGAAATGTCAAAAATAGTGAGATATCTTGCAGAGGGATGCAGCACTCTTAAAATTGCCAAGCTTCTGAAGCGTGATCGAACAATCAAGCGTTTCATTCAAAATAGTCAACAGGGTCGCAAGAAGCGTGTGGAAAAACCAAGGGGCAAAATAAACAGAACTGAACCATGAACTGAGAAAAGTCAAGCGTGCAGCTGCCAAGATGCCACTTGCCACCAGTTTTGCCATATTTTAGAGCTGCAACATCACTGGAGTGCCCAAAAGCACAAGGTGTGCAATACTCAGAGACATGGCCAAGGTAAGAAAGGCTGAAAAACGACCACCACTGAACAAGACACACAAGCTGAAATGTCAAGACTGGGCCAAGAAATATCTCAAGGCTGATTTTTCTAAGGTTTTATGGACTGATAATATTAGAGTGAGTCTTGATGGGCCCGTGGCTGGATCGGTAAAGGGCAGAGAGCTCCAGTCCGACCCAGACGCCAGCAAGGTGGAGGTGGAGTACTGGTTTGGTCTGGTATCATCAAAGATGAGCTTGTGGGGCCTTTTCGGGTTGAGGATGGAGTCAAGCTCAACTCCCAGTCCTATTGCCAGTTTCTGGAAGACACCTTCAAGCAGCGGTACAGGAAGAAGTCTGCATCCTTCAAGAAAAACATGATTTTCATGCAGTACAATGCTCCATCACACGCGTCCAAGTACTCCACAGCGTGGCTGGCAAGAAAGGGTCTAAAAGAAGAAAAACAATTGACATGGCGTCCTTGTTCACCTGATTTGAACCCCATAGAGAACCTGTGGTCCATAATCAAATGTGAGATTTACAAGGAGGGAAAACAGTACACCTCTCTGAACAGTGTCTGGGAGGCTGTGGTTGCTGCTGCACGCAATGTTGATGGTGAACAGATCAAAACACTGACAGAATCCATGGATGGCAAGCTTTTGATTGTCCTTGCAAAGAAAGGTGGCTATATTGGTCACTGATTTGTTTTTGAATGTCAGAAATGTATATTTGTGTATGTTGAGATGTTATATTGGTTTCACTGGTGAAAATAAATAATTGAAATGGGTATATATTTGTTTTTTGTTAAGTTGCCTAATAATTATGCACAGTAATAGTCCCCTGCACACACAGATATCCTCCTAAAACTAAAAACTACCTCCAAAAATATTCAGCTTTGATATTAATGAGTTTTTTGGGTTCATTGAGAACATGGTTGTTGTTCAATAATAAAATTAATCCTCAAAAATACAACTTGCCTAATAATTCTGCACTCTATACACATATAATTGTGTTAACATTTTCGAAATATAATAAGTTCTTTTATAGTATTTCATTACTTTAATGAGATTTTTTTGCATTATAATATCAGGAGAGTTTATGTGTATGTAAGTTTTTTTTTTGTTGTTGTTGTTGTTGTTTGTCTTTGTTTATTTATTTATTTACTGTCCAGAAATTCCAAAAACAATTTTAATCCAGTAATTAAAAACATGCATATATTATATGTAGTATTCATTGTTTGCTTGAATATTTTTATTTAAGAAAAAGAAGTTAATATAGTCCTATGAGCAATGAGTGTGTTGACTAGTACAAAATAAATCACTTGGCCATGATCGATGTAGGTCAACCAAGGAAAAGCAGAGATCTTCGTCTAGGCTGGAGTGCCAACATTAACCCGTTTAACCGGCATTTTGAGTTCAGGATGAAAGAAATCAGGTCAACTTGGATGGATGTCAAGAAGAAAGTCTTTGAATAGGAGGGGAACAGTAAACCACATCATTAACATACAGGAAAGAGAAATAAAGAGCAGAATCAAAGAATCATTAATCATAAAGTGTCTGATGGCGGCAGCAGTTTAGAATGATTGATGATGAGCCAAGATAAATTTGATCCCTTTTCTCATCACCGTCTGGATATGTCACACTTGTGAACCATGATTTGTTTGCTACACAACGTCAATATTTTGACAGCCTTCCAGGCTCTGAGGAGATAGATGATGCTACAGTCACCAAAGCAAAAATTTAAATTAGGCTGGACTGACAAACGCTTAAATGGAAGTAATGTGTTTTGTATGAAAGCTTGGTTGCCATTAAAAAGACTCATATATATTGAATATAGATTGCATACATTTACAAATGTACTCTAATCAGGCAGTATGGTGGCTCAGTCGCCTCACAGCAGGAAGGTCACTGGTTAAAGTCCCGGCTGGGTCAGTTGGCATTTCTGTGTGGAGTTTGCATGTTCTCCTCGTGTTCACGTGGGTTTCCTCCAGGTGCTCCAGTTTCCACCAGTCCAAAGACATGCACTATAGGTAAATTGGATTAACTAAATTGGCCGTAGTGTATGAGTGTGTGTATAAATGTGAGAGTGTATGGGTGTTTCCCAGTACTGGGTTGCAGCTGGAAGGGCATCAGCTGTGGTGACGCCTGCCTGATAAATAAGGGATTAAGCTGAAGGAAAATAAATGAATAAACTCTACTCATAATACGTCACTCAATTCTGACTTTTTCTTCCAATTTTGAGACTTTTTGTTACATATCTCTCAATTCTGACTTTTTCATCAGCATTTCTTCGTACCATTTTGGAATCTCTCTAATAAAATCAAGAATGAAAATGTATATTTTTAATCAACCAATAATATTAAGGGAATAAATAAATGCTTTTGTGTAATTTTAACTGATAATGATTAGATAATGATAAGTGTTGATATATGTTTGATATATGCTTTGATATATGTTTGAACATTCACTTTCTTTTATGGTTTTCCAGAATCCTGAGTATACTTTCTGCAATTCTGACTTTTATCCCAAAGAATGAGTTAAAATCTCTAGTTTAACCCATTTTCATTATTATTATTTCCTGTTTGTTGGTACCATTGTGTCACTAAAAAAGGGAGAATAGAGACCGGAAGTAGTGTAAACCAGGATGTTTATTGATAAAAATGGATATGATGTGCAGTTAGAGATATTGTATCGAATATCTTCGCTTATCTTGAGGTTTTTACTTTCTATGACTGCTGACAAAAGTTTGTCAGCAAAAATACTGCAACTACTGCAACATTTGAAGTGGAGATTTTTTTTAATGAAATATGGAACACTGCAGTCACTGTGAACCTCAGACAAAGACATGGAAAAAAACTTTGAGAACAGGAATCAGGGCTGTATCCAAAATTGAATCCTATATGCTTACATTCTATAAGTACATTACTTGAGGGCATTATTTGAGTGCAGCTGTTTCTAGTGGTGTCCAAAACCATAGTGGACGTTTTGACGTGCACTCATTCAATCCCACAATGCACAGCGATAACGAGTGTACAGCCCATGTACACTCAACAGCTAGAAGGCCACAAGATAGCATCCACAGTGGAATTGCATCAGTGTAAGTATCAAAATTATATATATATATATATATATATATATATATATATATATATATATATATATATATATATATATATATATATATATATATATATATATATTTATTTATTTTTTTTTTTATTAAATGAACAATTGTATACATGATAGAAATCTTTTACTTTTTTAAGAAGTTTTAAATAACTGGGTCTGAACAAGAAGTGAAGAAAATCTAATTTATGAGGGATTTATCAACCAGCAAAACACAAACAAAAAGGACTTCCCTTCTGGTGTGCTGAGTGCTTGAATGCACTCACTGGTTTTTATTCCTTTGCAGTATGTTGTAGACTAATGGGAGTGATTTGGGATACAGCACAGGAGTGGCAAGATTGAGTCATTCATTAATTTCTCATTTATTAATCTGGGGTGGTCACAGCGTAATGAACCGCCAACTCATCCATCATATGTTTTACGCAGCCGACGCCCTTCCAGCAGCAACCCATCACTGGGAAACATCCATACACACTCATACACTACGGACAATTTAGCCTACCCAATTCACCTGTATCGCATATCTTTGGACTTGTGGGGGAAACTGGAGCACCCGGAGGAAACCCACACCAACACGGGGAGAACATGCAAACTCCACACAGAAACGCCAACTACCCCAGCCAAGGCTTGAACCAGTGACTTTCTTGCTGTGAGGCGAACCACAGCCACCGTGCAGCCTTAAGATTGAGTCAGGTAAATTAAAGTTATATGATAGACCAGACGCTAATCCTGTGGAGGTTAGTGTATTTTGTAGTGAAGCTGATTAGGGAGTGCACAGGTGATGGGAATCAGAAGTCAGGTGAATGTAATTGGTGGTGCTGCTGAAGATTTGACACAGTATAAAAAAAAGTCTAGAAGAGATACAGCTGTGGATATACATGTCAATATCGCATCATTTTTATGACACTACAACAATAATTACTATTTTTATGTTACTGTTGGGTTGGCTTAAGGCTTGAGGTAGGCGTTAACGAGCACCTATGATGTAAAATCAACTTTTGTAACCTGTTTTGGACAGAACTGTCTCTGTATAGTGTGTCCATTGTCATATTGTAGTGATATAAACCCAACAAGTCTCTTCTTTTTAATTCCCTGATGTTAAAATAGGACCCAAATCCCAGGGATTTTGAGGCCCACTGCAACGTGATGTAGGAGTGTGGTTTTCCCTACCCAGCAAATTGATTGACAGGCGCCATGTTTCTATAATAACATGTTGTCCACAGAACATTTTTTTTGCAAATACGTAAACTAGAACTGAGCATGTTTGTAATAAAGAGAGTAAAATCGCTATGTAATTCTTAACCACTATATGTACTACAAACGGCATTTGTGTGAGACTTATCATTTCAGAAAGGCTTTAATAGACTGCACCACAAACACATGACATAAATTTAATTAGTGTTTTTGGCTAATGGGCTATATTTCAGCTTCATCTGAGTCTGTCTCTATCACTATGTTGTTTATCTGACATAACGCATGATGAGAAGCAGACACGCACGTGGGATGCAAAGACTGTAAAATATTGGGACGTAGTATCTGTGACGTCACCCATAGGTTTCTGAAGAACCCAAAAGAAGCTACCAGTAGGCGTGGCCGACCGTCGCCATTTTGTTTGCGCGTCATCGCACCAACCGGGAGATACCAAACAAGGGCAAAGAAGTGGAGCGTGAGCGGAGCTACAGATGCCTGCTAGCATTTTGCTTAGTAGGGGTGTGAACCTACACTGGTCTCACGGTTCGGTTCGGTTACGATTATCATGTCATCGATTCGGTTCAATTCGATATCTCGGTGCATCACGGTGCATTGACGATGCTTTCCATACATAATTAGATTTTTTCTTTACAACACAAGAAAATTTTTTTTTATTAAAACCTATGAATAGGTTTATATTTATATAGGCCTATTATTTGTAATACAATTTTGTCTTTTAATACAAGCAGTAATATAAATGAACTTTACCTTTAATTTTACCTGCTCAAAAAAAAAAAAAAAACACTTTGTGAATCCAATACATGCACAGAAGACAGCACGAGCATTCATAACAAATAAACTAATGTAAATATGATCCCGCTTGCTTTTTGAGCGCTGGCAAGTTCTTACACCCCTATGTTTGGTCATTGTCTTCACCCGCTCGGCTTAACAGAAAGGGCTGCGATTAGAAACGAAAGCCCCCCATGAGTGACGCGGGAAAATCAGCCGCGGGTCAAGGCCGTCACACACCGGATGCGCCGCTCAGTGCCGTGACATGGCGCGCATATGACAGTTGAAAGTATCGCACACCAGACGAGCACATTTGCAGGCTATTTAAAACGAAACTAATCAGATGGCGCTCTGTGGCGCGGCAGAATTATGAACAGTGTCCTGAGTCGTGGCTGGGTGCATTCAGAATTTCTGAAATGCGTGGCGCTGCGCGGCGCGTCGCTTCTGGCGTGCGACCTGCTTCAGTCTATATGTGCATAATACATAATCAGGTAATCCGTAATAGAATAAATACAATACAATAAACTCGCACCACAGGCACGCTTGTGTCTGGATCCACAAGTATCTCTTTAACAGCCGACTTCGAGAGGAGAGGAAACTTTACCTCACGAACATGCCAATGGGTCAAATGCTCAAAGTTTGTGTGTGTGTGTGGGAGAGAGAGATAGAGAGAGAGGGGCAGTGTCTATGAAAGATTTGCTTTTTAAGTAGTAGGAGTGTTTTTATTTACTCACCCTCGCCTACTTCGCTATAGTATTCTACCGCGACATCGCGCATAGGGGATAAATGACGTCAGTGCGTAATAACCGGTTATGATTATTACTGAACCGATATCGAATTGTCCCCATCTGCATCGCGGTGCACCGAAGAAACGATTAATTTTGACACCCCTATTGCTTAGATAGGCTTTCCTATGGAAGAAACACTTAATACTTCATTACCTGCGACTCGTTTGTGTTCTGACCACATGTGCTTGGTTGTACACTATATCAATAAAGTGTTTAGACTTTTAAAAACACTGTTGTAATACATTGAGCCACTAAACATTGTTCTTATGACGTTTTTCTACAGGAGGAAACCCCAAATTACTTCCAAACACTTAACACAAATATAGTCTGTGTTAGTAAATGCAAGGCTATTTATGAAATCCAGGCATAACACTGTATGACAACGTTTCAGATGATTATTCTATAGCCTACAGCTATTCAATCTGTCATATTCTGGAGTGCATTACAGCTCTAAAGAACATTATAAATGATGAATGATCTTAAATAAAACACATACATTTATAGAGATGGTATATAAATATACAGTATAATTTCACTCACCTGGGAAACGGAGGCCACGTGAATGGTTTGGAAGCACAAAGTGCACACAGCATGCCATATCATCTGATAATTGTAAGAAATAATTCCAAAAGGCAACTGACTGTGTAAAGCCACATAAAACAACACAAAAGTACGATGTATATGCCGAGTACAGTGGCTAATCAGCCGGAATCAGCTGAGGTGATGTGATGGCGCCCAGCTAGACCTAGCTGTCACTCAAGTGGCCACGCCCTTAATTATGCAGACTTAATATAACCTAATATAATGGAAATGGATGAGTTATAAAAAAATGTACCCCCCTCACAGTTGTCATGAAGGGTAATATTAGCTATATGAACCAAAATCTTTCTTTGTACCAGGCTGTAAACACCTTTTTTTCTGCTGTAAAGTTGGCCCTTTTAACAGTGGGGTCAATAGAAATTTGCTCCTTATGGAGCCAGGACTAGCGGAATTTCGGTGAATTCCAGTTTCAGTTACTTCCGTATTTGCTTCACGAGGGAGAGCGGGAGGTTGACGCTTGGTGGGAACGGGATTCGGGAATCAGCAGATCATTTGCATTTAAAGCCACAGGCTACAAAAACATCTACAATGTATTCAGACACCAAAATGGTCATATTCTGGAGGCTATAATAAATAATCTGATGGGTGTTTTGAACTGTAACTTTGACACATTCTAGAGACACCAAAGGCATATCTTACATCTTGTAAAAGGAGTAAAATAGGTGCCTTTTAATGAAATGAAATTGAATGGCTTCAATTAATATGAATGATACGTGGTATAATCAGTGCTTAATTTGTGAATTGCGAGGTCCCGGAACAGATCGGAGTAACAGATCCAGCATGTTACCCGAAGATGTAGAGGTGTCGCGCAGAAAAAGTGAGAGCCAGGGGTGTTGTGGTGGTGGGTGTTGTCTTGTTGCGGACGAAAGTGAAGACAGTTGGGGAGTCGCAGTAGAAAGTGAAAGTGAACAGCTGACGGGGGAGGGTGGTGGAGAAGGGGAATCGATAAAATGAGGTGCCGGATCAGATTTCAGAGGTGCCAGATCCAGATCCGGCGTATTCTGGCACAATTTAAGCCATGGGTATAGTGACTGTTTTTACATTATTGGGAAGGTTGGGTTTAGGGTTGGATTGGGGGTAGACATTAATAAAAATTCAATTATTAGGTAAAAATAATATAAATAATTCTTGTAAAACCCAACACAGCTGTATTCCTCCTGGAACCCAACAACTGGGAACAACTGAAACTTTTTGTCTCACAATATTTCTTGCAGTTTGATTTTCTTTTAATAGCATTATTATTATTGTTTTTAATCATTCACAGTTTTATTTATATGCCCCTGAAGTTTTAGTACTAAAAACCTTGTCAAATATTTAGGTGGAGAAATAACTCACACAGGTGGTATTTGCCAATAAATCTTATCTCTCATTATGCGGTCAACCTTGCGAAATGTCATTTTTGGAATATTTCAAAGCAAGGTGCAACACACTTTCCACGCTTGCTAAAAATAAACGTAAAACATAATGATGTCAGCCTTCCAACACTGTGTCAATGTCAGTTGCGGTTGTGAAATGGAGCTCATAAGCTAGCTTTAGCGCTGTTGATTTTCCGGGGCTTTGGGGGCTGATGTGCAGTGGGAGTATCTGAGTGCAAAGTTTCTCCTTTAGAGTCTGGAGGTGCTGCTCCCAAGAGGAGGCTTTCACTAGGTTTGCCATGAAGTCTGGATGACTATCTACACCACTGCCAAAGCTAGAGACTTATTTCAAAGAAGCCAGTGGTCTCCGATGAGTCAAAGCACGCAATATTCATGAAATGTGTGCGTATGCGCTTTAACACGTATCGCTCAGTTCTTGTTCACAGCCCGTCTGCTGCAGTGTTCCTGATAAAATCCAGAGCATCATGGGGGAGATGGATCGAGTGTCAGATGGTCTATCTCTGTGTGCATGTGGAAAACCATCGTACCTGGAGTATAGCTGAATAACAGTCTAAAATTATATCAAATTGTGGTTTTCAAAGTGGGATGTATGGGGGGTATAGAGTTACAGTATTAGGGGGCTGCAGAAGATCAGCAGAAAAGAAAATCGGTGTGTACTGGCTCTTCAGAACATTTCTACTTAGGACCATTCTCTTCACTTCTTTTGAACAAACAACTTTCTATTGCAAAGATCCTTGCATATTGGCCGATGACAACCAATAGCACCAAGCAATTCATCTAATAGATGTCTAAATATAGGCAGCTTTCTAAAACAAGGCTAATTTGGAATGTCAGTGAACACCTAATAGGCGTCTAAGAATAGCCCAAAACTAGACTAATCATTAAATACTCAAGAATGAGTGATTACACATGTTATGGCTGTCTAGTCTGTGTATTTAAGGTTTTAGGGTATTCTTTGGTGTATATTAAATTGTTATATGCAGCCCAAATTTAGCCTTGTTTTAGCCAAGACGTCTACTTTTTTTTTTAAACACAGACACACACAAAATCTGGCTGCGATGGTTCTGGCCGATCATGTGAATTCTGCATTGTTGAATATTCATCAATCAAAATAATCAACAATAACCATTATAATAATCATTATTATAACATAACAAGCAGTAATCAGCAATACATTTTTGTAATAATATTGCAGCCAGGTTGTATAATACTTATCTATATACAGTTTGTTGATTTATTAGTAACAGATTACATAGTTGTGACTAAAATAAATCAAGCTTATTATTACAATGGTCATCGGGTGACTGAATTATTACAGTATGTGCTCTTGCAAATTCCCAAACAACACACAAATAAGTAAGATATATTTTGGAGTTTCTGTTATTATACTGTATTCTACTAATCAACTGTCACGATTACCAGTGATCCAGCCTGTGCAGATCGCTGGTAAACACCTAGGACTACAAATCTGCTGATAAATGGACTACATATCCAGTCATGCACCACACACAAACAGCCAGTTCCTAATCCTGTCTGATTACACACTCGCAGCTGATACTCATGTACCTTGATTATGTAGACTATTTAAACCCCTCTGTTTGTCACACATGTTGCTGAGTATTGTTTAGCTGTTGCTGTCTTTACGTAAGCGTTTATCCCTGTTTCCTGTATTTTTGATCCCTGTTTCCTGTATTTTTTGATCCCTGTTTCCTGTATTTTTGATCTTGGACTGTTATTTGTGTTTTGACCCTTTGCCTGTTTTTGGATTACGCTTTTGGATTCCCTACTACACTGTTAATGCTGGTTTTTGATCACTGCCTGTCCGACCATTCTTATAATAAAGCTGCATTTGGAACTAGCCTACCCTGGTTTGCATAGCATCTATACGCAACATCAACATTATAAACATTACAACAATCATTATTACAATTTACATTAAAGATTTTTGTTATAATATTACAGCCCTGAATATTATTTATCTATTTATTTTTTTGTTCAATTTATATACAGTTTTTGCTGTTTATTGATAACGCATTCAAGTGTCAGTTCTCACTATTAGCTTGTGGCTTATTGCCTGCCTATTATTAAGATATTGGCCCTTATTAGTACTTCAAAGGTACATATTCTGCATATCCCTAAACCTACCTAATACCTAATCTTTATTAACTATTAATAAGCATCAAATAGTAGTTTATCGAGGCAAAAGCTAGACTTGTACCTTAAAATAAAGTGTGACCCATATTATGTTCTGATTAATAAATATGAAATATTAATAAATATTACATATAAAAAAAATATATATATATTAATAAATATGAAAATATGAATAATAAAATATTAATATTTGACAAATGACAGCACAAATTGCCCTTGTAATTGTTTTATTGGAAAATTCAATAATTATTCATTTTCTTTTTGGCTTAGTCTCTTTATTTTTCATGGGTCACCACAGCGGAATGAATCGCCAACTTATCCAGCATATGTTTTATGCAGCGAATGCCTTTCCAGCTGCAACCCAACACTGGGAAACACCCATACCCACTCTCTTTCACACACATACACTATGGCCAATTTATTTTATTCAATTCACCTATAGCACACAGTCTTTGGACTGTGGGGAACACCGGAGCACCTGGAGGAAACCCATGCGAACACAGGGAGAACATGCAAACTCCACACAGAAACGCCAACTGACCCAGCCGAGGCTCGAACCAGCAACTTTTTTGCTGTGAGGCGACAGCTCTACCTACTGCGCCACTGTGTCACCCCAGACAGAAACACAAGGGTTTATTATACTGATGGAGACAATTAGCCAATTACCGAACAAAAGTTACCATAACAACACAATGACAAAACCAAGACTGACATACTGTATATGATTTGCTTAAATATGCATTTCATTTAGAATTTCCTTCAAAGCCTTTATTGGTGTACAATTGTATGGTGTGGTGTAAATTAGTCAATAAATGTTGAACAGATGTTTTAAAAAAGAAAAGAAATGAAAAGAAGAGAAGAAAGGAAAAGCTATAAAATAATTTACATGAAATAATCTTGATATTGTTTATTCCACTTGAATTTTTTTTTATTAAAAACATTAAACTTGACTAGATGATTTCATAACATTGAAATACGGTCATGACACTGGCAAAGACATAATGATAACAGCCACCTGGGTTTATTTTTCAACTTTAGAGCAAAATAACTTACTCCAGCTCCTCATATTCATCAGCTTTTCCATTTCCATGGAAACACACACACACACACACACACACACACACACACACACACACACACACACACACACACACACACACACACACACACACACACACACACACACTGTGCTGCCTCATACAGTTCTTTGTGTCTGCCAACACCTCCACCGATCAATACTCATCTTCATATCATTTGGTTTGAAAATTGATTTGCAGCCTTGTTTGTTGGTTGTAAAATAAATTGCCCCATGGATCAATGCTTTCAAGGTTAGTCCAAACTCCCTGTTCCATCAGCTGACATAACTCTCACACTTCACACATTCATTCATACACCACATATCAGTATGCCTTTATAATGCAGTATTAAAACTCTGAGCAATAAAAATAGAGCACCGTATATTTACCAGCTAAAAACCGGTTAATTGTTTATTATTAAACATTAAACGACTGATTGACTGAGCTTCTTTTAAGACACATCAGATATGAGTCTGTGGAAAGAATCCTTGATTAAATATAGATTTTTTTTTCAGCAGACATCAAGCTCTTTTTAATGAGACTCATCTCGATTGTCAATCACAGTCGTGGTTCATGGCCGTCAATAGCGCTTCAAAGCCTACTTCAATCTCTTTAGCAGCCTTTGACAACATGATCCTGGATCTGGGTCACATTAAACGTTATTTGTATGATTTAAATGCATTTTTAGCCTTGGAATTCAGGAATGTGATGGCGCTTGCTCACACGGAGTGCAGATGTCTGTTTATAAAACCAGTGTGTGGATCATTTGCATTATTATGTAAAATACCATGTGGGGTGTTGAAGATCTTGAACCACGGTTTCAAAGCTCTGTATATTGCGTATTTTAAGCTTCTGTATTTGTAAACAGTTGCTTGCCAACAAGGTATAAAAATGTGACTTTTAGTGTCTGCTGATGTACAGTACATTATTTTGAGATGATTATTAATTCCATCAGTTAAGTGGTAAGTGCACTCCACACTCAAGAGCACAATGCACTCCGAATGGTGTCATAAAGGGCCCTTGGCTGTGCTTTCAGCGCCGTGAGTTGCACTGTAAGCTGCTCTCTACATTTCACTGTAAATTTATGACTCCCATCTCCGGAGTGTAATTCCAGTGCCTCTGCTTTTGATTAAGCGCCGATGTGTGCCTCATCAGCACTATCAGAACAGCCATCTCTCCGGCTGTCAGCAACACCCACACACGCAAACAAGCTCACACACATACACCGATATGCCCACCGAGGGAATATATCTCCTGCTTGGCCGTGAGCGAGGTCGGCAATCATTCGCAAAAAATCTGGATAAAGAGTCGAGGCCGTACCGAAAGAGTTGATTGCTGTCGACATGGATGTCTGGCACGGAACCGAGATTCATCTAGGAACATGACGCTGTCATCTTGGTTGGAATGACTCAATAATATAACACTGAGGTCGCTTGTATTCTTCTGTGGTTACTGTCATACTGTCAACAAAAATACCACAAATCATGTTAGTAGCATCAGCTGTGAGTCGCAAAGCTCACTGGAAAAAAAAGAATTGCAAAACTCCATAAACTTGCTAAAACAGTTATGCACTGCTTACACACATATGATGGTTATAGAGACATTTATTTACGTTCTATGCACAATTGCTGAATACACATTTATCATAGTGCATTATTTGTAAACTGATGCATTTTGACATACTGTATACATTAAGTAATCAATTCCATATACTGTAAATGATTATTATGATATTGTAAACTTACTTAAAACCTCCCATTACATCACTGCGCTCACACAAAAGGTGTACATTTTTTTTTACTTTATTCGGAAATGTGAAGGTAAGCAATATCCTGTGATCGTTATAGGACATCTGATTGATTTGCCAATAGTTGAAGTGTCTAAGAATATCAAACAGCAATAAATTGCTCTACAACCAAGTAAGTTTATCAACACTAAAATAATAATACTGTATAAGAGAATGTCATTTGCAGCATCAAACAGCACACTGTGCTGTTGTTATTGTTAAAAAGTCAATGGAGGTGATTGAGACTTGAAGTATTGAGTCAATAAGGTTACAATGGCTGAGCTCGCTCTCATGTGTGGTCAATAAAGTCTCCAAAACTTTGTCTAAAATGACATGGATTATTTGATTTTACCACATTGACTTTTTTCCATGTTGGCTTTAGTCAAATGCAGTACTGAGCATTTACAATAGGTGACTGAGTGTAATTTGGAAATTCTTATTAATAGGAACACCAGTGGCCATTAAGTGAACTGCAGCCAGCAAGAGACTGAACATGATCCAATAAGGTAAGGAGGCAACATTTAACCCATACAAGTGCACACACACAACAGTGAACACACAAACACACTGTGAATACACACATTGGGGGATTGGTGCCTTGCTCAAGGGACTCACCTCAGCCGTGGTATTGAGGGTGGTGAAAGCGCTGGTTATCCACACTCACCACCTACAATCCCTGCCAATCCCTGCAACAAGTCTAATCACAAGTCCAACTCTCAACATGTTCCAACTCTCCAACCACAGCTGCTCCATATATGTATATATATATATATATATATATATATATATATATATATATATATATATATATATATATATATATATATATATATATATATATATATATATATACACACACACACACACACACACACACACACACACACACACACACACACACACAGTTGAAGCCACAAGTTTACATACACTGTATAAAAAGGCACATAACCATTTTTAAAAAAAGTCAGATGTTAATGCGATTAAACTTTTTCTCTTTTAGGTAAGTTAGGATTATCACATTTGTTTCTATTATGCTTAATAGCAGAATAATGAGAGAGATATTTTTTGAGAAATTGTTATAACATTTCTTGAAAGTCAAGTTTACATGCAATAAGATTATTATTCCTCTGACAAAGCTCAGATGATGGTGTCAAGGTTTTGGAAGTTTCTGATTGGCTAATTGACAACATTTTGAGTTAATTGGAGGTACAACTGTAGAATAGTATTTAAGGAAAACCTCAAACACACTGCTTCCTTGTGTGACAACATGGGAAAATCAACAAGCCAGAATCAACAAAAAAGCCAGATTACAATTTGCTAAATTACACTGGGAAAAAGACACATTTTTAGAGACATGTCCTGCGATCTGGTGGAACTAAGATTGAACTGTTTGGCCATAATGACCAGTGTTACATCTGGAGGACAAAGGGGAAAGCTTACCAACCTAGGAACACCATCCCAACTGTGAAGTATGGGGGCGGCAGCATCATGTTGTGATACTGTTTTGCAGCAAGAGGGACTGGTAGATGGCATCATGAAGAAAGAACATTATGTAGAAATACTGAAGCAACATCTCAAGACATCACCCAGGAAATTAAAACTTGGCCACAAATGGGTCTTCCAAACAGACTATGACCCTAAGCATACTGCCAAATTAGTTAAAATGTGCTTTAAGGACAACAGAGTGAATGTTTTGGAGTGGCCATCACAAAGCCCTGAGCTCAATCCTATAGAAAATTTGTGGGCAGAGTTGAAAAAGCTTGTGTGAGCAAGACAGCCTACAAATCTGACTCAGTTACACCAATTCTGTCAGGAGGAATGGGCCAAAAATCCTGCAAACTATTGTGAGAAGCTTGTGAAAGGATACCCAAAACATTTGACCAAAGTTGTACAGTTTAAAAGCAAAACTAAAAAAAAAATAGCTAGGAAATGTATGTTAACTTTTGACTGTCTAGAAATTAATAAAAAAATATCTTTAAAAAAATTCTCTCATTATTCTGGCATTTAGCAAATGTCAATGATTTAGGTAATCCTAACGGACCTAAAATAGTAAACGTTTAATATGATTTACCATCAGACATTTTTAAAAGAAAATGGTCATGTTCCTTTTTTTAGAGTGTATGTAAACTTCTGGTTTCAACTATACACACACACACACACACACACACACACACACACACACACACACACACACACACACACACACACACATATATATATATATATATATATATATATATATTCATTCATTCATTCATTCATTTTCTTTTCAGCTAAGTCCCTTTATTAATCTGGGGTCGCCACAGCAGAATGAACCGCCATCTTATCCAGCATTTGTTTTACGCAGCGGATGCCCTTCCAGCCGCAACCCATCTCTGGGAAACATCCATACACACTCATTCACACTCATACACTACAGACAATTTTAGCCTACCCAATTCACCTGGACCGCATGTTTTTGGACTGTGGGAGAAACAGGAGCACCCGGAGGAAACCCATGCGAACGCAGGGAGAACATGCAAACTCCACACAGAAACCCCAACTGACCCAGCCGAGGCTTGAACCAGCCTTCTTGCTGTGAGGCGACAGTACTTCCTACTGCGCCACTGTGTCGCCCATATATATATATATTTATATATATATATAAATACTGTAAAAAAAAAATCTGCAATTTTATGTTTTATTTCCGGCAGCTGGGGTGCCGGGAAAAACGTAAAATAGCAGCTGTTAAATTACATAAATTTACCGTTAAATAATGGACATTAAATTACAGAAATTTCTTATATTTAAATTTCCAGTAAATTTCTGTAATTCAACCTCTGCTATTTTACAGTAAATTTCTGTAATGTAGCAGGCGTTATTTCACGTTTTTATTACGGATTTTTCACAGTATATATATATATATATATATATATATATATATATATATATATATATATATATATATATATATATATATATATATATGTATATATATATATATATATATATATATATATATATGTATATATATATATATATATATATATATATATATATATATATATTTTTTTTTTTTTTTTTTTTTTTTTGCTTAAGAATTATCTTTGCATCCCTGATCCTGCTCAATACCTTAATCCAACTACTACCTTAATAACTATTGATTAGGAGTTTATTGAGTTGATAATTGTTGGTTTATTAACGGAAAGAATAATACCTTCAAATAAAGTGTGAGCAAACCAAAAAAAAAGTACAATTTACAGTAGGATAGAGAGTATGGCTTTCACAAACAGAGACTGACTGTTGCACAACTCTGACAGGAAATCAATGGATGTCAGAGCTGTAACGTGGTTATGAAAGACACACATATTTCATGTAGTTTGTTTCACCTTTTTCAGTGGTAGAGCCCCAGTAATATATCCAATTCAGAAAATCTCTGTTTTTTTATGTGAATTGTGTATGTGGGGTGCTGCACTTCATGCGCTATAGCAACAATACTATTAAATCTATGATGCTTTATCATCATGTTTATGGTCTCTCATGTTTTAAAATCTTTTAGTGTGGGCCACCCTTAACATAATATAACATTGGCAGATTCATGTTCATCTGTTTACGATTAACTGAACAAACTTTTAGAGCCATTTACTGGACACTTAAATTTAAAAGTGTCTTGAGATGCGCATATAAAGCAAAGTGTTATCATTTTGGAGAAACGTCGCCACAGGCACGGTTTTTCCAATGAGCCCGGGTTGGTGATAAATGATTCACTGGTGTAATACAACAAGATGTTGCTATGGGAACTGTCTTGGGAACATAAATAATTCAAAACCTGAATGAAAACATTCCAGTTAATTTGCTGTGATGAGATAATCCTCTAAGAGATGTAGAAAAACACAAGTGCTAATCTGGTACTTTGTCATAGTGGATCTCTTAAATGAGTGCGCAAAATCACCCAGTCAGCTGAATTTCTGCCGCAGGCCCTCAAAAGGGTAGAAAGTGCATTGTTAAAAAAATTATGCAGTGCTCTGTTTTGCTGTCAGATCTACTAGCACTAGTCCAGTCAGACACATTTTAATATCACAAATCAGCTATTCAGCTGACACAGACTTCATGCGGCGCCTATAATGCAGAGGACAAAAATATCCTGTTTTGCTTCTATTTTGTTATGGAACTCATCCCCAGTAATCCCAGTGCAGACGACATGCATAATCCATATTAAACAGGATTTGGATGGGTGGGGGGGAAATAGCCTCAAAGGAACCTAACAAACAAAAGCAGCCGCAATGCAGTGTTGTGCTCCACAAAAACAAAGTTTCAAAACACTAATCCGCATGGAAAAGAAGAAATCAAGGCCTCCAGATGTCCATATGGGACTTTAATCTCTTTATCTCAGGAGGCTTCCCTTAAACATTGCCTGTAACGTCGCCACATCGTCGTCCTTTTTTTTCTTTTCTTTGTAGGATCTGATTTAATGGAGCGAACATTTCTTCATAATAAAATCCTCTGTGACTGATATGGGATCGTATCAGATGTACAGTGCTAAAGTAATGGCTCCCAGTACAGGGTGCTGATGGGAGAAAACTGCATCAGCCGTGTGCCATAAAACTCAGAGTAATAACTGCACATCTGCTCGCTATTCTTGTGGACGCAAAACACATGCACTTGTGAGCACACACATCTAAATGGAGGCTTGCCATAGCAAACATATGCACACAATACAGTAAATCCATGTAGGGGATACGCACACTTCCTAAAACGTCTTCTCATTTGTCTGTGTCCATTTCTCAATGCTCCCGACTGCAGGATAACAACAACATTGTGCAGTAATGGCCAAAAGGTCTCTCCCTAGAGTACAGCGAGACCCATTTTACAATCCAGAGCACATCCTATTAGATTAGACTGGACAATCGCATTACTTTGAATTCATTATCGTTCAAGCAATTTGTATGAAATCTTATTTAAAGGCCCTATTCAAAGTTCCTGTCATTACAAAAAAAGCATACTGGAAGCAGAAGGCTCATTTTCATTTCAAATACAGAGAATACAAGGGAGTATTATTCTTTGAAGCCTATATTTTAATAATGATTTCTTCTGACAGCACTCACCTGCAGGCCTGTAATCTTCTGAGGCAGCAAAGACTGTATTGTGACATTTGGAAGAACACTTTGTATCTTTTTTAAAAAATAGCATTTTGAAATGCAGCCAAAATGAAATCAAATAAACAAAACATCAAGCGTTCAAACCTGAATGCAATTCCGTTTCATCTGTGGTGATGTGCAGCAACATTTTTCACACATTCGGGGTATAAACGCTCAAAATTTTCAATACCCTTGAGGGAAATCACTCCATTAATCCATAAGCCTTCATTTCAGTACTGCGTGCAAAATAGCTTTTGCTGTCGTTCATTTCTTCTTCTTCTTCTTCTTGTGGGTCCCAGAGATTTAAAGCATAAAATATAGTAAATAATGAATAATCAAATCAGCTATTTTCAAATAAACAAGCTATATAAAAGCTCTTCCTCTGCACCGAGCAATTTAGAGATTGACTTGAGCACAGATTTCACACAAACTGGTTATGAAACCTGTCGGAGGGATTTTTAAATCAATATAGAGAGGTTGGATTAAATAAAACACCAGATAAGTCTGTCAACCTCTGATAAAAACAGTCTCTGGGAATGCAAGGATATGTAAAAAAGGCTTTGTGAGAAAACACTAAATAAAAAAAAATGATGTAAATCTTATTTTTGTGTTTGTTGATGTTTTTTTTTTCTAGAAACAGAAGTAAACCAGTGTTTAACACTAAAATTTGTTTAAAAGTTGAAATACATAATTGCGAGCATTGAGTCTTTAAGTCTGATATTTTAAATCCAACATAGGCTCATTCTGAAAATGTAGCCCTATATACATTTCTGGAGATCATGAGTTATGTAGCCAGAAGTACGTATGACTGCATTCAATTTTTTAAATGAACGCTACAGTATGACGCCGTTCCTTTTCGCGCTTACCAGCTGACCGCTTACCTCCGTATGGACGGCTTTCCGGCTGTTACCAGTTTGTCTAGTTAACTTAGCTCACCATGTACGTCGGAGGACTTGGTCAGTGGTGCAGAGAGGAGATGACCATGACAACTGGGTTCGAGTCCAGTGACGAACAGTTCCAGAAAGCAGGTAAGACAAAAACAGAATTCAAAAAATAAAATAAACAAGTTAATAAAATGGTGAGAATGTGGTAAAAATCAGGCGAGGGCTTTTCTTTTTCTAAATTTCTTTAAATTTGTCTGTTGGGTTAAGGGAAGTGGGTGGGCGGGTCAATCTGTGCTTTTTAAAATAATATTGGGTTTAGGGAAGGGGGAGGGTCGATTGGTCATACAGTCAGTCAAACAGTCAGTCGACAGCGGCCTCTGATGGATTTATGAGAGAACAGCAGGCGCGAATGGCACTCGCAGAGAAATTTAAGATCATAAAAAGCATACAGCAGCCTCTCTTGGATTTGCAAAAAAATAAACTGCAAAAAAAAAAATGTAGCTCCTGGGACGTATTTGGCGGTCTTCAGAAATGTATATGAAGAGTTCAGTTGCAAAAGCCGCTAAACACCACTTCCACCAAAAATTAGCTAATGAGCGAATGCTTTAGGCACATAGTACATGTTCAACTATTTTTTTTTGCTTTAAATCATCTAAATCCCAGCGTCAATGCATTCAGAAATAACAGTTTGTTGGCAAAAAACTCTAAATGTCAGTTGCCTTTGACAGCAAAAGCCGCTATGTCTCGAGAATCAGATGGCGCAAATCAAATGTTTTCAATGTAGCAGCACATTAATACGCCAGCTTTTATGAGGAGACTATTTTATTCCACTTTCGATTTAGATTTTAAAAGATGAAGTTTGATGAACTGGATGAGGCTGTCTGACTGTCAGTGAATGGCAAATGAAAACGTCCCTTACCTTAAAACTCATTATAATAAAAAGAAAACACAATGTACAGTCCGAAGTATAACATGCATTCATAACGTTTTTTTTGAATGAATCGGATTTACTATACATTAAATGGCAACCGCGTTTCATGAAAGACGAAGTTAAGATGCTGTTCTTTTATCCCACATGGATGCTACAGTATGAGGATAAACAAGAGACGAAAAAGAGACCAAGACCTTGAGTATGGTGAGAGTGAATGAATGAAGTGTCTGAGAGACATCCTATTTTAGCCCAGTCAGCCGACCTTGTGTTTTATATGTTAATGTAAGCTATTTTTAAAACAGAAATATAATGTATAAAACTATTCATTATTTTATATTACTTCCCATACGTCTGATAAGCTTTTTATATTAATGGACAATCCACAGATATTGATGTTTCACAATGTTTTTTCACTGCAAATATTGTAAACTGAGCTTGTTAGATTTAAATAATGTAATGTTTACATTGTTACATTAAATCTAAATCCTAAATATCAGAAATGACAACAGATTGTTAAGATTTAATTAATGTCAGTTTCAATATTATTAATTAATGCACTTACTTGACAGATTTTATTCATTTATTTTCCTTCTGCTTTTTCTCTGGTTTATCAGGGGTTAGATTTATATATTTTTAATTTTAGATGGTTTGTGTGATGTGTTTTATGTTTGGTAAAATCATTTCTAATTGCATCTTTAGTAATTTTTTCAACTAATTACACTGTCTTGTCCCAATAGGTGGATTTAGAGGTTTTTGAAAAAAAAAAGCAGACGTGGATTTAGCTGGTTTTGACGCAAAAGAAAATCTACCTTCTTAAAAACCAAAGAATTGTCTACAGTGACATTTTTGAAAAAAAGTTATTTTATTTACCAGCTAATAACCTTATCATCATAACAGATAATCATCATTATCACCATATCATAACTGCTAAACCTAATTACAGGAGCCTGATAGAAAATGCTCATTTACAAAAAAAAATGTCTGATGGATTTAGAGTGTTTTGCATCTGAACTCTTCATATAGAGGTACGTTTTCAAAATGAGCCTGGGTTGGAAAAACATAATAAATTCTATCAAATTTGGTTGACAAAATTATTTGAAATTTATTTATAAAGTGTAGTTCAACAGAAAAAAACATAACTGATCATTTAATAAATCTGATTAAAATCTTGAAAATTTGGTAGATTCAATTATTTTGGAAATCGTTGGAAGTTCAACACAAGCTAGACTCATCAATGACTGTATCAATGTAAGTAAATATCTTAAAATATAAAATACTTTGATTAAATCAGGGGGGGGATAAAAAGCCTTAACATAAACTGTATGAAGGTCAGTAAGTCTCTTAAAGCATTAGATAATTTAACATTTTTGTAACTAGGAAAGAGGTGACATGGTGGCTCAGTGGGTAGCACTGTCACCTCACAGCAAGAAGGTCGCTGGTTCGAGTTCCGGCTGGACCAGTTGGCATTTCTGTGTGGAGTTTGCATGTTCTCCCTATGTTCACGTGGGTTTCCTCCGGGTGCTCCGGTTTCCCCCACAGTCCAAAGACATGCTGTATAGGTGAATTGAATAAACTAAATTGGTCGTAGTGTATGAGTGTGTGTGAATGAGTGTGTATGGATGTTTCCCATTTACACATCCGCTGTGTAAAACATATGCTTTATAAGTTGGCGGTTCATTCCGCTGCATGTGGGAACCCCTGATGAATAAAGGGCCGAAGGAAAATGAATGAATATAACTAGGAAAGAATAGTTCAACTTGGATAATGCCAGATAAAGTGTGCACTCAGACATAGCAAAAATAAACAAAATAATACATTTTAAAAGCCTGCAGATTCGGTCTGCTTAATCTAATGTATTTATCAAAATATGTACTTTATCAGAGACTAGAGCGCACCACTTGTCAGATAGCCATTTTACAGGAACTGAAGCTGCAGTGGTGTAAGTGATAGCACAGGCCAGAGTGTAATCATTTTTTAAAATGTTTCTTAGGGGACTGGTCAGTTGTGAGGCAAGTCGTCTGGGAGGCTCATGGGAAAGTGGGAGGAGGAAATATCAAATCTCCCACTGGCTTAAAAAGTGTGAAGTATTTTGATACATATTTCATCTGCTCACACTTTCAGTCCCCGAAGTCATCTATTCTCTCCTTCTCTCGCTGTCCCTCTTTTGCCTCTTCTCCCCTTTGGTTCCTTTGCTTCTCCCCCCTCTAGGTTTCCTCCTTCCTGATACTGCTTCCCTTTTAGTTTCCCTTTCTCTCACACTCTCTATGTACCATTCACCGGCCACTCTCTGGAGCATCATAAATGTGTTGCAAGCGGACCGAGTCTTCCCAAACTCTCCAGCCCCCACCATTCCTCCTTTCTGTTTCTTCTAAATCCCTGTCTCTGGGTCACCAGAGTCCAGGAGCACTCATAAATCCTGAGGCGCAGTTCAACACTTCAGCAGGGAAGCAAGAAGACACTTCCAACCAGGCCATTATGTTCTCTAATGTTCTCACTGCACTCCAGATGCAACATGTAGAGCTCCATCGATTCATCCAGACAGCCTTTATATCAGTCATACTAACATTGGGCCTGGATTCAAACAACTATAGCAACATTTTCTACTTAAGTGAATCCACTGGGGCGTCATTGACATGAGAATGATTAGTTTAAACGAAGAGGCTGATACTGATGTGCCTCATTATCAGACGGCATGACAAAACAACAACTTTTCAGATACGCCTTTGGGGAGTTTGAAGGGATAAGATACACGTCTAATTTACTTATAAAGACCCATTTAAAGTCTAGCCATAAAAATGTCAGCGAAACATTTTAAACCAGGCACACACGCATGCATATGACATGCGAGGTACGACATATGGAAGTCATACCCTACAATGCAAACAAGCCACATGTAATATCCATCATATGATGTAGCCTGACTGTAGATCCCTGCTGATAAAAGCAGCTTAGAGCAATGTGATTTTCCATGCTGGTCAAGGGTGAGTTATGGTGGTTTGTTGGTTATATGTGGTTAACTTTGTTAGGGGCATCTCATGCTGGTCACAATCCAAACACATTACTTCTTGTAGTAGCCTACAAGAAAAAAAGTTTGGTCTGGTTCTTACATTTGATTCTTTGAGACCCCGTTTACACTAATACATTTTAGTTTTAAAACAACGTTTTAGAATGAAAACGATTCGCGTCCACACTGGCGTTTCACCCAGCATTTCTGAACAACTCTCCATCCACACTATACCGCTGAAAATTGTGATGAGAGCTGTGCATGTCGGACTGTTCATCAAGGATCTACCACTGGATCTAATCTCACTATATTTGTTAAATGTGATATTTAATTCATCTTGTTGTCTATATCTAACTAACGACATATTCCTCGACTTTTGTCTTTTGAATCTATTACTTGTTCTCAGGTAACGTGTTTTGGCTGAGTGCAAAGATAAGTTATTATATTAATTAATGTAACTGATATACTGATATAACTGAATATTGACTGATTGCTTCCTTTTATTTCCTTTTATTTCCTATAAATAAACGTTTACAAAGCGATGTAATACTTCAAAAATCATGATTGCAATATATATAAATATGGATGGATATATATATATATATATATATATATATATATATATATATATATATATCCATGCCTAATAGATGGCCAGAAAGTGATTAATTTTTTATAAATTGTTTAAGTTTGTTATTTTATGATGCAGCAGGTCCAGAGACTGTTGTGTACACTATGATTTTACATGGAATTCACTTTAATGTGTCATAGGACTAAAAAGTGGCCATAAACGAATATTTTCTCAATTCAAATGAGTATCGACTTGGACCTGGAAACAGTATTCTATACGTCAATAATACATCACAGCTTAACAAGCGGATATAGTCCAAATATATTTAGTTCCCTTTTACATCTGCTATTAAATGTGTTTTCATCTATCTGACCAGTAGATGACACTTATGGAGGTTTTTGCATCTAAACTCTTTTTTTGTTTTCTTAACTTGCAGTGCATTTGAGCTCTCTCAGCCAAGAAAAGAAGTAAGATAAAATTAATTCAGTTTACTGTACACTCTCAGAAATAAAGGTACGCGAGCTGTCACTAGGGTGGTACCTTTTCAAAAGGTACACATTTGCACTTGAAGGGTCCATATTGGTACCTCAAAAGTTTGTATTAGTACCTAAGAATTTTAGGAGGAACACTTTTGTACTTTTTAGGTACTAATATGTACCCTTAAGGTATTAATATGGACCTTTTAGGTACAAATTTGTACCTTTTGAAAAGGTACCACCCCAGTGACAGCTCGCGTACCTTTATTTCTGAGAGTGTACAGTAAACTAAATTAATTTTATCCTACTTCTTTTCTTACACTTTTCTTACCCTTTTCTACGGTGGCTGAGAGAGCTCAAATGCACTGCAAGTTAAGAAAACAAATGAAGAGTTTAGATGCCTGCAAAAAACCAAGATACCTCCAAAAACCATTTGATATTTTCTTCTAAAATTAGCATTTTTCTCAGACTCCTGTATGTAGGCTTAGTAATTTTACTTTTATAGTGACCAATAAGTTCTTTTCATTACATAAACATAGGAGGCTGAAAAAAATGCTCATTTTAGTATAACATTTCAGACGGCATTTAAAGATTGTTTGCATCTGAACTCTTTTACTGCAAATAGAAAAACACTAATAAACTGTGAAAACAACTTCAGATTGACTCCACAGGTCTGTGTTCTCAGCCCACTCCTGTACTCTCTGTACACACACGACTGTACATCCAAACACAGTTCCAATGTCATCGTTAAATTTGCTGATGACACAACAGTGGTGGGTCTAATGACCGATAATGATGAGATGGCCTAAAGAGAGGAGGTGCAGGGTCTGATGCAATGGTGTCAGGAAAACCACCTCTCACTCAACATCAGCAAAACCAAGGAGCTGGTGGTGGATTTCAGGAGAGAGAAAAGAGAACACACTCCCATCACCATCAACGGGACACCAGTGGAGAGAGTCAGCACTTTCAAGTTTCTAGGAGTACACATTGCTGAGGATCTGTCATGGACTGCTCACACAGATACAGTGCTGAGGAAGACACAACAATGCCTCTTCTTTCTCAGGCGTCTCAGGAGGTTTGGAATGAGCCCCCACATCCTCCGCTCGTTCTACATCTGCACTGTGGAGAGCATCCTGACTGGCTGCATCACCACCTGGTATGAAAACAGCACCAGCAGCAATCGCAAAGGTCTACATAGGACAAAATTCTGGCCGCGTGGTAGGAGGTGAGCTTCCCTTCCTCCAGGGCATCTACACCAGGCGGTGCATGAGGAAAGCCAAGAGAATCATCAGCGACTCCAGCCACCCAAGCCATAGACTTTTCTCTCTGCTGCCCTCAGGCAGACGGTTCCGCAGCATCTGGTCGCGCACCAGCCGACTGAAGGAAAGTTTCTTCCCTCAGACTATCAGGCTAATGGACACTTAACACACCTCACACAAACACTTTCCATACCCCTCACTGCATACCATCAAGATCTAGCATACACTGCACTTTAACCAATCCTTACTTAAAACAATATTGCCTACAATAATCAGGGTTCGTACGGGTGCTGGAAATCCTGGAAAATGCTTGATTTTTAATATAGTGTTTTCAAGGTTAGAAAAGTGCTTGGATTTTGGACAAAGTGCTTGAACCTGCTTGAATTTGAAATTGCAGGACTCGAAATTACCACCACTTTGGTCGCATATGCGGCCGAAATTTTATTTATGTAAGCTTCACGCAGAATGCACTTAACGCAAAACGCAGCGCTCAGGTATAGTTTAAAACAGTCGTCATGTCAACTTGCTGCAGTAAACAATGCCTGTCCCGCCTTAAAGCTCTTCTGATTGGCCCACTGCTCTTGAGCTGAACGCGAATGGATTGGTTAATATCAGCTGTCAATCACTCCGTTCAGATGACAGAGCTACAGCGCGAGCCGCGAATGTAAAAGTCTGGATACGAGAGAATGAAGATAACACTGTCAGATTTTGTTTTAGAGTTCCAAATAATGGCACATCTGATCAGTGATCATGTGGTGAATGTTAATCCAGCATTTTCACTTTTCGAAGAGTGGATAAAAGACTTCCGGTGGGTTAAGTCCGCTATGAAAGTGTCTAAAGCAATTCACTGTAAAGCGTGAGGGACGGAGTTTGCAGGTAACGCTCTGGTTACTAAAGTAACCCTCGTTCCCCGAGGGGGGGAACGGAAATGCTATGTGGAAAAACTTCCACTATGGGGATTTCGTCAGAATCCAATCATCTGAAAGAGTATAAAAACGGGCCAATGAAATGCCAATGAGTTGGCGGCGTCAGCGTGCACAGCTGTCTTGAATGACAATCAGCCTGGCATAAAAGGCTAGCATGTGCTCAGCAACGACATCCTTTTCTAGCTGAAGAGGCTTTCACACTCAACAGCTAAGGGACAATCATTGTGGCGAAGGAACATAGCATTTCCGTTCCCCCCCTCGGGGAACGAGGGTTACTTTAGTAACCAGAGCGTTCCCCTTCGGGAGGGGAACTTCAATGCTATGTGGAAAAACTTCCACTATGGGGAAATTTATGGAAAGCGCCACAACGAAAGAACCTTACCATGTCTCCAGTGAGGGGCGCGCCACGCAGCAGTACGAGCGCACCTGCATCGCTGGAGACACAGTCCTCCAACGTGTCCCCTGGACCTTACTTACCTTACTTACCTTTTCTGGTTTAGATATATTTTCGGGGAGTCGTAAAAATACACCTAGTAGTTTCTAGGAATTTTTAAATACGACAGTACGTTGGGAAAGCGTTCAGTCCCGATAGGGAGGACGCTGCGGAGGTCACCTGCTGCCCGGAGGGGGAGACCTGGTGGCAAAATAGCATATGGACTAGCCCTGAGAAGGGGGAGTGCACATATGAAGAGGTGGTTAGCGGGGAGGGAAGACACGAGCCCGCCTAGGAGGGGGGACTACATCGTGGCTGAGTGAGCGTATGGGATCGCCAGCGGGGATCGCACATAGCAGGCACCTATACCCAGAACGCGGGATGACCAGCGGGCATACCTACAACGTAATGGGCCAACATTTGACTGCTCCGCTGAGTCAGATGCTGGGGGCCTCGGAGGAACTCTGCAGGGTTCGCCGAGTGGGGAACTCAACTGACAAAGCGAGAAAAGCGCACGTATCTCTGTGTTAGAGAGAAAGGCGCAGCAAGCGTTTTACAACACCTAACCGAATTTCCTCATTCACCGCTCGTGAGGAAATCAGTTCACTCGAAGATAAATCTCACAAATGCTCAGGTGTCGCCCAGCCCGCAGCTCTACAATGTCTGTTAGAGAGGCGCCGCGTGCTAACGCCCAAAAGGATGCGCGCTCCGAGTGGAGCGCGCTCCGAGTGGGGGACACGGCTCGCCCTAGCTCGATGAGCGAGGGAGATGGCATTCACTGTTCAGTGGGCCAACCTCTGTTTAGATATGGCACTTCCCATCTGCCAATCACCGTAACATATAAGAGCTGCTCAGAGGATCTAAGCTCTGAGTACGGTCCGTTATAATACGCAAGCGCGAACAGGACACCGCAATAAAGGGGCTGGGTCTGCCTCCTCCGTGGGCAGCGCTTGCAGGTTCACTACATAGTCTAAACGAGCGCTGTAGGAACCTAGGGCACCTAGGTGGGCCGGGGTCTCAGGTAAACGTGAGAGTGGGCCGGCCCAAAACGCTGGCACATTTCGCTGACCGAAAATGCCTCCAGATACCCGCCCATTTGACCGATGCCAACGCGACCAGCAGAGCTGTCTACCTGGACAGAAATCATATAGATACTGAGTCGAGTGATCGAGCAGACCTCTCCTAAGAGAGATCTTCAAATGGGTAAGAGAGGGGACAGGATATATATCCACGTCTCGCGCCTCTGGGGACTGGATGATGAGGCGATGCTTTCCCAGCGCGCCGCCATCGCCGCATCCTCAGAGCGGGGATGATCGCCACGCCAACCCCTCAGTGCGGAGGGGACAGCCTTGGCTCCAGCCAACTGAAGGAGGATAGCATCACACTGATCTGGCATGTTTGGGGTTTCCTTCTCGGAGAGAAGTACACCACACAGCGAATAGACTCCACATCAGGGCATAGGCATGCCTCATAGAGGGTGCTCTAGGCCTGAGTAATGGTGTTAACCACCTAACGGTAGGTCACCTAAGTCCTCCGAGCTCCATCTATGGGCCACACGTGATGTCCATAGAACTGGGCGCGGGTGCCAAACGGTGCCTGTCCCCAAAGAAGAAGTTTCTTCCATGGGACATGCCAGGGAGGGGCCATCACGAGGAGAGAGCTAGAATACAGGTTTGATTGGGCCTGAGAGGCGCAATGCATAGACCTGTTCCTCGTCCTCCCTGACTTTACACAGCATCTGTGCGAGTAGGCTCACTGGAGAAATGCGTATTACGCACGCCCCGGGGCCAGCTGTGTAGCCAGTGCGCAGAACGCACCCATAAAAGCTGGACAGTCGGGGGTGGAGCCTCCATTCTCCCAGGCGAACTGCCGTGAGAGCGCAGCGGCTGCACGGTTGAGCTCGGCGGGGAAAAATGGAATGCAGCGATTGCGCCGCGTATGACTCCGGGGGAGCAGACGGCGAGCGAGCTGAGACATGCGGCGACAGCGAATATCTCCCTTGCGGTTGATATACACCATCGCCACCATGCTGTTCGTCCTGACCAGCACGTGTTTCCCTTCTAACACCGGTAAAAAACGGTGCAGCGTGAGATACACTGCCAACAGCTCCAGGCAGTTAAGATGCCAATGCAACCAGTTTCCTACCACGGAACCACAGCTGCATGCCCGCAACACACGGCCCCCCAGCGTGAACTGGAAGCATCCGTCAAACGACGACATGCCTGGACGCTTGTTCTAGAGGCCCGCGGGCCTGTAGAACACAGGGTCCATCCAGAGGCTGAGGGCGCGGCGACACAGCGGAGTGACAGTCACCCGGTGCGCGCTCGCGTGCCATGTGCGTCTAGGGACCCGATCGTGAAGCATATGCTGAAGTGGTCTCATATGGAGCATCCGAGCGGCGAGACCGCGGCTGCGGATGTCATATGCTCCAGGAGCCTCTGAAATAATATCAGTGGGACCACATTTTCCTGTCGAACTCTCTCAGACAGGCCAGCATCAGCCCGGCGCGCTCTCGGGGGAGGCGCGCCGTCATGGTGATCGAGTCCAGCTCCAACCCGAGAAAAGAGTTTCTCTGCACGGGGGCGAGGCTGCTCTTTTCTCGGTTGACCTGAAACCCCAATTGGTCGAAGTGCCGAAACACCCTGTCTCTGTGCGTAATCAATTAATCCCGCGAGCGCGCTGAAATCAGCCAGTCGCTTGAAATAATTGAGTATGCGGATGCCCGCAAGCCGAAGCTGGGGCACCCTCCGCGAGCTTGGTGAAAACCCGCGGAGACAGAGAGAGCCAAAAGGGGAGGACTTGTACCGCCAGGCTCGACTTCAGACGCAAACCGCAGGAAACTGACGGTGGCGTGGAAGTATGGAGACATGAAAGTACGCGTCCTTCAGGTCTACTGCTGCAGACCAATCCCGAGGACGAACGCTCCGGAGGGTGCGCTTCTGCGTAAGCTTTCTGAACGACAGCTTGTGAAGCCAGCGGTTCAAAAAGCGCAGATCAAGGATTGGCCGTAGCCCACCGCTCTTTTTGGGTACGATGAAGTGCGGGCTATAAACCCGCTCTCCATCCCGGCTGGAGGGACCGGTTCGATTGCATCCTTCGCCAGGAGGACAGCAATCTCCTCTCGCAAGACAGGGGCGGACGCAGGGCTGACCCTGGTGAATTACACACCCGTGAACTTGGGAGGCCGTTTCGCGAACTGAATCGCGTAGCCGAGTCTGATCGCGCGGATGAGCCATTGCGATGGGCTGGCCAGCGCTAACCAGGCAGGCAGAGCCCTCGCAAGTGGCTTCGTCCGCACGATCGCTGACGTACCAGCGGTGGGGCAGCGCGGAGTGGGTGGGCTCAACCGGGAAGCACTGGGGTCCCACAGGAGAGCAGGAGGCAAGAGCTTCACTCTTGTCTCGCACCCGTACTCCGGAGGTGGGGCTGGGAGGGGGAGAGAAAGGAGACCGTTCTCTCTCGCTCCGCGAGCCACTGGCGAAGTGCACCGATCCTGCGAGCTGGAAAGCATAGCGTCCCAGACTGGCAGTGTTCGGGCTGTCACATCCGGGGAAGGGAAAAAATGCTCTTTCTCTGAGGTTTTGATAGCGTTTTTTTAACGCTGTTTAGAAGAAGAGCCCCGCCCTCCAGCGGGGAAAGAGCAAATTTCCTCCTCTCCAGATGGCCCGTCTCAGGGACGCTTCGCGGTTCGTTTACCGAACTTAGCGGCGCCCTGGGGCGGGGAGCGCTGGTTGCCTGCGAGATGCTCGGCGCAGCCGCTTGGCCAGAGGCGCAGGCGGGGGCGACCGAGCAAAGCCGCAGGCGGGCGCTCTCGGCGTGAAGCAGTGGATGTGGATGGCTTGGCGGGGAGGAGCGGTTTTACGATCCCGCCGAGAGATGGTATTACCCATCACCTCCGACTGCTCGCTCACCGGCGTGAATTCCTGGGCGAATTCACTGACGGTGTCGCCGAACAGGCCAGCCTGGGATATGGGTGAGCTAAGAAAGCGAACTTTGTCAGCATCACGCAGATCACCAGGTTTAGCCCGTGGTGGCGTTCCTGGGCCACTAATGTGACCATCGTCCTTCCCTGGGGCACACACAGCCGACTTTAGTCGATAGCTGTGCGGAGCTCATGCTCAGTCCTGGGTCGGAACCATCCCCGCGCAGCTGGGCCAGCGCCTGCGCTAGGGAGCGCTGGTAGGTGGCCCTAGCATGCATGGTGAGGGCGGAGGCGCACGCAGCGCACTGCGTGGGCTTCCTGTGCACATCCAGGAAGAAGGGGACGTGGAGGCTTAGAAGGTCTTGCCTTCTTTATCTCCTCCACATCACACCCCTCTAGTCAGTCCGTCCGCGGGGCTGGGGGATAAACCATCTCCAGACCCACGGCCGAAACAGCCTGGGAAGCACGGCTGCAAAGTCTGCTTCTGGATTCGACGCCACGCCCATCATCCCGGAGGAAAAGAGCAGGTTCGAATCCTCATCAGACAATGACAACCAACCCTCCAAGGATGGTGAGGATGAAAGCGCACGCAGATCGGGCAGAAAAAAGTGCCCTCCAAGACTGCGTGAGCTTACTGCGCACTTTCCGGGAAGAAGGGGACGGAAGGCTTAGAAGGTCTTGCCTTCTTATATCCTCCACATAACACCCATCTAGTCGGTCCGGCCGCGGGGCTGGGGGATAAACCATCACCAGACCCACGGCCGAAACAGCCCGGGAAAGCACGGCCATCATGTCTGCTTTTTAGATGCCAACACCGTGCTCTCCACCCCGGAGGGAGGGAGCGAGCGGGTTCGCATCCTCAGACAATGACAGCCCATCCTCCGATGCAGCGATGGACATCTGATCCTCGGTGTCATCAAGTGAGAGGGCGACCACCCGAGGATGGAGCGCTTCTCTCACCTGAAGCTTGGATGGAGCGCGTGGAGGAGCGAGAGGTCCGCGAGCCCGAGGGCGGCGGATTTACTCCCACTGAAACCCTCAGATCTGCCCGAGTGCCAACCGCAGTGCGGGGGACAACTGGGGTGGGTCGCTCTTTTGCAAGAGCGAGCCGCGATCTTAACTGCGCAGCAGACATGACATCACAATGATGGCATGCACTGCCCGCGAGCACCGCATCAACATGCTGGACCCCCAGACATGAAACGCAGTGCTCGTGCCCATCATCCGGGGACAGGAAACCACCGCAACCAGAAACGCACGGTCGGAGCGACGTCTTGAAAAAGACGCGCTGCACAACCGTGTTGCTCTTTTAGGAAACTTGCTTCCTATATACATACCGCTCTTGGAGGACCGGACCCAAAGGACGCCAGGCAAGGGAGAACAACCCAGCTCGACCATCTGCCACTGCGTATACACGCTCTGGACCGGGAGAAGCTGCTTCTCGATCTCTCTCTGTAGACACAGGTTGGAGATACCCTCATAGACTCTCTCAGAAGCTCGTGAAAGGCTCTGAAAGCGAAAAGGATGTCGTTGCTGAGCACATGCTAGCCTTTTATGCCAGGCTGATTGTCATTCAAGACAGCTGTGCACGCTGACGCCGCCAACTCATTGGCATTTCATTGGCCCGTTTTTATACTCTTTCAGATGATTGGATTCTGACGAAATCCCCATAGTGGAAGTTTTTCCACATAGCATTGAAGTTCCCCTCCCGAAGGGGAACTTAACAGCATTTCCCACACATTTTAAGCACGAGATGTTTTGTTTAATCCTTCAATTATTCGTCACGATGTTGTCAGTCATGAAACTGCAGCGCGTACACCATCGCAAAAGGGCCTGCATTCACTAAGATTAAACTAATAATGCTACTCATGAAAAGACCGTTATTGCTGTTAAGATGACATATGCAAATAATAAGTTATATGTCAATATCTACCTACCTACCCTGTTTGGCCTACTCCTGGATAACCTAGTTATTATTTTTGCACTATATTGTGTTCAGTGCAGTTTCATTTTTGCACTATTTTCATTGCAGATTTTTCCCTAAACTCAACAGTCTAAAGGCCACTCCCTTGCCAATTTAAATTATTGATCGTGTTATTCACGCCATGCTATGTGGGGGTTGCTCAAGATAAGCAGAAGGCTAAAATATTCAAATTTTACACAATTAACGTTAAAGTGTTTATTAAAATTGTATTTATCTCTGATTATTTGTCAATTATATATATAGGTTATATAAAATTCCCAAACTACTTCCAGAGAGGTGATACATTTTGAACCATTAAACATGGTTTCCTTTAACCCCTTAACTGTCACCATTTGACAGGTGGGACATTTGCATACAGGTACAACAGTACCTTAGTCCTTACCTAAAGTAAAATTGGCAATAATAAAAAGTAAAATTGATGAAAGCTCTGCGTCACGGTGACGCAGTGGGTAGCATGATCGCCTCACAGCAAAAAGGTCGCTGTTCGAGTCTCGGCTGGGTCAGTTGGCATTTCTGTGTGGAGTTTACATGTTCTCCCCGTGTTTGCGTGGGTTTCCTCTGGGTGCTCTGGTTTCCCCCACAGTCCAAAGACATGAATTGAATACGCTAAATTGGCCGTAGTGTATGTGTGTGAATGCAGGAGTGTATGGGTGTTTCCCCAGTGTTGAGTTGCAGCTGGAAGGCCATCCGCTGCGTAAAACATATGCTGGATAAGTTGGCGGTTTATTCCGCTGTGGCTACTCCTGATTAACAAAGTGACTAAGCCGAAAAGAAAATGAATGAATGAATGAATTAATTAATTGATGAAAGCTTACAAACTATGGTTTCCATATTTGGTGACTGATTTATTTTCAAAACAGTTGACATAGAAACAGTTCATTAATTTGCAGTAAGATTATTCTCAGACTCATAACGATTTAATTTGTTACATGAATATTGAATAGCAATGCACATGAAATATTATGAACGACTGGTCTTTAAAGTTTGGTACTACACCCAAACAAAATCTGACTGTAAGCTCATTTTTGAGATATCAACTTAAGAAAGAAAGAGACCAAACTTTAAAAAAAAATGCTTCATCCAATAACTGAACTTTTTTCTATCTATGCTCTATTCTCCAAATTATTCCTTAAGTTGAAATGCCATATTGTGTTTTATTAAAATAGCACAATGTATTTAAATGTGGAAAAAGTACATACAGCATATATAAATGCAATTTACTGTGGTTGTTAGGTGCTGGAAAAGCATAAAAATGCACCTTGAAAGTGCTTGAAAAGTGCTGGAATTTGAAGTTGGAAAAGGTGTAAGAACCCTGAATAATTTTCCACCAACAGTCAGACTATCTGTACTCCTATTTATTGTCTTCTACGTATTACTGTCAACGTTGTTAATTGCGTACTGTTTTGTTTTTTGGGAGTATGTTGTTGTGTTTTGCACTGTCTGGAGCCAGCACCTACTTATGTTTTTAACATCAGCTCCAGAGGTGTAGGCTAGTTGCAAGTGCGCAAGTTTGCGATGCAGTTTGCAAATTTTTGTTGAAACGATGGATTTGGGAAACGGCAAATCAACGAACTGCGTTTGTAACGACAGAACTTGCGACCTTAGTTGGCTAACGATGGTTTTGGCAAACGCTCCCAGGTTGTGAATTATATTTTTCCACACTATAGGCTGGCCTATCCCGTGCAACAGGTAACAATTTTGCTTTTGACCTAGATATCCAGTCAAAGCACCACGCATCCCGACATTATGGATATATTATTAGCTAAATATTATTATTATTATTATTATTATACATTAGTAGACATAATGCGCTTTTTAAAACAAGCAGTTTTTTTTTCTTTCTCTGCATGCGTGTGAAAGAGAAATTAACAGAGAAAATGAACAGACGATAAATAATATGCAGCTCACTTTGCGTGCGGATATGCCCACTTATTTTATTCATAACTGCCACTAGTTCTAAGTTCATGAGAGTGTTCTACATGTAGTGGCAGTTGGTCAGATATTTGTAACATAGCCTGTAATAAATAATAAATAGCCTTCTGATAAAGTAAGTTATATAACTTATATAGTGTGTCCTGTGCTGCGGTTTACATATGTGCACATGTTGTGCACATGATGGTCAAAGAAATTGAAACATTGTTTTCACGCCAACGCAATTTAAGTGAAGTTTATTTATAAACTAATTTCGAGAGGAGCACGCGCTTATGATTGATAGCAGCTGATCCTCGTTAGCTAATGCACGATCCACCAATCAGAAGATTCCTAATCACTATAAACAACCAGAGTATCTTACCTTACCCATCTTCGTCTTGAAGAATCCCCCCTTCCACCCCTACTCCTCCCCTTTCCTTGTCAGGGCAGCACGGACGCCCAATGGTTAGCATCATTGCCTCACAGCAAGAATGTCACTGGCTCAGATCTTACCTAGCCAAGTCGGCATTTCTGTGTGGAGTTCTCCCCGTGTTTGCGTGAGTTTTCCCCGGGCTCTCCGGTTTCCTCCCACAGACCAAAAACATGTAACATAAGTAAACTGACAAAACTAAATCGACATCATAGAAAAGCTCGAATTCATATACACTCTCCATAGCTCTTACAATCTACATTTACCATTATCAAGCAGGGGGAGCTCTCGAGACCTACCTGAGCTCAGACTCCCCTCTCGCCCTGCAACGGGAGGGAGCCCCGGGCTCGAGGATCTCACGAGCTTAGGGCTTTCTCCCGGGACAGCATGCCAAATACGCATTATAACCAATCATCAGCAAGGGCGAAC
This sequence comes from Danio kyathit, assembly GCA_903798195.1. Lineage (NCBI taxonomy): Eukaryota > Metazoa > Chordata > Actinopteri > Cypriniformes > Danionidae > Danio > Danio kyathit. The sequence goes on along the minus strand of LR812519.1, from coordinate 40,690,093 downwards.
TCTTGAATAGGGCACTATAAAGGCTAAAGAACTTAATTCTTATATTTGCTTTTTGCAGCCTAGGGTTATACTTCTCACCATGCATTGTATCTTTTCTAAAACATATACAGTATAGTGTAAAAGCATGTTTATTACTAAGAAAACTAAAACAAACAAACAAAATTATATTTTAATTGAACACATCACATAATGTACAGTACACATGCATATTGTGAAAAAGCAAAGCTGAAAATCTATGATTAAAGCACCACCCAGCAGGCAAAAGCTGCTGGCGCACATACAGTAGTTACCTCCGCGGTGGCGTTAAGAGTGGCGGTAAAACCACCGTTCTGAAGTAGTGACATCTGTAAGCTTTTCACTCATCATAGTACACGTGCTGCTGATGATGTGACATTAAAAGTGATTTGACTGGATTTGATTTGACAACACACACAAATTCTCACAACACAAGAAACATGGTACGTGTTTGACAACACCAATGATTTAGAAATCAGGGAGCAGCCGGGTTTGTCAATTTTTTGGGGTCTTACAGCACATTTCTATTGTGATATGCGCTATTTGCTGTATGTGTATGTATTTGCATATGTTGGGAGAATTTGAGTGTGCATAAGTGTTATCAAATTGACGAATATGTGTTCTCAATGTCTTAGTGTTTTTATATTTGCATGTGTTTTCTTAACTTGAAGCACACTTGAGCTTTCTTTTAGCCACTGTACTTTGCTGTTCCTAAACTGTATTTGATTAGACTGGTCAAAATGTTCAATGGGAATATTACAAACAACATTTTTGCACTCTTGAAATGGTATTCGGGAAGAGGGTGGTATTGTCAGTTAATTAACTAAAAGAACATTCAATGCAGGCCTGACGCTAGAGAGTAATAAATATTGATTCATTACTGTGAATAAACATCAGTAAATGAAATAGTTTTGGATGACTAGATTTAGGCATTTACTTTGATATAGTTTTATTAATAACATGTAACATTCAATCCAATGAAAGCAGCGCTGTCATGTTTCATTGATGGATTTTTTATTCTAAAATGTTGTAAACATTTTTTTCCTTAATGGAACTTGTACAGGCTCTAATCTGAAAAAAAAAAAACACACACACACACACAAAAGCAAATACCGTATGTAGTAAATCAGACGTTATTAATTAAACTGATAACATAATATAGTGGTGAAATACTGAGTGGAGAAGGGCAGCTAGCACTACCTCAAGTTTAGCAATAATTAATAATCCTCCTACTGGATTATTAATCTATTTATTATTATAAACCGAATATGTATAGGGCAGGCATGTGAATTATAATGCTAAATAAGTGAGTAAATAAATGAAAGGAGCAAAAGGGACCAAATAAGGCACCAGGTATATTGAGAATCGGAATCGCATTTGCCATCCACATCGTTTTCATGAGCTTGTTTTTCTACTCAATTATAAACAATGGTGCACATAACTGGTAAACAGATGCCCATGCTCGATTAAAAAATAAAAATGTGGGCCAGACATGCAGCTAAAGAAGCAGTTTTATTAGTTTGGTTAGTTTTTCCAAATCAGGCATTTCCCCATGCACCATGGGTAAAATAATCTTTACAATCATTTTAAAATGTGTTCTGTGTAAAATAATGTGCTTGTTTGGGTTATATGAAGTTATTTGTTTTGGTAGAAACAGTGCCAGTAGGATTTGGATTTAATTTATGTTACCTTATATTTGATTAATTTGGGTGTGAATGGTGCAGGACATAGAATGCTTTTTAATATGTGTGTATAAAATAATACATAAAATAAAGTTGGTGGCTGTGTGAACTTACAGACTTGCAGTCAACATTGCAGTTTAGAATGGCATATTATAACCTCAAATGGTGGCAATCTAGTTTTCTCTTGTGAACAGACTGTATACTGGCTACAATCTCAAGAACTGGGCTATATTACAGTAGCTGAATAATAGACAATAATAGACATCTGATATATGGCAAAATTTGCAAATCACATATTTACCATACAAGTTAATGCTTAGATTTTAAATTAATATAAAAAATAGATTTCATATGTATGTACATATACAGTTGAGATCAGAATTATTAGCCCCCCTAAATTATTTGCCCCCTGTTTATTTTGTTCCCCAATTTCTGTTTAACGGAGAGATTTTTTCAACACATTCCTAAATATAATAGTTTTAATAACTCATTTCTAATAACTGATTTCTTTTATCTTTGCCATGATGACAGTAAATAATATTTGACTAGATATTTTTCAAGACTCTTCTATACAGCTTAAAGTGACATTTAAAGGCTTAACTAGGTTAATTAGGTTAACTAGGCCGGTTAGAGTAATTAGGCAAGTTATTGTATAATGATGGTTTGTTCTGTAGAACATCGAAAAAAATGTATATAGCTTAAAGGGGCTAATAATTTTATCCTTAAAATGGCTTTTAAAAAATTAAAAACTGCTTTTATTTTAGCCGAAATAAAACAAATGCAATTTTCTCCAGAAGAAAAAAATACTATCAGACATACTGTGAAAATGTCCTTGCTCTGTTAAACATCATTTAGAAAATATTTAAAACATTTAAAAAAATCAAAGGGGGGTTAATAATGTGCTGTGTTTGTTTCTGTCATTTTTTTTTTTTTTTTTTTTTTTTTTGATTAATACAATAACCTACCCTACAATGCGGGATTCGCCAGCCATTTGCTATTAAAGGGAGAATCAGCAAAGACTACTTATGTATGGGACTTTGTCAGTAACCGTTACACAGTTTAAATGGACCAGTTTCTTCTTCCTCTATATCCTGTAAGTGTTTCTCCTTCCTACATAACCTGTAATTAAAATGGTTGCCTCATTTTCTGTAGTTTGCAAATTATGTATTTAATTGTAACCGCACTCTGTGCGGCTTGTAATCATTTATTATAGATCAGTGCTTGTAATGTATCTCTCACGCAAAAATTTTATGGGGTTATTCACATATGCAGTCCAAAACTACATTTAAAATGTGATGCATGCTATTTCCTTTTCGATTTAAATGCATTTCTGAGCGCATGGTCACTGCCATACCTCCATCAGCTGTTCTTATACATGCATGGCATGGTCAATTTTCAAAGTTGAACTTTTGCCACTGTGTGGATAATTAATGTGTCATTGTTATTACTTAGGGTTGTGGTTAAGAGTAGAGCTGCACTGATTTAATGCACTCTTGCATTGGCCTCACACATATACTCTGTACTCTGTCTACTTCATAACCGTGGTGGGTGTTTCTCTCCATCTCGTGTTGAAAGCAGTCAACAAAATCAAAACAAACTGGGCCATCGGACCAATCAGCACAGAATATTGTCATCAAAAATAGTTGTTTACATGAACACCAATAATCCAATTTTACTATGATTAAGACAATACTCTGATTAAGAGTCTATGTAAACAGCGATTTTTAATTAATTTAATTCGATTAAGGTCATAATCAAACTAAACAGAAATCAAATTAAGACATGGAGTATGCCGATTTGAATCACATTATTAAAGTGCAGTACACGGCTGTTTGACATGATTTTCTGCACCTATTAAGTCAGTGAAGGACCGCAGACACCTGCATCGTGAAATGCTGAGTTTTTTTCCCATACAACGTGCGGTATCAAACTCCATTAAAACAACACTTCCATTAAAACAACACAGCAGACTGTTGCATCCTATATCTCGTTTGTCACTGGGGCATGCATGACAAATGTGGATAGCTTGGAGACGCAATGACGTTAATCCAATTATGTGCTATAACATGTAATACGGGATCATGAAAGGAACATATATACAAAAAGCAACTCATGTGATCTCCAAGTATGTTTACAGCAGAAAATGAGTGGATGAGTGAATCAAATCCTCAAACCGACTCCACAAATGATGAATCAAATCCTCAAACCAACTCCGCAAATGGTGAATCAAATCCTCAAACCGACTCCTCTAATGGTAAATCAAATCCTCATCGCAATTTGCTGAGTCGGTTTAAGGATTTGATTCATCATTTGCAGAGTCGGTTTGAGGATTTGATTCACCATTTGCGACATCGGTTTGAGGATTTGATTCACCATTTGCGGAGTCGGTTTGAGAATTTGATTCACAATTTGTAGAGTCGGTTTGAGAATTTGATTCACAATTTGTGGAGTCGATTTGAGGATTTGATTCACCATTTGCGATGTCGGTTTGAGGATTTGATTTATAGTTTGAGCATTTGATTTATCATTTGATCTTTAAAACATTTGAAATTTCATTTTAATTTTGTTTGGGAAAAATACTTCCATAGTAAACCACTAATGCGCAATATAAATGTGGAGCAGATCTTAGCCACTTCTGTTGACATTTTTAGTTTTTCACACAGATAATGTTAGTCCTGTTTTGAATCTGCTGCTATGGTGATGCCTAGACATCAGTAGCTCTGCCCTATTTCGAAAGCAGAATTTTATTTGAATTTAAAGCGACAGTCACCAATTTGTATTAAAGCCTAAATGGGGCCGTTTCAAAGAGTTGTAAATGAGACGTATTTAACATCTTGCAAAAAGGGGTATAATAGGTCCCCTTTAAACAACGCATACATAGTTTGTTTCATTGTTTAATTAATTGTATTTGAAGTTGAGTGAGTGATTAAATTATCCACTCAAGGCTTTGTTACAAATTTGATGAACATGCATTGCAAAGGTAGGAGCGAGAATTTCCAATGCCTCAATTTTAAAGGGTCATCACAAACCAAAGTGTTTAAAACAAATTCAAAGGGGCCTTCAAAATTAAACAGCCCATGTTATGCATTATAAAAGTTCATATTTTGGTTTTGGGGGTCTGCAACAACAGGCTGATATGCATACAAGGTTAAAAACGCTTTCGCTGACTATGTTTACATGGACATCAGTAATCGAATTATTTGCCTGAATCTGATTCACCTTAATCATATTTTTGTCTTATTCAGATTGAGGCAAATAATTCGATTACTGATTTGATTCACCATTTGCGGAGTCGGTTTGAGGATTTGATTTACCATTTGCGGAGTCAGTTTGAAGATTTGATTCACCATTTGTGGAGTCGGTTTGAGAATTTGATTCACCATTTGCAGAGTCGTTTTGAGGATTTGATTCACCATTTGCGATGTTGGTTTGAGGATTTGATTTATAGTTTGAGCATTTGATTTATCGTTTGATCTTTTAAGCATTTGAATTTTAATTTTGTTAGGAAACAACTTCCATAGTTTACATAATGTTAAACTGGTAAAAACTGGTAAAACTATAATTGTGGAGGGCTGCTTCTGACTTAGGGCTGTCTATGTTATTAAGGGAGATATCATCACTAATGGGTGGGACTTTCCCCCTCTGATGACAAGCACAAAGGGAGAATCTCAATCAAAGGGTTTCTCCAGGGTTTAAAAAGTGTGATTATGAAAAAAATAAAATAAAATCAATAATGTTTTTCCATTAGATGCTGGAAATATTCACACACTGTTGCCTCACAACTGTTAAATCCCTTAAAAAGTGATTTTTGCATAATAGGTGCTCTTTAAATACAAACTCTCATTGATCACTTTAAACCTGTTTTCATTGGCAGTGGAAATGACTTTTTGATTTTAGTCCAATTACACAATATTTCTTATACATATGCTGATGAATAGTGTGTCATTAGCAGTATGATGATGAAGAGAACGGTCAATATATCATATGCACTCACTGAGGATTCATACTATGAAAACTGTAAAGTCCTTCTACCTTGTCTCCTCTTTTTGCTTTGACATTATTTAAAGGAGTAATGACAACAGGGCACATCAATATTCCATATAACAAACAGACCCACTCACACACACACACGCTACTCCGCTATGACATGAAGGCCAGATGTGGAGTTGAATTCTAATGAAAGCGTCTATGGAGCTACAAGGGTTGCCAATGCATATGTGTATGTTTGATTTACCACACACTTGATCCCTTGAGCATAGAGCTTTATAAATGCTTTGTTTGCACACACGCACACGCACGCACACTGAACCACAACAGAAATAGCAGCGGAACACATTGTACAGTAACTGCATCAACAGAATGTCTCATTACTATCAATCTGGAGGCTTTTTAGTTTCAAATTAGTGTGTACATTTGCATCGAACTAAGAAATAAACACAATTATTTACAGTTGAAACCAGAAGTACACTCTAAAAAAAGGAACATAACCATTTTTAAAAAAATGTCTGATGGTAAATCATACTAAACGTTTACTATTTTAGGTCTGTTAGGATTACCTAAATCATTTACATTTGCTAAATGCCAGAATAATGAGAGATTTTTTTTTTTTTGTGAATTTTTTATTAATTTCAATTAAAAGTTTACATACATTTCCTTGGTATTTTTTTTTTAGCTTTGCTTTTAAACTGTATAACTTTGGTCAAATATTTTGGGTATCCTTCCACAAGCTTCTCACAATAGTTTGAAGGAATTTTGGCTCATTCCTCCTGACAGAATTGGTGTAACTGAGTCAGATTTGTAGGCTGTCTTGCTCGCACAAGCGTTTTCAACTCTGCCCACAAATTTTCTGTAGGATTGAGCTCAGGGCTTTGTGATGGCCAGCCCAAAACATTCACTCTGTTGTTCTTAAAGCACATTTTAACTAATTTGGCAGTATGCTTAGGGTCATAGTCTGTTTGGAAGACCCATTTGTGGCCAAGTTTTAATTTCCTGGCTGATGTCTTGAGATGTTGCTTTAGTATTTCTACATAATGTTCTTTCTTCATGATGCCATCTATGCTGTGAAGTGGACCAGTCCCTCCTGCAGCAAAACAGACCCACAACATGATGCTGCCGCCCCCATGCTTCTAAGTTGGGATGGTGTTCCTAAGCTTGTAAGCTTTTCCCTTTGTCCTCCAGATGCAACACTGGTCATTATGGCCAAACAGTTCAGTCTTAGTTCCATTAGACCACAGGACATGTCTCTAAAAATGTGGCTTTTTCCCAGTGTAATTTAGCAAATTGTAATCTGGCTTTTTTGTTGATTCTGGCTTGTTGAATTTCCCATGTTGTCACACAAGGAAGCAGTGTGTTTGAGGTTTTCCTTAAATACTATTCTACAGTTGTGCCTCCAATTAACTCAAATGTTGTCAATTAGCCAATCAGAAACTTCCAAAACCTTGACACCATCATCTGAGCTTTGTCAGAGGTATAATAATCTTATTGTATGCAAACTTGTCTTTCAAGAAATGTTATAACAATTTCTCAAAAAATATCCCTCTCGTTATTCTGCTATTAAGCATAACAAAAACAAATTTAATAATCCTAACTTACCTAAAAGAGAAAAAGTTTAGTCGCATTAACATCTGACTTTTTTTTTTAAATGATTATGTGCCTTTTATACAGTGTCTGTAAACTTCTGGTTTCAACTGTACAGTGTGTGTTTGTTCATTCAGTCATTGTTTACTGGTTAAATAATAATTGTAGTTTGAAAAATAAGATATTATATTTAGTTTTTTAAGGATTCAATGATTTTAAGCCCTATATGCCACTTAATATGGTGTCTTTGTAAATAAAAAACAGTTATAGTCTATAGTAAAGACATAAACCCTGTAAAAAGTGATTTTTTAAAAAGTGAGTAAACATGTTGCCATATAAAAGTATTATGTAAATTAATGATGCGGATAAATATAAAAAAATAAGTCAACTTAACAGCTCCAAGGTTGAGAAAATAACACAAAGCTAACATGCAACTGAATTGGCTTTCTGACTGTCTTTTAACTATTTAAATTCTGTGCCTTTGGTTGCATTGCCCATTCGGCATACACTTACTGTACACCATTGTACTGAGTTATGCTGCGATCCAGACAAAGTTGGAGGTGGGAATTTCATCAGTGAAATATTTCACTTCCGACCTGAATGCGTTCCAGTCAATTGTGTATCACAGCCACATTTTCTCCACTTCATGTTTTTGTGCCAATTATGACTAAAACAAAAGAATACAAAATGCTAGCTGTCATTTGAATACAGCTGATGAGAAACAGAAAGAACATCATATATTGCACTATAAAGCTAATATCATATAAGAAATAAGATTTATTGGGGTTCCCACTCATTTTCTGCTGTAAACATACTTGGAGACATATTTATATGTTGCTAATCTGTATGTGCTAGTCTTGTTGAAGCAGAATAGCCACTATCTGTTAAGGTGATGTCAAAATACACATCTAACTAATGTTGCGGTTCATCAATATTCCCTGAATTCACAGGTCAGATGTCCACCTTCTAGTACCACTCTATATGTTATTTCCAAGTAGAAAGTACAAAAATGTTTTGGAGCACAGCAGTAGACCTTGCTCTGAAGTAATTTAGTCTCTTCAAATGGCATTTCTAGAACTAAAATCATTCCCTGTGGTGCAAACACACCAAATAATAAAAAGATGCATATACTGTACTTCCATTAATATTTCTTAAAGTTTCACTAATGTGCAAGTCTTTAATGGCTAACATCAACTGTTTGGTTACTTTTGTGTTCAGCAGAAGAAAATGGTATCATTATAGTCTGTGCACACATGTACAAAAAATGTACCTATGATGAAAACCAGTCTTTTTTTTTATTTTTCTGACATTAATATCCAAATACCACCATTTTGAGACCCACCGCAACGTGATGTAGGGAGTGGCTTTATAAATTAAGACTTAGGGGGTGGGGGTTGTGGAGGAAACCGCCCACATTTTTACCACCCGCTTGTGTCATTTTTTTACCCGCACAATCGGGAAACCGCCCAATCCAGCACACTGAACACTGAAGCCGCGGTCACAGTAGAGTTTGAGCTTGCGAAATTCTGTCGTACGGCGCTGCGAAAAGGGGCGGGATTAAACAAGATGATTAGGCATTAAAAAAGCGAGCGATTGCTCCATGTTTTAAATTTCTGTTCAGAGAGGTCATGTTTTGATCCTGGATTGGTCTCACGCAGTCAAGTGATGCGATTTTGCAGGTCAGAGTTTACCAAGCTTAAACTTTGCACCGCAGCAAAATGCGAAACTCGACGCATGACCCTGCGTTTCCGGTCTGACGCGTTCGCGTGCGTATGAATGGACGTTTATGGAGAGGAAAACCCAGTGTGACCGCGGCTTGACACGCACATGGGAACGGTGGGCAGGAAGAACCAGCTCATTTGCATTAAAGGCACAGGCAACAAAAACAGCTACAATGTCCAAACAGCTCAAATTTCTGAAATTTAAAAAGGTATTATAAATAATCCAAAGGGTATTTTGAGCTGAAACTCTACAGACACATTCTGGAGCCACAACAGACTTTTCTTAAATCTTGAAAAAGGGGTAAAATATGTGCCCTTTAGGAGTGTGTAGAAGACTGTTTATGTGTGCAGTTGTGAGGTATTTTTATTTACTTATTTTTTACAAAGAGACACTGGCCTAGCACCCATAATAGTTTTTTTTTTGTTTGTTGTTTTTTTGCCCCATAATTCCATGCACCCATAATAGTTTTTTTGTTTTTTTGTTTTGCGAATATTTATCACTGGGGACATCATTCTGACAACACTGTTGTCTGTTGTTGAGTTTATGCCATATCATAATTACCCTAATGTCAATATAAACTCTGCTCTCTCAGCCTCCAACTTATAATTAAATATATTTAAATGGCAATAATAAAGACAACAAAACATAGTTCCTAACTGTAAATACACTGGTAAGGTGGTACAGTGGTCACAGGCACAATTGTGGCTCTCAGAAAATTCCCAGTTCACATGTTTACAATGCTTTTGTTGGAATTCAAGTAATTCTGCACATCAGAACTAGGATGTCAAAATATTGACTAAACCAATCAATACTGAAATTTAAAAAATGTCAGTTTCCCTCTAAGATTAGATCGCTATTGAGCACATTTAAAAAAAAAATGTTTAACAGATATGGCTGTGATTGGCTCTAAAGGTCATCACTTCACCACTCTTCACCAGGTGCAAGCCAAGATATATGGACACTGGAGCATTTGAAAGCCACATCTATCAGCTGTTCTGTCAATAAGCAGATATTTGAGTGTGTATAAATGGACGTTCTTGTTTTTTTTTTTTTTTTTTTTTTTTTTGATAGAAGAAATAAACTTTCTAATTTAAGTCATGTAAGTGTTCAATCACATTTCATATTCACCTTGATAGCATTGTTACAAAACACACAAGCCAGTATTGTAAAGGGAAAACAAGGTTTAACAGCTTTATTCATATAAAATATGTACATTAATATTCATTATCCATGGGAATTTACAAATATATTTATACAAAATCTCCTTGCAAGGGTTTGTCAGTTTGTGAATGATGCTTAGGGAACCCACCCACACGCACACACTCGCACGCACACATCCATGCACTCACACACACACACACACACGCACACAGACAGTTACAAATTCACATGACACATTTGTATTGCATACTGAAATAAATAAAAAACATACAGTATATACAGGAATTACATGACTGCAAACAAATATCTCTACAGCATATTGAGCACGCACCACACAAAACCCTCCTGAAATAAATGACATTTCCTTTTAAAGAGCTGGAATTGTATTTTTTTTTTCCTCATTGACTCCTCATCTGTTACTATCGACACAATGGGGATACAAACAGCAAAATTCCATGCTTAACAAACACATGCAAAACCACAAGCAGTTGTACTGAGTCAGGCTTATTTACAAGTCAAACCAAATTAGTCGTAACATGCAATATTGAATTAAAGAGGCTCCATTTGCAGCGTTTAGAGTGTGGGTAACCAGAAAGTCTCTTTTTCTTTCTTTTTTTTTTTTAGTGAGGATGCCATTAAAAGCATGCCTTTTAGGCATGTTTGGGTTATATTTGCACATCTTTTGTTTTTAACCCTACAGCTTTTGCTTTTGATTTGCAAGTCTGTCTCACAAATTCAATTCTAATTAGTTTGTGGAAGTCAATCCTCCCAACAGGAAATGACTGGGTCTTCAAATATCATACTGTCAATCACAATTTGATCTTCAGATTACAGCACGTCCCCATGTTGAGTTATGAGGCAGCTGACTGGCTCAGGTTGACATTGTGATTCATAATGAACTGTTCTTTGGTTCTTCTGGTTCTCCGTGTTCCTGAGGAGTCAGTTCTGATCCAGGATGATGTATTGCGGTTCAGTGGCGTTCAATCACTGACCTTAGATGGTGTTTCTTAATCCTGGGTTCTGCAAAGTTAAATATACACTAGAGTCAGGAGAAGAAAAGCAGTTCATCTTAATTACATGATTTATTGCTTGACCTTCACATCGAGAGACGGGGCCGCTTGAACATGACATTTGACCTCTCATAAACCCCCTGACCTTTTCCTTCCGATGAACAAAAATGTCTTTTCAGCTCCCCATTATTAAAATGAATGTCTCTGGTTGTAGTTCTCGATGATTACAGATACCTCAAAAGTTGTTCAGTGATAAATTGTAAAATAAGTAGGAGTGATGGTGCACCACGTCCTAACAACAAGTGATTTAAAAATATTCAAGCAACAATCATTTTAGCTGTATTCACTAGATGCAACATACATTCAGAAGCGCAGAATAGACTCTCAACTAAATGGTCTTTAACATTATTAATAGTACATGCTGAGCAACTGATGTTGTTGGTTTGTTCTAACGTTGTTAGTCACAGTTCTAACGTTCATTTTCAAACTAAATGTTTGCTAGATATTTTATTTGCAGGATCAGAGGTGAACTATCTGCCTCTACTTTCAGCATGGCAATAAATGTCATGTAAAATGGCATTCAAACTCACATTAGTAGCATTTAACACTGTATGAAGCACATATTCATCACCTGAGGTGATCATTGTGATTGTAGTTTATGCTGTCGTTCAGTAGCGACGTCACAGAAATAAAAACCATTTGTAAAATAGAAGTTTTGTGCGCCACTGTCACAGATTGTTAAAACAAAAATTCTTTTTAACAGGGAAAAGATCACTTTTATCACCTCATCTATAGTTGGAACACAATGTAACATAATAAAAGAACTCACTGTAATGCAGGACAGGCTTGCTGTGAGTGGGTGTCTGGAAGGTTCTGGATGTTGCTGGTCCTTGTCCTGCTGCAGTGATCACCTGCACCTCAAGTCTGTAGAGTGATGCCAATTGAAGGCCAGAAACTACTAGGATGTTGCGCTCCTAGATGTAAGGAAAGAGAGGTTTTTAGTATCATTTGAGATTCAGAAATAAATACAATTATTTTAAAAAGTGCAATTATTTGTTTTATTTTTTATTAGTAGTGCAAATTTGTTTTAAGTCTTCATGTTTTTTGTTTTACTTTAACTTTGCAATAATTCTTTAAAATAATTTAGTTGTGTGCTATATTATTTCTATTTGTTTTTATGTCCACAAAGCTTCGATTAATTATACATCTTAGTCTTTTAAGTTAAGCTAAATGATTATTCAAAATAAGATAACAAAAAAACATTGTGTGCATTTGTGTATGTTAACATTTGGTTACCACAAAAAAGGGTTCATCAAGGCTACAATTATTCTGTCAATGCAGCATTTTGGAGAAATATTATTGCATTTTAAAACATAAATATAATCAATTGCTGTGATGGGAAAGCTGGATTTTCAGCATCAATACTATAGCCTTGTATGTCACATGATCATTAAGAAATTGATATGGTGAGATCTCAAGAAATTAATTTATATAAGAAAACATTTTTTATATATGAGCTATTTATCAATAGCTACGTTTCCATGCACCTGTTTTTATGCGCATAAAAAAATGGTTGATGAAATTGACATTATGCGCATACATTTTGAAAATGCGTATAAAAAAAATATGCGCATAACTGAGTAGGATAAACTTTTTATTCGATTTTTGGATAGAAAAATAGCTAATGTTGCAAACAGCCATACATGCCTTAACCCTTGCAGGATTCAATGCATTTCTTATGTTTACAAAAATAAATAAATACATTTTGAATTTAGAATAAAAAAAAAATTTGAACAATTGAACATTGAAAAACTATGATTTGGAATCACAATTAATACACTATATATGACTTATCAATTTAAGTAGTGTCTATGTTAATATATGGAAACAAGGGTAGAATGTAAACTTAATAATAACAGCATTTAGAACAACACAACTTTAGAACAACAAGAACTGAATTTAGAACAGTATGAATTCTCACTAGAAGATGCTCACTAGATTCCAAAACAAAAACATATGCTAGTCGACCAGAATTTAAAGCTCATTGTGTCTATAATGCAACTGACTGTGTTTTTGGAACATGACTCACTGGTGGCAGGATCTGAGACTGGGATATGAGGCTGTTGGGCAGATTATTCCTCCGGCTCTCTGTGATGACCTCTGCCCATGTGACCTGGTACCCTGTGACCTGCTGTGGCTGTTGAGGCATGGCCACTACCCATGAGAACAGGCCTGT